>JBAMCJ010002515.1:0-441951 GCA_037075205.1 Drosophila prostipennis | reverse complement strand
TTTTTCTAAAAATATATACAAAATAATTGAAAGAATTTAAAGACCAATTAATATATCGCATAAAAAAACATTATGCACGAAGTTCAAGATAATTACAATTAATTGTGTACGTACAAATGTATATGACAAAATGTCAAATGTGCCAATTAAATCTGAATAATTAATTTTAGTAAATTAATTTCAATGTTGCGTTTATCGATAAACGACTAAAAAATAAAATGCAATTAAAAAGTGCGTCAAAGTTTGACTTAAACTTGTTATAAAACTTTACATGGGAAATATTTTAATGTTTATTATTATTTAACATTTGTGAAATAATATAGAATTTGTCAAAAATTTAATTGCAAAGTTTTAGGGGTGGAATAGACCCCCAAAATTCCCATTGCCCACGCCCTTGACTGTGCGAAAGAAACTCTGTGCAGCTGGCTTACGCGACTGGCTCTCCCTCCGTTCTTTTGCGTCTATAAATTATTCATTCCGTTTGAGATGTTTGATGTGCCTCCAAGTAGCATGATGTCCTCACACTAGCACACTCTTGCCAATCGGTTTGTTGCAGTTTTTTGCACTCTTTCTCTCCCGTTCGTTGCATCTTTCGTTCTCCCTCAGCTTTTACCCACATTTCATTGAATTCATTCATTTTTTAGCTGCCTTCGCCGCACATCCTGGCTTGTTATTGTTGGTGTTTGCCACAGCTTTGCATAAATAAGATAAACACAAGGATGAGCTCAGTGGGTGGCAGGATCCCGATCCCCCATTCCTCTTTTACGGGGTCCACAGTCCAGGATCTCGGAGGGGAGCCACCACCATCGTCTCGAGTCGGTGCTGTGATTTATTTTGCACTCAATGTTTGCCAAAGTAAAATTGATTGAAGCGTTTGTTGGCGCTTCAATTGATTTTCACAACAGTACGTACGTATACGTATGTTGCGAGCACCCCTCCCGATTTTCATCCGACTTCACCCCCCATCTGTCTTTTTTTGCACCTTATTCTCTTCTCGTGGCCAGCGAAGCATTTCAAGTGCTCGGGCACTTGAGTCCCGGCTTGTTTACAGTGGTTAAATTAACTTTGGTCAATTTGGTTTTTGTCGAGTGGTCGGACATTGCATTGAGATGAGTTGCTGCCGGATCTTACATCCTGCAACCTATTCGCAACAATGGGTAACAGGCAAAGTCCTCTGAGTAGCGCCTTCAAAGACCTTAAAAAACTATTTAAAGAAAGGCAGAAATTTCTTTATTAAAATTGATATTTTTTTTAATTTGTATATGCTGTCTGAAAAAATTGGTATAATTCAAAAGATTTAAAAACTCTCTATTAACAATTTTTTTAAAGTTATATATTTTTTTTCTAATGCTAATACAAATAACAATTTGTCGGTCCACAAATTGTTGACCGAAATACCGACTTAAAAACCCTCGAAATTATTTAATTAATAAAATTGTTATCTTATCACAGAAAAAAGCCTACATTTCTGCTACTAGATTTTTGCTGACCCCCTTCCTTTTCATAATTGTGGGATGCGGTAGTGGAGAGACAAGGACCACTAGAAGCGGTCTCACCTTCTGATCAATTATCTTTCCCTTTCTGTACTCGATAAGTTATAATTTGTACTCGATGCCCAGTTGCAACGTGAGTAAAAAGTGGCAACGCACTGCCATACTCACTCGCTGCCAGAATCTCGCAAGAAGCACACGTATTTTTGTAAAACTAAACTTAATAAGTCGAATGTGAATAAAGACTATCATTTAATACATTTTAAAGTCAGTGTTATCTCTTACAAAAGAGGAACCTGCAATTTTTGGGGGCTCATCCGAGAATAGCCATCCATTCGACAGAGCTAAGAGTTCGCAAAATCACGTGGAGTGCGGTGAAAGCAGAGAGCTGGTGAAATTTCGCAAACTGGGCTGGAGGAGATCTGCAAATCGTCATAAGCAATTTGGCTGGAGTGTGACAAGAAGGGCAGGAGTTCATAGCAAGGCGAAGAATTTCATCAGAGAGGCGTACATTTGCAAGCTACTGAGGCAAAGTAAAACGCAAATACAAAGACAGCGAGAAGTGCCGATTCACATACAGAAGCAGAGACAATTGCGGCTTTTGTAGAGGCAAGAACTTGGAGAGCCAGCGGACGCAGAGCTGAAAGGATTGCAGAGCAGCGGTTTGTGGCTGGGAGCAGTTTCGAGGCAGCGGATCGTGGCTTGAGATCCAGGAGAAGCAGCAGACACGGGCTGGAAGCAGAGGAGACAGAGCGAGCAAGACATTGGATCTGGTGTGGTCATCGGAGCGTGCGTGCAGGATCGTGTAAGCGGAGGGCTGGTACACATATCTTGGCAGCAGACGAAGACATCCAGAAGGTTCCAGTTGAGTTTGGAAATCATCATTGTATTTGTGACGCGGTGCAAGCGTGGACCAGAAATTCGACGAGTAACAGAGGCGACATCATTGAGCGAAAGGCTGAACTTTTAGAGAAGAGTTGCCGGAAAGTTTATTTCAAGTTGTATGTAAGCTAGTGGGGTAACATTGAAATCAAGCAGTGCTAAGACGAACATTGCAGACACAGGGTGGTTAATCTATTTACTATTTGCTTTTGATATTAGATTTAAGAAAACATTGTTTAAACTTAATATTCTACAGGATAAATTTGTAAAATGGAGAGAAGCGAGATCTTGGCATTGCGAGTTGAAGAGTTGCGTCGGAAGTTGTCGGAGTTGCAATTGGGTACGACTGGATTAAAAGCGGAATTGCAAGAGAGATTGTTGACCTACTTTGGATTGAATGATGGAGGTGAGTCAGAAACGGAGGATAATGGAGAAGACGGTAGATCAGTGTCATCCGCAGAAACCACTGTAAATCGCCCAAATGCAGGTTGGCATCAAGGATTAGGAAATGAAAGGCAGGGTAGATCGTGGTTCACTTTGAAAGACGTCGAGGGCAGTGTTTCGCAGTTTTCTGGGTCGAATTCCTCAGATATAAACCAATGGATAGGAGAGTTGGAAGATTGTGCAGCTACAGTTGAGTGGAACCCTTTACAGGTGTTTGTTTATGCAAAGCAGTTGCTTAGTGGAGCAGCAAAGATGTTTGTGCGTAGCCAGAGGAATATCAAAGACTGGGCAAGTTTAAAATCAGCTTTGTTGGAGGAGTTTGGAATCAAGTTGTCCTCAGCAGAAGTCCATCGCAGGTTGGGAAAGCGACAGCAGCATAAGGGTGAATCCTTGCATGAATTCCTTTATGCACTTATGGAAATCGCCAAGCCCATTCAGTTGGAAGAAGAGAGTCTGATCGAGTATTTCGTTGAGGGTATCCCGGATGCCAGATCGAATAAGGCTATGCTGTACCAAGCTAGAAATCTTAAAGATCTTAAGCTTCAAATCGACGCTTATCAGAAATCTCGTGGTTCATCCAAGCCAGTAAACAAATATGGTTCACAGGGTAGAAAGGCTGTGAACGACCCGAATAGAGAAGCGGTAGCTGGATCAGTTAGGAAATGTTTCCGGTGCGGAGATTCGTCGCACATGAAGAAGGACTGCCCTGTGAAAGAGAAATGTTTCAAATGCGATCAACCAGGACATCGAGCAGCGCAGTGTAAGGCAGAAGTACAGGTCAAAACTGAGAGAGCAACAAATGTTGTTCAGAAAGATAAAGTCGTTTCAACACCATCGCGTGAGTGCTTTTCGTCGAGCTTGGAACTGAAATCCGTGATTTGCATGAATTCTGAATTTAAATGTCTGGTGGACACAGGGGCCGAATTGTGTTTGATGCGTAGGCGTGTTTTCTTAAAGCTAGATGTAGGAGTTAGCAGTCTGATGGGTCGTCAGAGAGTTTTGACAGGGATCGGTGAAAGTCAGGTCCTAACATTCGGAAGCTTCTTAACAAGTGTCGTTATCGATGGGATTGATATGTCGGTCGAGTTTTATGTCATACCAGATGAGGACATGAAGTTTGACGCAATTTTAGGCACACCAATCCTAGACAACGTGGACATGATGGTAACCAAGTCTGGCACTATATTTACACCAAGAGTTCGTTGTGCTCAGCAAGGACCACAGAAAGGCTCAGACGATAACCAGGCAGGGCAAAGTTCTTGTGTGCAGCTAATTACCGAGTTCGAGAGTCTGTGCATGATCACCACGAAGGACTATGAGGCAGTTTCAGGAGTAGACTTGGGGCATTTGAGTCAGGAAGTAGCTTCTGATGTGGAATCATTGATCAATAATTACAAACCGAAGAGAAATCTCACTTCCCCAGTCGAGATGAAGATCTTGTTGACAAATGAGTTGCCTGTTTTTCAACATCCGCGAGGGCCGAGTTCCGACACCGGTCTCGCCGTGTCTTGTCGAAAACGAAGAAGCGGATATCGCAAACTAAAAAAAGTCCGATAACTTCCACCTCACAGATCGGATCGAAAACCAAGAGAATCCACACTAATTACTAAGTCTTTCACGCTGTCCCAATCCCAATATACATCGTCGTAACTCTCTAGTCTGTTGTACCTTCGGTATAAAACTCTCCCATGTACCGTATCATGGCGGTTTTCGGATCGATCAAAAAAGGAGTGTATACAGGATGAGATCATGAGTAAGAGTATCGATGAGGGCGTCAGAAATTAAGCGAGTTTTGGAAGTGGCACAGAGAAATGGCTTGCGCATAAATTGGAGTAAATGTCAGGTGTTGAAGCGCAAAGTTAATTTTTGGCTATATTGTTGAAAATGGTACCATTAAGCCAGGTGATAAAGACTCGAGCAGTAGCTGAATTTCCGATTCCGCGCGACAGGAAAGGTGTCCAAAGATTCTTAGGGTTGACGTCGTATTTTCGTAGGTTTGTGGAAGGATACGCTGTAGTTGCCAAACCGTTGTCCGACCTATTGCGCAAGGAGGTAAAATTTGAGTTTCAAGACAAGCAGTTAGCAGCATTCGAAAAGCTAAAGGAAGCGTTGATCAGTGGACCAGTTCTGAAGCTGATCATTCGCTTGAAACAGAGATCCACACCGATGCATCCAAGTTTGGATTTGGAGCTGTTTTGCTTCAACGAGATTCCGGAGATAACTTGTGGCATCCAGTTTTCTACATGAGCCGTAAAACCAAGCCTTGCGAGGAAAAGTATCATTCGTATGAACTCGAAGTGCTTGCGGTTATTGGAGCTTTAGTGAAGTGGCGGGTGTATGTGCTAGGGAAAAGGTTCAAGATTGTTACGGACTGTAACGCTTTTACAATGACCATGAAGAAGAAGGAGATTCCGCTCAGAGTTTCTAGATGGGCGATGTATCTACAAGATTTCGACTATGAAATAGAACACAGGTCCGGCTCGAAGATGAGACATGTCGATGCGTTGAGTAGGGTGTCATGTAATGCATTGACCGACAGTTTGCTTCATCGTTTGCGGGAGGCACAGTTGTTTGATGATTGGACGAAGGTACTTAAGAGTGTCGTTGAGACCAAAGGGCATGAAGATTTCTACATTGCCAACGGAGTCCTCTTCAAGGATCCGAATAAAGAGTTGCTAGTGGTTCCTTCACTCATGGAAACTGAAATCATCCAAATCAGTCACAAGCAAGGACACTTTTCGTCGAAGAAAACTCAGGACTTGATCGAAAAGTCATACTATATTCCGAAGCTGAAGGAAAAGGTAACGCGAGTTGTTGATAGCTGCGTAGAGTGCATTCTTGTAAATGCAAAAGCTGGTAGGCAAGAAGGGTTCCTTACACCGATCGACAAAGGAGACAAGCCGCTCGTCACATACCACGTCGATCATGTTGGCCCAATGGAGTTGACCAAAAAGCGTTATAATCACATTTTCGTCATCGTAGATGCTTTTTCAAAGTATGTGTGGTTGTATCCTACTCGAAGTACAGGGGTTGAGGAAGTTGTTGGTTGTTTGGAGCGTCAGGCCGTTTGCTTTGGAAATCCGTACAGGATAGTTTCAGATCGTGGAGCTGCTTTCACTTCCCACCTGTTCAAGGAGTACTGCGATAGGGAGAAAATCCAACATTTGCTGATTGCAACAGGCGTACCTAGGGGAAACGGACAGGTAGAGCGCATGCACAAAATAGTAGTTCCAATGCTATCCAAACTTAGCCATGAGAGTCCAGGGTGCTGGTATAAGCACGTAGGTAAGATACAGCAGATAATAAACAACACAGAGCCAAGGAGTACCAAAGTTTCGCCATTTAAACTATTAACAGGACTAGATATGCGTATCTCAGGAGATGTCCAGGTCAAGTCATTGATCCAAGATTGTTTAATTTCGAATGATGATGAACGCGACAAATGAGGAAGGAAGAAGGGAGAACATTCAGAGTATCCAGGCTGAGAACAAGAAAGCTTTTGATGCCAAAAGAAAGGTAGAAAAGAAGTTCCAACTAAGCGATTTGGTAGCCATTAAACGCACCCAGTATGGTACTGGATTAAAACTGAAAGGAAAGTACTTAGGACCGTATAAAGTAGTCAAAGTCGGTAACCATGGAAGGTATGAAGTCGAGCGAGTAGGAGAAGGTGAAGGGCCTTATAAGACATCGACAGTTGCAGAGTACATGAAGGCATTCGGGGCGAATCCTGCGTCAGGAGGGCCGATTGTGGGATGCGGTAGTGGAGAGACAAGGACCACTAGAAGCGGTCTCACCTTCTGATCAATTATCTTTCCCTTTCTGTACTCGATAAGTTATAATTTGTACTCGATACCCAGTTGCAACGTGAGTAAAAAGTGGCAACGCACTGCCATACTCACTCGCTGCCAGAATCTCGCAAGAAGCACACGTATTTTTTGTAAAACTAAACTTAATAAGTCGAATGTGAATAAAGACTATCATTTAATACATTTAAAAGTCAGTGTTATCTCTTACAAAAGAGGAACCTGCATAATTGTCCGCTTATGTTGGTTTAATGGTCGGATAAACGGTTTGCTCTCAAAAATGTCAATGGCAAAAATCGCAACAATTCATCAAACGTCGGGCTGTGATTTTATTAACTGACGCTGATGGTGATTGAGGCACATCTGGGCCATCAACACCTGCAGCCGGCAGTCGATCATCAGGCGCCCAACCCTTATTCCTTACCACTTACCGCTCACCACTTACCACCACCACCCCCTGCCACTCTCCAATTCCCCGGCAATCACCACCAACTGCAGTCGCATAAATCTTGGCCTGTCAAGTGCAAACAGAAGGGGAGGGAAGCCATCAAAGATGGAGCTAACAAATTACTGACAGCAAAACAAAAACAAAAAAAACGGCGCAGAAGAAGACAGTGGAGATATATAAAAAGGAGAAATAATAATGGCAATAATAATTATGCAGAATATACCAAATGTACGAAATATAAAAATAAACACGCAACGCAAATGTATGCCACTCATTTTTATGAATGGGCATTTATCATAATTAAAAATTCTGCCAACACCGGCAAAGGTTCTCCCATCGTCCACCCAGCACCCACCTCCCACCTCCCATCTCCCATTACCCATTACCCACTTTCGGATGCCGACGTTTCTGACCTAAGACACGCCACACAGCCACATATAGCCAGAAATCGGGGAGTATCGGAAGAGTGCGTCAGAGAAGCCGACAACAACGAGGACAGCTTTTTTGGGTCTTCCGCGCTTCGCGGAACAGCTGTTGCTGTTTGTTTTTGGGACATGTCCACGGGTTAAAGTAAGGCACTGGAATAGCCAGTTGGTGAATCGCCCACTGCGCAAGTCTGCCGGCAGACGCACCCAAAGGACTCTCTTCGGGAAGAGAGCTGAAGTCTCTTAAGTTTTAGGTTTTGCCGAGCAGGCTGGCTCGGCTTTTCATGCCAGTTGGCCGAGCTTTTGCGGGGTCGTCGTGACTGCTGAAATCACCCGTCGCCACTTCGAATGCCGTTGTCGTGGGCTTCAGTTGTGTTAACCGCTCAGTGTGTACCGTTGCTGCCGTTAAGGGTGACTCCAAACAGTGACTGTGACTACAGCCGTGACTCTCGTGCGTCGGTTGCTGTGCGTCCCGGTGGCGTATGCTTGATTTGTGTGGCGCCCAGGCGTATGCTTGATTTTTAATACGCCGTCTAGGCGACGTTCTCGCAGTGCATCCTTAGGGATATCAACAGAAATAACAACAGCAAAACCATCATTGAATTGTGCGGCTCCTTTTGAAGTTAATCCACAGATATTCTCACACACACAGGCTGATGTGTAGTGCGGTGGCTTTGTGTGGTAGTGAGGTTGTGCCTGTGCGTGTGTAATGCGTATGTAATCCAAGCAAATCTGTCACGTGTTTTGGATATCCTTTTCTGAGGCCGCCAACGAAGCCTGGGAATTTATTGAAAAATCGCACAAAGGTGAGCCAATACCCAATCCCGAATCCCAGTCCCCGAGCCACCCGCTTCACGCAGCATATGGTTCATAAAATAAATGGCAAAAAATGACCCTATCACGTTGAAAATTAAAATAGTTAAGCAGCTTACGGGCCACGAGGGCATAACTATGCGGATGCTCGACCAATAAAGTTAGCCCTCCCGGAATATTGATAATTGAATATAAATTGGGTATTTGTGCGGGACAGGTATGCGAATCGAATTGGGTTTATTCCCCATATGAGCAGTCACTTAAAAGAACGCAGTAAAGTAAATTAAAGTTCTTTAAGGAACAGGTTATTAAATGTAAAGGAATTTCGTTCTAGGGAAGATCATTTTTATTATTTTTGTTATTAGTATTCTAGGTAATTAAATGATTTATTTATATTGAAATGAGCCATTATCTTTAAATGGCGAATTGTTTACTTTTCACAAGATAATTAGATTAATAAACTTCTATACATTCAAAAATTTGTTTAAACAATTTTGTGGATGTTATAAATTAAAACACAAATTTGCATACAAGATTAATTATGTTTATATTATAATATGCAAAGCAGATGAGAATAAATTAGTTTTAGAAAGCTTCGACTGTACAAACTAGCATGGATCCATAAAATTCGAAGGATCACATGCTTATCAAATTGGGCAATGATTTACGAGGATATTTGCCCCTAAAGAGACTGCTCTCGGCCATAAATTAAATGGCTAATGGTCACCCCAGTGGTTTTCGAAGCCCCTTCGCATTAGCAACATTTAACCTTTATGCCCTGCAAGTTGCCGAAATTAAATGACAGAATTTGATTAGTCCCATACACGCAAGCGGCTCTGGGTGCCTTCTCATCCAGCTGAGTGTATAATAAATGAGGGGCTCACGAGCCTGGGGTATCAATCCCCAGCTGGAAAAGTTTGGCAACTCCCCCTGCTCAATTGTTTATTTAACAGCAATGAAAAAACCATTACGCATTTCATATCCAAACTTCAAAAGGTGAAATTCCCATGAAAAATTATATAAATAAGTTGAAAAGTTTTTAATGCATATCAAAATGAAAAAAACATGAGAAGCACGGCAGGAATGTGACTAAAACACAAATGTTGATTTAAAATGCAAACTGAAATGACAGCAAAAAGAACAAAGAAGCAGGGAGAAAGGACCTGCTGTCCCGTACGCAATTTGTCCACGTATTATAATTTTTCCCCGCCTTTTTTGGTTACTCTTACACCGACTCGTCGGTTGCCCTTGTCCTTGCCCTACTCCCCACCAAGTTAATGTCATTTGCATTCGCCCATATACCCACTTTCATATGCCGTATGTATATTTCTCAACTTTTCGCTGGCCATATTTTCTGGTTTGCCGCTTGCCCAAGCTGCTCTCGCTTCAAGTTCATTGTGCATTAATAATTTAGTTGTCGTTTCGCCTCCGATGCGAATTCGAGTCGACACCCAGGGAAACTTGTTGGTCGCCTGCCCTTTGGCTCGGCGCTTTTCCTCTTTTGCCCGCTTGTAATTTGATTTTGTTTCCCTGTTTTCGGTTGTACTCTGTTGGTCAGCAGCTTCGATGGGAATTGTTGCTGCCTCTATCACTTCGGTATCATTTGCATGACTGCCCCTTAAATTTGTTTCTCTGTCTGCGGGTCTCGACAAAAGGTTGTCTGATTGAATAAATTCTGACATCTGTTATTAAAGACTCACAAAGTGAGTTGCAAACTAGGTTCTGAGAGGAGCACGCAAAAAAAAACTGAATGAGTATTAGGTACTTAATTTTAAAAAATTCTAAAGAAAAATGTAACGAAATTATTGTTGAACTTATAGTTAGCAATGTCTAGAAATATATTTTTGTGTGGTCGAATTTATTCAAAAAATTTTTCTAAAGTCTAAAAGTTTTGTAATATTTACAAAAAATTAAGGAAAACCACCTGATATACGAAAACAACTTATATCTTCAGTATGAGTAAATTGTGTACTCTTTTTGAAACAATAATACCTTTTTTGGTCAATTCCTCATACACATAATACGTTTAATAGAATATTTTCCATTTATTTCAACTTGATATTTGGACCATATCCTTAGCTCTCTTATTTCTGCTAAAGCTGTATTATTATGTTTCTGCTAGACCTCTTTTTTTAAGAATACTCAAAATCCATTTATTCTTTCTCACCCAACATTTTAGCAACTTATCACCGAGATTTCATCGTCGTTAATTTCCTAGCGAGTTTTTTGCTCGCGAATTGCATGCCTCGGAAATATGACAAAACTGAAATCCATTAAGGTTCCATGAACTTTTTTAGCTACAACACTTCATTTACACTCCACTTCAAGCGGAGGAAAGGGAACGCGGAATGACGGAGGAGACTGGCGAAATTTGTTGTTATGAAAAATGATATTAAATCGCATTTTTCATTATTATTTTTCCTGTAAAATCGCGTTCTTCATCTTGTCAGACAGTTGTCTCAGCCAGGCCAGCGAAAACCCAGTTCGGAGCCGAAACCCACAACCTCAAGGCTCGTTTGCCGGCGTTCCATTTTCAGTTAAGCATTGCGTTTTGTCCTTTTCAGGGATTTGGACTGGAACTGCAAGAGGCAGGGCACAAAGAAAAGTTCACCGAGGAGGGGGAAAATGCTCGTGGAGGCAGATAGAGCAAGTTGAAAATTCAGAATAATGAGGAAACTAACGAGCCAAGACTTTCTCATTGTTTACTGGCGCAAAAATTGCGCGATTATTAATTTTCTATGCTATTTTGTAGCTCTTTTCGCTGCCCCTCCCTTCGCCTTCTCGCCACTTCATCCTTTTCCGTTATTCGTTTTTCCTGCTACTGGCACAGCAGAGTTTTCTTTATTTTCCCCCGTTTTTTTAATATTTTGTAATATTCGCCACGTTTTCTTTCCCTTTTTGGCGCGTGCACGTAATGGAAGGGGGGCGAAGTGTTGGCCCAAAAGAGTTGAGTCAAGAGCTGAGCCAAGTTTTTCCGCGGAGTTCATTGCTTTTGCCCACATGTTGTGTATACGCCACTTTAACTGACACATTTTCGCCTTGTTTTCTCCGACCCGCCTTTCGAAGGTTTATTTTTCTTTGCCGCTCGCCATGTTTGTTATTTTATTCATCGCTTCTGCCGGGAAAACGTTGCCCGCCTTGAATGCTAATGAAAAGACTGGAATTAAAGTTGGTCTCTTCCCCAGTAAGTTTGTCAAATCAGGAGGGTGGAAGGTAGAAAAGTTTGATTAGGAGCACAGGCCTTTCAGCTGTTTCTTAGAAATATGAAAAGTTTTGGTAAAGTTTGGTTAATTCTTGGTAGTTTAGTTTAGTTTGATTAACACTAGTTTACATGCCGAATATGTCTTAAACCTAAACGATTTGTTTAAACTTTAAAGGCATTTAAAACATAACTATCAAGTTTCTATTAAATAGATAGAGATATAAATATAAATATTTAAATTTTGTTTATTTATATTTACCTACTTATATTTATTTATTTGCCAAATTGACCAATGCTGATAGTTATGTAATGTATGTATTATAAAATGGTTTACTACCACTAAAAATAATAGTTTATATTTTTTTGGGAGCTACGTATTAATTGATCTATTTGACAATTCAGTGGTTTGGTCTCGCTTAACTGTTATATTGGGCAATTAAACCATTAAATTTTGTTGTGTGTGTAAATGGATATTGGCATAACTTTAAATTTCGTTTTAAATGAATGGGCTTTATAGCTTTATTTGTAGTATTCATTATAATTAAAATAAAATGATATCGTAGTCATAAAAATATGCACATAATCAAGCTTTTCCACTCCCATTAACATAGTTTTATTTATCTCTGTTCTTTTTAGGTAAGCAATTGCGTGGGAGAAAACCGCCGGAAAACACACTCGGCTTCGATAGGCACGTCCTTCGGTGACATGTGTGTAAATAAATTTTTAATTTAAAATAAACAGTGTGTATTAAATTACGACTGTCCCTAACGGAAGGGCGGCCTGATGAGCTCGACGGGCAATATCCGCTGCGAAGGACACACACAAAATATGCAAACTGGCATCAAATCCAATTAGTTAATATGAATATTTGATGAAATCACTTCCGTTTCAAATGCTGCAAAAAAAGGCCGACCGCCCGCTGTCCCCCGTTATTTGTCATCATCATCGCCATGACGATAATGATTCGGAAGTTTTTCCGTACGCTCATGTTGGGCAACAACTTTTTCTGAATTCTGAATTTAAAACTTTAACGCATTCCCCAGTGCAAGTCATCGAGTTGGGCGCTCGTTTCGTTTGAAATTATTCGTCTTTTTGGAGCTTTTGTGTTGTCCCCACAATAACCACAATTTGCAACTTTTTGCGGCACTTTGTCAGTGCGAAAAATGTCAAAATGTTTGTGGGTCTGAAATTTATTTAAATATTTCATTTGTCACACATTTAGTGCCGGCCGGGCGGTTTGGCATATGTGGCATTGATTAATATTTATATTCAAAGGTTATAATTAGCCACGATGCACTTTTTACTTTTCCCGCTCCACGAATGCACCATATTTCACCGTATTCATTTTCTCGTTGTAAAATCCAAAAGAAAGTTTAACCCAAGGCTTGTGCCGAATTGAATTTTTAATTCTCCTCGGGGTTTCTCCTTCGCTCTCTTTGTTTCGTTATATTGTGTTTCTTTTTCGGTATATTTTTGTGCCATGTTTGCTTGTTTAACTTTTTCGAAATGGCTCCTTGTTGGCTGTTTGTTTTGGCCACACATATAGCAGCCATTTTGGCATACAATTTTAACGAGGTGCGGTTGCTGGTTCCATACATCCTACGAGAACGTTCGTTGCCTCTGCTTTCTGCTTTGTTGCAAAAAATGTCACGCATTGTTTAATATTAATTTCATTTTCAGTACGCTCCGACACCGCGATACCGAATATTAATTTTCAAGCTGTTGCTTTAACTTTAATTGCGGCGCAGATCCCCAAACATTATTTCAATATGTGAGGCATTATTTATTTATTTGTTTTTCTTGTTGGCAAGTCAAGTAGGGTTGCTAACATTTTATGAGAGGCTGTAAATTAAATTTAAATTATTGTTTCAGTATTTGTAGTAAAAAAGCGAAAATTTAAAACGATCTTAAAAGTGTTTAGATTAGCCGTAAATTATATTTGCAACACGTTTGCACTGATTATGGGAAATATGCGTCATTTAAATTCTCACATTAATTACCCACGCTCATTAGGTCCTCGTCCCCCAGCAATTCTCTCGGGCATAAAAAGTTGCAACATATTCAACTGTCGAACCAAACTGGAAATTAGTTAAGCTCATTAAATGGCAGCAAAAACTATTTTAATTAAATATATGAAACCAGAAAAGTGCGGCAAAGTGTGCGATGCTAAAATGGATACATTACCGAAAACCTGAACAATAAAAAACTTTAAAAAATTAGCCAAAGTTGTGGCAAACGAGGCAAAAGCGAGCCAATTGGAAAGTGGAAGCACAAAAAGCTGAGCCAAGTGAAAGGAATATCTGGCACACACACCGAGTGTATAAATGTGGGCCATAAAGAATAATGCACATTTATCCTGCCCGAAAAGCAAGAAAAAGAATTTGCAAATTTTTACCATTTGTTAGAGCGAGGCGCCAGCAGCCAGACAATAAATCACCATTAAACAAATTATGTACTCAGCTCGACGAAAATTTTAAATGTCTCTCGCTGTCCATTGTATCTGCACAGCATAAAATAGCAGAAAGTTGCGGAAAAAACAATGATTCAAACGTGTGGGAAAAATATGGGTACAGTGGGTTATTTAGATGTAATAGAGTGAAATTCTAAAGGAGCCAATTTTATAAGTTACAAAATGAACTAAAAATTGTTTAAAATTAAACTCATTTAAATTTTAGCTAAGGTAACCTAAAGTAATGGGTATATTAATACTCAGCATCAGTTGAGGAAAGTTAGTTAATGGGTTAAGTGGAGCAGGACAGGAAGTTGAGTTCAGTGTGGTCGTAAACCACCCCGCACCGAGTTCATTAGCTCCTTAGGTGCCGCACCTTTCCGCTCCACTGTGCAACAGGATGCAACGTCAGCCATTATCATTATTAGAACGACGTTTATCAGCGGCCCTCGCACTCACACCTCCCACCTCACACCCAACCCCCTTCCTCCTGCGTCATTGACACGTTTTGTGCGTGCGGCAAACACCCACCACCCAATGCCACCCACCTGAGCCTGAATTTCCACCCAGACAAGGTGTAAACATTTATGAGGCTTTGCTTGTTCTTGCCGTTGTTACACATTTTTATTTCCATTTCTTTTTTGCCAACGCTGCAAGCGACACAAATTTATTTCGCAGCATTTACACACGCAGGTTGGTTACCAATGGAGCTGGGCTGGAAAGCAGGCAAGTTGGGATGTTGGGATGCTGGGATCCTGAGATGCTGATGCTGAGTTCGCCACATGCCACGTTTAGTGCCCGCAAATTTGAGCTCCTCCCTCGGTAGCTTCGCTGCTTTTCGCTTGCCGCATTCCTCAGCGACCACAAATTTTCATGTAGTTATTTTTCTTCGCCCTCGGGCCGAACTCCTCCCCAGTTTTCCCTCCCATCTTTTTGTTTTCCGAGGGACAGGGAGGGATGCGCTGTTGTGACTGTTTGTAACTTGGGAACCAAGCTTGGAAAACCAGAATCGATCTATTTGCATTGGTTTTCCCAGCTTCTAAGATAGTTATTATACATACCAGAGATTTATAAGCTTTAATTTTTATTTTTCAGGAAATGGTTCTTATATCATCTATTATTAGGAAAAATCTTAAATTCTGGCTTCGGCTTCTATCATCCTGTTTCGAAACCAGTTTATGCCTTCATTAAAAGTTAGCTAATATATTTTTTCATATTCTCATCCAATGTTATTACTCAACAATGACTTTGATTTTTCCCAAATTTGCTGATTACATTTTTCTGAGCGCATTTTTAAAGTATTTTTAATAAAAGTAATGCACCTATTATGTTTCACAGGGAAATAAGAAGAAGCAACAGTTATGTTTAGCAGGTATTTATCATTCTCTCTCCATATAGCGGGTATTCATGGGTCGGAACCCATCTAATCATAGCATTCTATCGTGTGTTTCTAGGGACTTGTGAACGTGCTATGTTTTATTTTTACAACTTCCTTTTGGGCCACAAGCGAAAAAAGTGAGATGAAGAGGACGATGGTGAAAAAGTGCCAAAAAACAACAAGGGCAACAGCAACAGGGAAATCTTGGGGGCTGGGGAGATAGGAACTGTGAATCAGCTTTGACTGCTAAAGTGTTCCAATTTTTCATGTCCACATCTGCATACACACACACACACACACAGCTAAGCATATGTAAATGTGTCTGTTTGCCCGCCTATACCTTCTTCTTCTTACTCGGAATATCCTGCGTGTCTTTTCTGCGTTTGTTTTCCTTTCTTTTTTCCGACGCCCTGTCCTTGTCCCATTCCACTGCCCCTCCCCCTCCACTGTTTGTTTGAGTGCGTCGTCTTCCGCCTTTCCGTTTCCTTCTGATGGCGCAAATTACAACGCATAATTTTCACATTACGTCAGCGCATTTAGATGTGTGTGTGTCTGCCTGTGTGTGCGAGTGTTGGTATCCTGTATCCCGTCTGTACTTTCTTTTTTGCAGCTCGGGAATGCGACTTTTTGTTGCCTTCTGACGTCGGTTAATGTTGCGATATGGAAATCAATATTCCTAATGGCTGTCAGGCGATACGGGCAACCGCAGGATCCCCAGGATCCCTCAAAGGGGCAGGCACTCACATCCACAGTCGGCATGCAAAAATACGTCAGCTCCGTTAATATTTAATCAGCCCCAACGTTTCTCAAATTAATTAAATCGATATTGAACGGATGTTAAAGTGGCGTGTGCTTTTTAAAAAGGAATATTGTCGAAGCAAATTGTCTGTACTCAATATTAAATATTTAAATCAGAGCAAGCACATATGTATGTATTTTTCGGTGTCATAAGGCTTGCCATGGAGATTCGTATTTCTGACTCCTTTACTGGATAACTTTTGAGTGTAATTGATAGATATCATTGGCGTCTTAAATATAAACAACAATATTTAATATTTGTTTCGTTTAAAGAAAGTACTTACGTTTTTTAAAGTGTAGAGCTTTTAATTTTAAATCATAATTTCTAGTTTTTCTATTATTAACATAAATTAAATATTTATAGTTCTAGGCATAATAATACAAATATTAATAAGTATCATTTGGAGTGTCCTTCAACAGCATAATACAATCTAAAATGCTTAATTCCATTTTCCCAATTCAAATATCTCAGTAAAACTTTCGGTAATACTATACATTAGCGGGCTCACCCCCAAAATTCGCGAAAAAATTATCCTCGATGGACCGCGATTTCTTAAGAATTTACGTGCAAAAAGAACTTGGCGGTCGGCCATGGTTCTCTTGTAATTAAATTTCAAAGTTCTCGGGTTTGCTATAAAAAACAAGGGTGCTTTTCTCATATTTTCAATCAAAGTAATTAAGTTTTAATGAGTTCCTATAAAATTAATTAATTGTTCAAATGAGTTCCTATAAAATTATTTAATTGCTTAAATGAGTTCCTATAAAAAAAGTGTAGACTTTTGTCACATTTTTTTAATTGTATTTTTTGTCTAATGAAAAAACTTATGCAAATAATCATGTTATGAGTGGAGCGTGGACTATAAAGGACATGATTGAGATTTTAGTGACGGCCAGGAACGATCACATCCATCCAAGGTCCCCCACCATTTTAATGCATTAATTAAACCTCAAACAATTTGTATCTTTATATTTATTTAAATAGTTTCAATGAACACTTTTCCGCACCACCATTGAGGTAAAGTTCCAGGCGCGTTTTTTTATAGTGGTGTCCCCGTTAGGCCTAGTCCACGCTTCAGATCCGAATATAACAAAGAGTCTCCTAATTAACAGCTGAGTTGTTGTCGAAGGTGTCCTAAAAATATATATGCGAAATTTTATGATGTATGTTAAATTTGAAATGAAAGCATCGTGCAAGTACAAATTAAAAAAAAAAATGGAACGAGTCACAAGTAAAATTTGGCATGAAATTAAAAAAAAATCGCGGCGAAAATCTCAGCTGTTAATTAGGAGACTCTTTGTTATATTCGGATCTGAAGCGTGGACTAGGCCTAACGGGGACACCACTATAAAAAAACGCGCCTGGAACTTTACCTCAATGGTGGTGCGGAAAAGTGTTCATTGAAACTATTTAAATAAATATAAAGATACAAATTGTTTGAGGTTTAATTAATGCATTAAAATATACAAACATCATTGTTCCACCGTCTTCGACCACTTGGCATGGGCTAAGGCAGGTTGGACAGTCGCGCTTGTCCAAAACTACTCCGTTGTCTTGTAAAAAGCGGAAATGAGCTTTCTCATCCATACCGAGAAACTCTCCAAACGTTACAGAGCAAGACTGGCACGTCATGTTGAACAATATGAATCAATAAACAAAATTTTTTGATAAAAATTTGAATATTGGGGGCAGACAACTCGATTTTTATAGCAAGTATGAGAAAAGCACCCTTGTTTTTTATAGCAAACCCAGGAACTTTAAAATTCAATTACAAGAGAACCATGGCCGACCGCCAAGTTCTTTTTGCACGTAAATTCTTAAGAAATCGCGGTCCATCGAGGATAATTTTTTCGCGAATTTCGGGGGTGAGCCCGCTAATGTATAGTATTACCAAACTTTCTTATGAAAAACTATTGTGAGATATTTTGCCATGTGTCCGATATTCCGACCAAAAGCCTATTGCTATGAACTCACTGAGTGGCCTCTGCTACGCGGCATATTTGTCAAAACTTCCAATCCCTACTTCACCACCAGAGTGGCCTAGAGTCCTTGCAGGTCCTGATTGGGCCGAAACTTAGACCAGCATGGCATAAAAGTCAAAGCCGAAAAGTAAAGTGCACACAACACTAAACAACACGAAAACGAAAAAAAAGGAAAAAAACGTCAGAACGGAAAACAGAAGGACGAAAATGTTGGCGACGGAAAACGGCTAAAAACTCGCGGTAATTTGAACCTTTTTCCGTTTCGGTGATTTCTGCCATTGCAGGCCAGCACAGAAATCAAATATCAAAGCGAAAACTTTTCCTCTATACGGTGTATGGGGGCAGGGGGCCGGAATGGGCGGGCCTTTCGAGATGGGGGCATTCAACGCACGAGTAATCCTCCGTAGCAACAGGTTGCCAGGTTTTTATTTTGACAACTGAATGGGGCGAAACAACAACAGCAACAGCAACTAAGTGGGGACAAGGGACAGGATTAAGGTGGAGGCAACCTGCAGTTGATTTGAAAATCAAACTTGCATGAAACAATGCCAAACAATCGGGGCCAAAAAAGGAGCAAACGGAAAGCAGAAAAGTGGGAAAAGCGGGCAGACAATAGCAAAGTTTAAAGTCGTTAAAATAAAAGGATTTGGACAATTTAAACAGAGCCCTGCAAAACGTTCGATTGAAATAAGCTACTTTTGCAGTCATTTGGCTGTGCTGATTTGGGAATTGACTTTTAGTTAAGGTCTGAGACCCACGTCCCACGTCCCTTCCACACAGGATGTAATCTTTCAACTTAACTGAGATTTCCACTCTGCTCTCCATGGGTTTTTCGGCTTTTCTTTGTTTTGTTTTGTTTTTGCCGCTTGCCCAGATATTTTCCTTTTTGTGGCCCTCACCTTTGCAATTACCAACGGTCGAAAATCGAATGGAATTGAAGTAAAGTGAACGGTTTCCAGGCCAACCTCAAGAGTTCTCCGCACGCCAAAATTTATCGCTTGTGGATTTATTTTTCAAGAGATATCCGCATTTGATCCCGGCCAGTCTGTTATTGCTTTTGGGGAGCTAAAATAAGAAAAATCGAAACATGCGGGGGAGTTTATTTTGATATTTGAGCAGAAACAAACAGCGAACCACTTGGAAACTCATTAAATCTCTGATTACAGCAATTGGGCGGGAAGTTGCCACCGCTTACAAAGATAATCCCATAAAAGCACCACTCAGAATTCGCCCATAATAATTCATTTAAATTGTATACATCACAAGTTGCAGAAGTTAACCTTCTCCACTCAACAGAATTCATTTCCATTCATATGGCCGAAATTACCACCGGCAAAAAACCGGCAATGAAATTAAATACGTTACCAAAATAAAATGCCAAATAAAAGCGTGAAAAATGGAACTCCTCACCCACTCGAATCCCACACACACCCGAATGAAAGCCCTAAATGGGGCTTCAACGCCGTGAGATGGAAGTGGAAGTGGAGGTGGAGTCATTTATTTGCATTTCAAACCCAACCGGAGCGAACGAGCCAACATGAAGAAAATGAAATCGGCACTCTGGCGAAAAATTCATAAAATAAAGGATTTCCTAATTGCCAATTTGCATGCAGCCGCGTCTAATTTTTGCCCATTCGCTGGATAAATAAACTTCATTTCGCGCTGGGGTTTTTCCGCATTCGGCTTTTTTCCGTTGTGTTTCGATATGCTCTAACGTGGGGTAGTGTTAACATAAGACTGAGGGATATTTAGGAAAAAGGTTGGAAGCTACATATTTTTCTAATATGGACATTTGAAAAGATACCATTATCATCAATTAATATTGAGTACCCTGTATTAGTCATTCAGAATTCTAAATTATTTATTAACTTAAAACTTTTTAGTGTTTTAATGTGTACTGTATCTGAACATCTTATTACAAATCTTAAGTTAAAATGTGTATAATTTTCATTTCCTTATTGTCACCATCACTGTTCTAAAATGACCTTATTATTAAAATTGAATAATTTCCCCATTTGCTTTTAGTGAGTTGTGATACCATTTTTACGACTGGAGTCCAAAAAAAGCCTATGCAGCTAAAAACTTGTCCCTTGACGTATTTCATATTTTTGCCCCGTCCACAACTTACTCTCTCATATTGAACAATTCATTCGGATGGCTCCATCAGGGTATCAAACGGGGGGCCTAAGCAAAGCCCCATATTTTTCGCACTTGTTTGTTTATGAATTTGTTTATTTAGTGAGCAGGCCGTGCTTTGCCGACATGCTATACCATACCATACCATCCCAGGGCCCTCGTAGCTGGCTGAATTCGGCCGAATTCCACGCAAATCTTATTTGCCCATAGCCACCGGACTCACCCAGCCGGCGGAGTCCGTAGGCAGGAGTGCGGAGTCCGGACTCTGGTGGGCAGAAATTCCACGGTTTTGTTTTCGCTGCCTGCGCTGCATATTTCCCCCCATTCCATTCATCCCACTTGCTCTCCGGCGACGGCATGTGCTGGTTTTTTAAATTTGCCCAATTCCAGGCATGATATGTGTGTGGTTTGGGGGTCGGGCGAACAGACGGGCCTTATTTGCCTTTCAACTTGCCCGAGATCGCCGCCGTTGCCCGTGTTATTTATGCAAATGTCAAATATTTTGATATTCCGCTGCCATGTGAATGAAAGCAAACGGAAGTACATTATAAAGTTGCCCAACCCTCGTTTGGCCAAAGTCATTCCCGTATTATTTGGCCAACCAACAAGCCGAAATGTGCCACTAATATGACCGCCCAGCCCCCTCCTTGCCCACCTGACCACCAACCCCCTTCCACGTCCATCTCTTGGCAGGCAGCAAGTGGAGTAATTATGGCATTTTCGAAATTCCACCTGCCACCCAACCACCGACCTCAGCCCACCTCCAGCCACCACCACCCACATCCCGCCCACCTGGCAGCCTCAACATTTTGTTGCCAACACGAACCTCCTTTGTTGCCTTTGTTGTGCTTTTGTGGAGAGCGGGGAAATTAGGGAAAGTGGCGATGGGGCAAAGTAAATTATTGAAATTATTGGCACGTTAGCTGAATTACTTCGCAGAAGGAATTTTTAATTTCACAATACAAAGTCACTCACAATTTCCATTGATTATCACCGGGGTAAGAGGCCTGTTGAGTTTCCCCAGTATCCCCGGAAAATTATAGACCAAAGCTCCAGGCGATGGGCAGACTTGTTTGAGCAATTAAATTGGTAATTGAGTTGCCCAGCCGGGAAGTCAATTAGTCAGTGCCCCCGATCGATGACTAGTAATTTAAATTAGCCGCCAGCCGAAAGGCTTGAACCCAGGTGTGACCTCCGCTGGGAGAGATCAGTACTGGACGAGAGCCTCGCGGGCCAGCTTTGCCCAGATGGTGCCGACGGGATGCACGACGATTTTGCGCTTTTCCTTGAAGGTCAGCGACTCGTAGTGGTAGCCGTCTACGATCTTGGCGGAGTTAAAGTTGCATACGAATGAGAGGCTGATTTGATCCAGGTCTACGTAGAAGCAGTTGAGCAGGAAGATCAGGGGCCTGAATCGGGCCACCAGTTCGAAGGCGGCTCCCAGCTTCTCGTTCCAAATGCAGACGGAGGTGAAGGGAAGTGGCTCCTTGGCCTGCAGCTCGATGGCCTCCTTCATGGTCCTGAAAGTGTGCACGGTTATTACGCCGGTGGGCCCGTCGGCCAAGTAGCGATGGCACAGATCGTAGACCAGAATGGGACTCGCATTCTCGGGAACCGTCTTGGGATTTCCCATTATTGTTTTAGCCTGCAGTTGCTGCAGTCTTTCCAGCGTTTTAACGTAGACTGGATGTCCGGAAATATCCGAACTCAGCGGTTCCAGGCGATCTTTCATTCGATCCACAAACTCCTCCAGAATAGATTCCTGCAAGAAGAGAGTGGCCACTGCATTGGAGGCAAAGGGATCGTGAAGGGACTCAATAAGATAGTGCAAGGCACAGTTGATATCGCCGTCTTCGCAGAGGATCATCAGGCGGGGTGAGTTCCATCGGTATTTGATCTCCACTTCCGGTTCCGATTCCTCCTCACTCATTGAGCTCGATCGCGAATGGTAAGAGAGTCGGACTACCTTCTTTGGCTTCTCAGAGGCACTGGACTTGGACTTGCCGCCCGTCTCCACTTCGAGGATCAACGGCAGACTGACATCCCGGGGTTTCTTGCAAACCAGATTGTAGATGAAGCCATAATCGATCAGTGGAACCGGCAGCAGGGGATACTGATAGACATATTTCACCGCCTCTTCGAGGATGCTACTGCTTAGTGGAGGAAAATGTAATAATACTGGAGATAGTAGGACTAACTATCCATACTTACGTGGTGGCTCTACGGCTGAAATTGGGGATGATTAATTTAAAAAAACGAAAAATAAATAATCGAATGATAAATACTTACTTGTACATACTAAGAAATTAAAAGATATGAAACTCTACTGAACTGAATATTTTATGCTGAAAAAGTTGACTTTACTGGGAAAGTCTATTAAGATAACATCTGTTTTAATCCTACAAAATTTTAAAATCTTAAAATTGAAACCCAAACCCAAACCCAAACTGTTACTCCCTAATCAACTGGAAAAGCCTATGCCATGGTATCTTAGTTTCCGATAAGCCCCACACCCACACACCCGGTATCGCAGTGATTTATCAAATCACACTCATCCACACACAGTTCACACTTGACTTGTGCAGTTGACCGCCCATCGAAGGCCGCCCCCAAACGACCTTATTGTGGGCAGAGAGATTTACAGTTGATTTAACCGTTTAAGCATGGCTAATGCATAATAAACGTTTGGCCGCAAACTTTTCAACCACTTCTGTGGGCATGTGTGAGTGGGCCGATTTTCCGGCTTGCCCTCCCCTTTTCCCCCTTTTCCCCCTTTTCCAGCCTCCTGTCCAACCAATTCGAGATAGAAATCATGTGCAGTCATTAGATTGTTTTTCGATTGACGTGACATGATAATGAATGATTTTCTTTTCGCTCTCTCCTTTGTTTCCCTTCGCTTTCTTCGCCTTCGCTCTTCCGCTTCCTTTTCCTTGGGGTCGCAACTTTTCGTGGCGCCCAACGTGCAATTTGTGCGAAAAGTGGGTGTGCAAAGTGGCGACGTGGCCATCGAAAGGCGGCAGGTGGCGGCCACTTTGTTTGCTGATTTGTTTATGGCTGACCATAATGACCGATGAAGTGGCAGCTGGCCGCCTCAAGTGGTTGTTAACCCAAGTTTCGCCGGCCAAATTAACACGAATTGCAATTAAAGTGGGCACGAAAATTGAATTGGAGCCCCATGACAGCCCATTTTCGCGCTATCAAATGCACTCAAGCGAAAACTGTAAGTCAGACTAAAATACAAGGCTTTTTATCACGGAAACTGCAAACGTGTTTGAATAAAACAATAGAAATTTTATTTTAAAAAAATCATTAACATTAGAAATAACCACAACCGAAAACACAAGTTTTAAATAAGAACGCTTTTCTCAAAAATATTTTCGCCTGTAAAATAAATTATATTTTTATTATTTGGACTTTAAATAGAGGTTTTAATGTTTCATTTAAAGCACAAAAATCTAGTTGTATTTTTTTTTCAGCCAACATATATATATATATTTAGTTTTTTGGACTGTCGTAAATTAGAATAAATGAATATTTTAATTTAATTTAGTGAACCAAGAAGAGTCCACATACCTGTAATACTTACTATTATAATTATCAATTAACAGTTGATATCTATTTTTGTGAGTGTTTTAATGGATTTTACCCTAATTGATTCGTGGCAGATGCAAATATATTTGAAGCTTACTCCACTTCACTGTCCATTTAAAGCGGGACTGACATTTGTGGCAGCTCGGACCGACTGCTGCTGACAGGTGTGACAATGCCGGAAAAGTGTCGCCGGCAGCCGACAACTTCGAGGGCTATTCACCTGCTCCCCAGCCGAGAACGAATACGAAAGGTGGGACGGGAGGGCTGGTTCATTAGGGGACTATTTAAATAAAACGCCTGTTAACTACAGTGAGATATGCGAGTAATATGTGAGATGGTTGCGTAATTAAAATGTCTAAATGGAATCAAAAGAATCAGTCAAAGAAAGCCGCACACACAAAAAAGAAATTAAATGTACCACGTCTGGCGTATTATAAGGACATTTCCATTTTCTACGGACACATTGAGGCCTTGACAGGGGGAAATGGCAGTGAACAAGCTCTTGACTTGCCACGCCCCCTGCCATGTGCCACTCCTTTTGCATGTCCTCGTCTCCTCGTCCCCATCGTCGTCGTCTTCGCATTTCGTCTGGTTCTTGAGCGGCGGCGCTTTGTTTTGGCTTAATTAATACGCGTTTACATGTTGCCGACTTACGCACGCTTCGCATGTTCCAGAGACACACTCCCACTCACCCCCTCATCCCCTCACACATTCAAACTTGAGGCCGCCCCCAGGACATTCCCGCCCCCTTTGACGCACTGCGGTTGACACGCAAATGCAATTTGTGTGCTAAAGGTAATTTCTGTCTCCAGGTCTTCCAGGTCTCGGGGTCTCTCTTCCATCTTCCACAATACAAATGAGTGGAATAAATATTTAAATAGGAGTCCTTGTTTCGCCTTCTCTTTTTTTCCACGTTTTTCGATTCGTTTGCTCCTTCTTATGAAACTTTAATTAATGCGTTAGCTACACACAAATTTTAATCAAGCACGTACTTGCGGCCCGGCAGATCATTAATTAGGTGGGGTAATTGCTCACAGCCCGCCGCTTCACTTCCGGTTTTTCTGGCTGGAGTTCCATTTAATGTATAAATTCCCATTTAAAGCCGGCCACAGGCCCCCGGGCATTAACATATGCTGCGGGGCAGAGTTGTGATAAAATCAAAATTTTAATTTAATTAAACACGAATTGAGTTTGTTGTAATCAATTAGCTCGGTGTTCACTGAGCACCGAATGAGTTTCACGGACAGGTGCATAGATGCCAGTAAAGCATACATTTGAAGCTTCTAAATGAAATGGAATGAGCCGAATTTCCAAGGGAATGACAGCCAGATAATATCTTCCGGATAATGCAGCCGTTGGCCAGGGGGCTGCGTTAATTAGTGCGAGTGATTTTAGGGCAAATCCCATTGACTTTGTACTTTTTACGGCAGCATTAATGATTTTAATTGTGGCCTTTGTTTGCACTCATAATGGCCCGCGGTGTTATTTCTTGTAATTATGTAACAACAAATTGAGTCCTGCATAAGCATTATCGAGAATACTTGTGTGTGGAGTGGCATAATTTTAATTACAATGTAAAATAATGACTCCGCGCCATTTTCACATTGTTTGCTTTCACATTAACGAAGCAAATTAATGACAGCCAAGTCCAGATGTCAATTTCCTCGGTCAGGCGGGAATTCTCGGTGAATAATCAGAAATGACGCGTAATAAATTTTCCACGAACTGATGAGTTTTTCCACCGATATATTTTTAAATTTAAAGCCCGCACATCGACGGAAGCCGCACGAGCCACTTGAACGAGGCAAAAATATGGTTTCCCATCAGCTTTTGGCATTAAACAATGCAAACGGAGAGCAGCTAAAAATTCTAAGCAACTTCTGCCCATCTGGCGAATGCTTGAGGATACATATTTTCGGATGGAAATTAAAATCAGGTTCGGGCAATATTCCATGAATGCAAATTAATGGCTTAAATGCTGCTGAAAACTGGGGAGCGGGTAGCTGAGCAATGCAAATATTTTTCCTGGATTTATGCAAATTTTTCCCTGTGTACTCACATGGAAATCCGGTGGCTGGAGTTGGGAAAGTTGTATCATGCACGCCAGCCGGAATAACTCCCTGTGTGCGAGAGTGAGTGCGTAGCCCACGGGGCGTATGCGTAATACAATAATAATTATATGCAAAGCAAATTGAAATGCCAAGTACAAATTTTTTACCCCCTCTTCGTTCGGCAGCGCCCGTTGCTGTTATCTCCTTACAGGTAAATAAGGATAAAGGAATCACGGAGCGAGAAAACTCCGACTCATGGCGTGAGTAAGAAGATTTTTTATCCGCCGTTCGCTGTTGACTTTCCGCAGGGCTTCAATATTGCGTGTCTGCCGGGATTCCAGATACAAGATTAACTCGGAAGGCATGTGCGTGCTCTGTGGGTAACCCAAGCCAAACGAAGTGAAACGAAATAATCGAGACATGCAATCTGGGGAAATGCATCATTAACGACTAATTAGTGACCGTTGGCTGTTGGCTGAACGAAATGAGCTGCGAAGCGAAATCAATGCCGAAGGAATTGTGGCCGAATGTTGCCTTCACCGCCAGCAGCTCAGACTTTCCAATCCCGTCTGCAATTCGAAATTAGCAACAGTTTTCCGCTTCCACTCTGCAGCCCGGCCCAAATCTTTTCGCCATCGAGCGAAAGCCATAGGGGCTCTTAATGCATTGCATGTGGATCTTAAGTGCAGCTCAGGGCCATGGAAGTGCTTACGACTCCGCAGCCGACTGCTTTGGCTGGCGTACGCGGCGTATGCGCAATAAAACGCATCTCAATAGATTATTACGCGGCCATAACTTCAAGCCGCACATCGATAACGGGGCGTATTGTCTTTTGGCCCAGAGCTGGTGCACTTCAGTCGGATGTTGACGGTAAACACAACATTTTGCAGCTACACTTAACGCACAGTGGAAAAATTCTGCAGACTTCTAAGTTGAAGTGAAAAATGTTATAAAACCTTCTTGCTTAATTCGTATTAAATCAAATGCTTTAATTATATATTTATTGTAGGGACCTATATATCAGTTCTCACATTAATCTATTGTAAGTCTTAATAAATTTCTTATTTTAATATTTATTTTTATTCAAACTAGGTACAGTTTCGTTTTATAAACTTAAAATGTAAAGTCTTCAGAATAATATTATTACATTTTTCCTCAGAATTCGACACATTTTTCGCTCTTACAGACCATCGTACTTGAAGAAACTTGGGAATGCGCTGTGTGCGCGACTCGCTGTGGTTACCCTGTTCGTTTATTATGCCATTCACAGTTTAATAATGATAATAACGTCAGGATATTAAAGTTTTCCTGCCCGCCAGCCTGAATGTCGAACGTCTCCGTCCCCGTCCCGCCTCCGGATTTCCCCCTTTTCCCAGCCTGTGGCCCAGCTTTTCCCAGTCTCGCTCTCTGCCGCATTAAAACTATAATCAGTTTATGCAATAAAGTAAATTGTGTACGTAATGCGTGCTGATGGTATGTCTTTTATTTATTTATTTTCTTGTGCGCTACTTTTTATTATTACGGCTTAAACTTGCTTAGCGCATTTAACGCCCTTTTCCTTTTTTCCCATCGGGTGCCGAATGGTGGGGCTTCGTCAGCTGGGCCCGCCCCTTCCACCCCCACCGCCCACCATAAACGCGTTCAATATTAATAAAAGTTTGGCCAAAGTTAATTAAATCTGCTTTTTAATGTGCAGCCATGCATGGGCGGCTAAAGCGCGAACGTAATAAATTGACCGTGCGCACCATAATGTCCATACATCCGTATCTGTAGTCCTGCCCCAGGATGCTGGGGTCGCCGAGAAACTTTCTGTGGGGTTGAAGTTGGGGTCGAGGTGCTGAAGGAGAAGCGGTGATTGGGGGGTTGGGGCTAGAGTGAGTCATAAAGTTGGCTTTTCTTGACGCTTTTTCGGACTGGGTCTCCGCCTGGTTTATAGTCCATTTTTATTCAGCTTTAGATACGAAAATATAGGAGATTTATGGGAGTTTACCTTTTTGGCCAGTTTTAAAGGGCCTTTGCTTAGCCGCTGAAATATTGTTATTATTAATCTTGAATTCATCTTGGCACAGCTTGTATTTGCTTTGATTTTGGTATTCCCCTCGTTAAATGTTATTTTCCTTCCCCTTGAGCTTGATTAGGCCGACTTTCCGCAACCGCCTCCGCATAATTGAAATAACTAGTTTGCCTAATCCTAATTGAGATTTCCTAAGCCCAGTGTAGTGTCGCCTTTTGGCCGTAGTTAATGCCTTCTTTGCGGGCAAATGAGTTGGTATTGTGCGGTAATTGGTAATTTTAATGCATCACCTGACACAAATTTGCGTTTGATGTTGTACAACTTGGGGAATCGCCTTAAATGAATGTCTCCCAGGCCCTCCCTTCACTCCTCTTCACTTCTGGGTCTTAATAAAGCACATAAAATGGCATTAGAGTGGCACAAAGTCGCCATTATGAGTTCTTTTGTGGCATTTAGCCGCCTTTGTGTGGCGCGTCAATATTTAATAGCGCCCCGAGCCTCGTTTCAGAGCGTCCTATATTCTCCATTCTGCGCACAGGCATTGTTCCCAGTAGGCAGAAGGAGCAAGTTTTTATTAAATAATGTGACGCTTTCATGTCGCGCAAAAATGAGACATTTTTCGGGCTCGCAGCTCGCGGCTCCCGCCAATTAAAGTTCAACCGAGCCGAGAGTCGAGAGCCGTGAGTTTCCATGTTATTTTCCATGCCATTCCATTTCAGCCGAGTAGCGTTCCAAGTTCCAAGTTTTTAGGAGCACTTAGTCGCGAAGAGCCGAGGCAAATTGCGAACAATCGAAGCAATCAAGCGAAATCATCGCCACCGGAACGCGTGCTCGGGATTTCGGGGTGGATTAAGGTATTATCGTCTCGGCAAGGAAGGGGGCTCTTCAACTTGCCAATTCGATTAGGCCAGGGACTTACTGGAAACTTGGCTTTAATTAAAATGGGACAGAACTATGCCGGGGACTCCTTCGGATTTGAGCGTCAAGTGCCGGCGGAGCAAAACTTTATCAAACTTGAGTCAAGTGCTTTTGAGGGGCGGGGGTCTCCAAATTCCTTGGTAAACAAATTTAATAACATAATTTAAAGCCTCTGTTTTTGGCTCGCAGGGACGTTGAGGCAGAAACAAATGCTACATTTTGTCATTGTGTGCGGTTTTAAGTGAATTACAAGCTAAAATGGCCACAACGAATTCACAGAATGCCGCCAACAACAATGAAAATAACACATAGGATAACACAAACAGGATGACAGTGGGCTTCGGGGCGGCCAAAGTGGGCGGGAAGGCCGGCAGTCGAAAGGAGGACAAAGCCAGCCGAGCGACAAAATTATGTAAAAAGTCAGGCAGCAAAACAGCAGAGCTGCCCGGCCAAAGGAAGGACGGAAGGCGGTGGGGGGGGGAAAAGCGGATGGAAAAGCGGGTGCCCGGGGCCAAACCCCACAAATTGTCTAAGCGGAGACAAAGTGAAAGCGAAAGGGGGAGGGGCAGGGCGAAGGGCGGAGGGCGGAGGGAAGGCACATGACCTCTGGAGGCCACAAGGAGGCAAAGTTGAAGGCGGCCCAGACGAGGGAAACCGAAAACTGCAAATGAACATGCGACAACAAAACAAGGAGAAGCCCAAGACGCTTACACCGCAAGAAATGGGAGATGCAACCTTTCGTCATTGTCACTTCCGCCAGGTTCCTGAGGTTTTCCTTATCCAGCTCAAAGCGACTGCCACCTTGCTAGGATCTTGATTTAGCTTTAACTACAAATTTCATTACTGAAGACTTCTCAAATTTATTGTGTACTGAAAACATTTTTATTTAAATTTATTTAAACTAGTTATTTAGTTTAGTATTGGTAATTATTTATTTTCCATGCATCAAGTTCATTTGTAAATATTTGCTTAATTCATCGATATTTTCGATATTTTCACAATACCGATACGATAATATCGCTGTATTTAAGGGAAAACTCCTTATAAATATAGAGAAATTACAAACTATCGATATTTTTTCAAGCTCTACTAATTAATCAAAAATAATAAGATCATTTTAGCTTAGACCTTTTATTGACAAAAAATATTTCTTCCTACTTCACCTGACAACATAGATACTTCAAATTTGGAAGTTCCGAACCAAGTAAGACGATAAGTAATGGCCAAAATTGCGATTTCCAAAATGAGGTGAAAAGGGAAGACAGCCTGATAAAGCGAGACAAATTCATTAAAAACCTGTTTGTGCAAGCGCTTCGAAAATTGAGCTAAACGATGCGAAATGACGCCAAGTGTCGTGTAAGTTGGCATTAAATTATGAATACCCAGCTGCGATGGCAGAGGGAATCTGCCAGTCATCCGCGTCCCCACCACTCAGCCTTCAACCTTCAACCGGGGGACAGGCGAAAAGGTGCAGCTGAGTGAAATGCCTAAGTCTTCGCTGCTGTCGCCTGTCTGGTTCAAAGAAATTGTTAACAAGCGAAACGAATGACTAAACAGCAGACAAGGAACCCGCCCAAAAGCGCCCCACGAGCTCATAGATAACCGGGACCACCAGGACCTCCGGGCCCCGAGTCCTTGTACTCGCAGCTCCTCTTTCGTGGGTAGCTTACTTAAATTTTCAGGAGACCTTGTGCCGTAATTCATTATGTATGCCTAATGTTAACAATTTAGCAGCTATTGGTTTATCTTAATGAAGCCGTCTGCCCCCAGGAGCGACCTAAATACACACGAACTGCCACACACACTGCCCCTTTTCGGGATTCGGGAGTCGCTAGTCGGCACTCGGCACTCGGCAGTCGGTTGCTTGTCTTTAACTTTTATTACACTCTCCCCGGTTAATCCGGGCCATATACATTCCATCGGCGGAAGAGATTTAGCCACCCCTGGAGCACCCTTAACACTCGCCATAAAATATTGTCACACTTAACCGCGAAACGGTTGAACTTTGCGCCCAGCGCCAAGCTGATCCCTTTGTCTTCTGCATTTTTCAACTTGCCTTAAATATTAAAGAGGTCTCATTGCGGTTCTGCCAGTTGAGAGTTGAGGGTTGAGAGTGCCCCGCCAGACCCACCGCCCCCAACTTGCCTTGTCTATCCGGCGACTCCCTGGCGGCCCAAAATGACGACCGCCGAAAGTGTTGACACTCGTGGGAAAATGTTTTAATAATTTGTGTAAAGAGTTGACAGCTGGGTCGCAGAAAAAAGAGTCGGCCGGCGCACGTGTGAAAAGCTAAACTTTTATTTTCTACAACAAAGTGCCCCAAAACTTATTGGGTTAGGGTTGCAAACGAAAAGGGGTCTGGGTTGGGGACGCCAGTGACGAGGGCTAAACAGCAATGACAACGCGTTCGGTTGCGTCATGAAATATTCAAAAATATATATGTGACTAAGCCAGTGGCGGATCCAGGATTTTGTTGTGGGGGGTGATATCAGAACAATTTTTTTGTTGCATACTTTTTGAGTACCTAAATTTCTTTCATTTTTAACCCGAGTGGGGGGTTATATATCACCCATATCACCCCCCGTGGATCCGCGCATGGACTAAGCACACACAATGACGAAATGGAACCCGCACTCAACGGCTGGCGTAAGGATACATCTGTGTAAATATGCATACACAAATATAAACGCACAATTTCACGTTCACTAAATTGACACAAATTTCGATTGGGATTTGTTTCAGCCCCTGGCTGGCCAATTGATTTGATTCCCTCTCGCAGCAAATCATGATCGACAAGGAAATACCTTAGACAAATAACTGGAAAATAAATATTACTATGTGATATTTGGCATTCTAAACTAATTCAAAGTAAATTACATAAAATAAACTTTTACTGGAAAATACATTTCTAATTATTGGTTTTATTTTAATTTATACTTTACAAAATTTCAAAATATAATTTACAAAGTATAATTTAATTATATAATTCATTTCATATAATTTAATTATAATTCAAAATATAATTTAATTTATTATAATATAATCTTTAAATATATTTAAGTCATATATTTTCAACACAAAGCCAGGTATATGTTATTAAAATCGTCCAATCTCAGTCTTATCATAAATAAATTCGTATTATATTGAAGTAAAATTCGTTGAATACCGATACATTTGAATAAGACATGTCAGCAGCTATACCGCATTATAGTTGTACGTCATTAGGAAAGGTCAACGTATAATAAATATTTCATATGCCAATAACAAGTTCGACTAGCCTTCACTTTCACCTTTAATACAAATCAAGCCATCGGGTTTTTCTTCGGAGTTTGGCTAGGCCGGAATTGCACGTGTTCTGTGAGTCGGTTGACACATGTCCTTCACCTGAGGTCAAGGACAAACGTAGTTATTTAGATGGACCGCAGTTCCCTCCCCATCCCCAAAAGTGCTGGCGTGTGTTGTGATTTACCCTAGCCGCCCCAATTTGGTTGACGAACCATTTACATGATTGAACTTTTTCCCCCACCTGGATATTCCCTTGAAGTGCGTTTCTAGGTTGATTTGCATGTAAATATCCTGTTGCTCTCACATGTGGCAATTAGGGACACTGGAGGCTCAGCCGCACAGGTATTCAAATTTCCCCGAAACACAAGAAGACTATTTTCCCATAGTAACTCGATTGAGGTAATTGGAATATCCAGGGAATTGACTGATTAGAAGTGCGCTAAAGCCCCGAACTTAAGTTCTACTTAATATTGGAGCTCACAGGAACTACACATGTATGTACATATTTGGGTAATGTTTACCTGTATTTCGGGTGACGGAAGCAAAATTCTCCAGGACGGCAAGCAAACATATGAATAAACAAACTGCGAACTGAGCTACAAGAAAGAGAGACGTTTGCTGTTTAGAAATTTATTGGCAAACAAAAGATTTATTAATGCGAAAATTTGCTGCATCAGCACACATTGTCGTTGCTATTGGCTTAACGAGCCATTGGAGTTGCCACTGCCATTGTTGCTGCCGTTGACTTGATCTCTATTTGCCAAGCGAGGGTAAACAGGCAAATAAAGCTTAGTTGCATCTGGGCAAACATGGGATGCCAGGATGCCGGGATGGCAGTTCGCTGTGCAGGTTACGCACACAAATGAGCAAAGCATTTCGCAGGCGGGTGTAAATTTTGCGGGCCAAAACCTGGCATTACATTTAATGCAGCCGCCAAGAACAAATGCACTTTCATTGATTAGTTTACCCGATTTCGCCCTGAACGCAGCCTGGATCGCAAATGGGGCGGGCGCACTGGGGTTTGGAATTTTGGCCGCTGAAGCGATTAGCTTTCACCCACACTTCGCTAAGTGGCTTCTGCTAGTGTGCGTTAATTGCGTTTGGGCCTCGGTGTCCATGAGTTGGCCAAAAACAAGCGGGATCCACTTTAAAAACACAGGGGACACTCAGCGGGCCCACGCGGCGTATGAGCAATAAATTCAATTTTTACCAAGTCGGCAGTAATAACTCTTGGAACCGACTGTTTGCTTAAGTTTCTCCCAGATTGGCATATGAATAAATGAGGCAGATATTTTTCCAACTTATGTACGAGTTTATATACCTACCGAAACTTTCTTCCTACCTGGGATGATTAAGTGCCGGCAATTTATTAACAGATCAAAGTTTATGGCAGTCGTGTGTGTGTGTGAAAACTGATTTATGGATGGCCATCTTAGATGCCACGAGCCAAGACCTTTGGAACTGCGCAAGAAAATGGAGGAGCAAATTCTTGAACTTTCCGCTTTTGGTCCATATTTATAATTTTGTTTATTCCCGCTGATCGCTGAGCTTGTTCGGGGAATGTCCAAAGTTTCAATTGAAGATTAAACCCGAAACTGGCTTTGCCACTTTTCCTGATTAACTTTCCAGTGACAAGATGCCAAACTCTCGGCTGACGTAATCGTTGGCTGCCCCCACCCCGCTGATTTCACCCCGGAATGGGAAGTTTTTCGGATAAGGCAGCCAGTCAATCGCTGTTTAAAGCGGGGAAAAGTGCTTCCAAAAACAACTTTGAACTCTGATGTAGAACAAACACTGCAGCAACAAAAATAACGACGCCAGCAACTGGCCGCCCTCAAAAAATGTATATAAACCTGTGATTTTTATAGTCGACTTTATTTTCTGCCTTCCGTGCTCAGGTCTAGCTTTTCCTTTTCCTCCTTTTTTGGGGGCGTTCGAGGGTGGGGATCTCAAGGCGTCGGAGAAGGCAGCATTTGCTTTTATAGACTTTTCGCTGCCCGTTGTAATAGTTTCCGTTTCTACCCGAGTCGGTTGTATGTGCCTGAGTGACCCTTCAGATATTATTTTGGCTGCAAAACAAAGCAGAAATGACTTCCAGTGGTCGAAAATGCTGCTGGTGGGTGTGTGTAAAAAACCCATAAAAAGTCCTTTCCTTGCTTTGACTTAGTTTATAAGGGAAACTTATAGGTGCTGTGGTTTGTCGGTTTTCTCTTGCTGCCTTTAATCAATACTTAAGTTATGGCAGCACAAAAATAGAGATGGCCATCGAAAATTTATTACTAATGAAGGCGATCTGAGTGAGTTTTATGAACAACGCTCGGACATCCATTGAAGGCTGAATAGTTATTAAGATGGAACAAATAAAAAAAAGGAAAAAATTATCAAGATACACAACCCATTTGAAACAATTCAATAGCTCTTCAGAACTAAGGAATTTGGGGGTTTTAAACAAAGACTAAGTTCTTTATTTTATTAAACAAATAGCAGTCATACATCTTACTTTCAATGACTACTTTGTCTGGTTTGTTTAGTATAAATATTCTGCACCGGTTACAGCTCGAACAATAAAAAGAGCCTACACTTAGAGGCAACATCTTGGGTCCTGTCTGAGCCTTTGCCATGTTTTCCTCTGACAATGCCCACCGAAATTTCGAGTTCTCGAAGTGGAGCGTCAAGCAACCAGGCAAGCACTCATTAAGAATGTGGGAAAGTGTTTGCCCAGCTTAAGCTTTTAAAAGCAACGGCAGAACGGAGAAGTGGAGCTCCACTCGGTCCCGTTGACAGGACGAGAGACAGTCGGGAAAACTATTTTGACTAGACTACATCAGTGGGCTGAACGTACCGGGGGCCTGGACAGTGGCGCACATGTGTGTAGGGCTGTGCGCAGAATGTGTTTTTATAGATGTAAGGATAAACATCTCGGCAAATGAAAGGGGATGCCGCCTGCTGGGGGCCACAGACATTAATTCAGCAGCCGGGGGAGGAAAGTTTCGACCCCAACCCCAACCCAAACCAAACCAACCTCCGCCCCACAACAATACACGCACACACGCTAGACAATAACATAAAAATTTGCTGCTGTAAATCTGCTCTCAACTAGGCGGAGGCACACTTTAATGGGAACTTTGCCCAATCACCTCTTGTTTCAGCGCCCACCCGGCGTATACGTAATCTGTTGTGTAATGTCTTTAGTTGTGACAAGTTCGTTGGGCAGAGGGCCGAAACCAGAGCTGCCATGGTACCAAACTGATTCTGAGAGAGTGCTAAAAAAGTGGCATAAGAAAAGGGACAGGAAGAAAAGGGCTGAGAGAGAGAGCAGCATGCTCCTCCGAGCAAGTTGAAGTTTTGAAACAACATTTAGATAATTTCCCCCGGGACTCCGAAATGGATGGGGCGGCGGAAAGAATGATGTAGTTGTCTGCTGCCTGTGGCAAATTTAGTTTTCATACCTAGTTAGTCGCTGAAGTGACTTTGAATAGTGCTCCAACTTAAATTGGATTGCACCAATTACAATAATTGAAAACTTGAGTCGATCAATGGGCTAATGAGATGACAAACTGCCAGCTAAATAAACTTTCAAATGCCATTTAATTTCAATTACCACACCACACCCTCGTCACTTTCGGCTGCCGTGGAGTCGACTTGCCGGGCAGATGTGGAGCATTGGACTCCATTCGCTCGGAATAAGTAAGTGCTGCTCAATTTGGCCGCTCAACTATGTACTTCGTGGTTTCGTCATTAAGCCATTAAAGGGTTGACTCCCTCGCAGGGGGCGGTGTTTTAATTGCGTTTCATTTTGCCAACACAAGGCGAAACGGAAACCCTCGACCGAAATTGAGCAACATTTGTGGGCAAGTTTCCCCTCCGCCACTCGCAAAGTTTAACCGAAATGTCAAGTCATTAATATTCACACGCCGGCCGAAGCGAAAGAGTTTCAGCAACAATTCTCGATTCAAACGAATAATATTTAATTAGAGAATTGTTTAGACAAACTTTTTAATTACGGGGCCCGCAGTGTCGACCGCCCGCATAAATCTTGCAGCCGGGAGCTTACCCGAAAAAATATTATGAGCGCACCACTCGACCTTTGGAAAGCCTTTAAAGTCGGCTGCGGAGATGAAAAGCCCCTATTTTCCGCCGGTCCCTCCGCCATTTCCCCCCAGTAGCCGTCAGTTGCATAAATTTCACTTGCGCCGGCAACGTTAAAGTCAACATTCTGCTGCCAGTGGCCTACATTCGGCGGGGGGGCTGGGAACTCGGGGGGCCAAATGGGGCTTGGAGTGTACTTTCAGCATTACTGCCTCCGCCTTTCACTTTCGGTGACATTTTGCAGCGTTGCATACATCACATGTGCGCCTGTGTGCGAGAGTGCCAGTGAGTGTGCGTGCTTATGCAGATGAGTTGCCAGTAACGTGTGGAAAATTATGAAGATAAATTTGTGTTTGTCTTTTTTTGTTTTTTGCGAGCGCCCCAAAGAGCGTCAGTCGTGTGCCACTTTGGCGGCGCCAGCTGCTGCCGACACGAAAAATTCTATGAAAAATTACCCAAGTAAATCCAAGTGAGGTATAGGCGATAGTTTACAGCAGAGCGGAGTTCTTAAAGCGAACGGAAATTGAAGGGCATGAGAGAAATAGAGTGAACTTAATATGGGTTTTGGATATTGTTATACCATACACAAAGCAGCCAAATTGATAGATTTTTATTTAAATATCGATTTTGATTTGTATAATAAAACTTAAATAGATTTAAGTAGTTAAGGGGGGGGTAGGGTCTTTGGCACCAAAAAATCGTCTAACTTTGCGATTTTTTCTATAAAAACTGGTTGGATGGATTTAATTCAAACTTTTGTATATTATTAAGTGTATTTATATAATATCCATAATTTTATTCCGATACTATCGGCTAATATATCGGTGGCAAAGCGATTCTGGAACACTATTAAAAAAAGGCGTTTTGCGGTGTTCACTGTACCTCCGCTAAAATATCGGATTTCCATTTTGTTTTTACAACGCTTAAGAATTAAAAAAACCCGCCCCCTGGGAAGCCCTTTTTTTAATTTTTTATTTTTAAGAATTTTTTCCGAAAGTCCAAAGTCAAAAATGCGTTTTTCACCTAAAAAATTGACTTTCGGCTTAAAAATAAAATATTTAAAGTTAAGAAATAAAAAAAAACGCTTCCCAGGGGGCGGGTTTTTTTTAATGCAGAAAAATATGCGACAAATTTGAAAACGATCGGTTGAGCCGTTTAGAAATGCCAATGAACACGGACTTTCAAAACGTAGTTTCGAGAAAAACGCACTTAAAGATGCACTTACGTACCTAAAGTCTTAGAGGTTAGGGTACCAATTTTGGCATAACTTCTAAATTTTTTGTCCGATTGACTTAAAACTTTTTTTGTATAATCTTAAGATGTTAATCTACAAGAAAAAATATTTTAAAAACAATCAATTTTTTTTTTTTGCAAGACCCTACCCCCCCTTTAAGTAACGCGGATTCTGGGCCACTTAGCCTTAAATCCATGGTAATTGTGCCAGAACCCGCATTTACATACTACGGATTGTAAATATGCTCGTAAACTTTGGAAAGAGATAGTATAATTCTCATATTTTCTATCCCAAATATCAAATGAAAGTCCAGCTAATTTAAATTAAATTCCCCACTAGTAGAGCAGTCGTGTAACGGGGGGAGAACTAAATTAATTGACAACTGTTTGAGATGCTCGAGAGGAGTAATTTGGCGCATTGAATACAAATTGCGTGGCCATGTGGCCCGAGGCCAATTCCCGGCAAACTAAGCCGGCAAATGGCGAAACTTGAGATAATTAATTGAGCGCTAAACTAAACACGAATTCCGAACCGAGCCGGCCAAAAGCAATTATCTACAATAACAATGCTCGCCACACACATATCCGTGTGTGTTCGTTAGCCCTGTGGCCCTTGCAAACACAGCCCACTCACCCAATCACCCACTCACCCACACATTCGAAAAGGACCTACAGTAAATCACTTGGCATTTAGCAGTCTAAAATAAATCGATTCTCTATTAACGGAACATTAAAAACCCCGATTGCCTTTTGTTTCATTTCAGATAAATGCGCTAAACAAACAAAAACGGAAAACGACCGAAATCCAATCTGAATCAAAGGGCCAGTGGGATTTAACCCCAGAGACAGATGTTGCTGTTCCCCCACGAAGGCGAAAATAGTGAACATGGCCCAGAGCCAATGGTTATTGATGGTCCGAAGAGTGGAAATCACTGTTGAAGCCCTGAAGAACCGGGACGGAAAGAAATATTAAACAAATTATGAGCAGCAGAGCGATTGTAGGGCAATAAAATTGGCCATAAAAACACAGTTGATACCGTGCCGAACAATAAAGGACGAAAACTATTATTTGACAAACTGTCAGCGGAGTCACTCGAAAGTAAAATTGTGAACGTTTGCAGAAAGTCGGTGGGGCGCTTTTTCCAAGGAAGCACGAAAGCCCGAACGTTGGCACACGTTGCGTATACGCCGCGTCGGCAGTTCCGCAGTTTTCCAGGAGGTGTTAAATGCGTTCGCAAATCCCAGCTGGAGCGGTAGCTCCCCCGACCACAGTCCCCATTGCATCCGCCACTGGAAGCCAGTAAAAGCCAGTGAAAGTGCCGAGCTGTGCACTATTTCCGCGTAACTGAACATTATCGCTCTCGCTCCCTCGCGGGAGGGGATGCGCTCCTGGAAAAGTCGCAGTCGATCCGAAATGCAAACACTCGAAACGAGAACGCGGCCCCTGCAGGGCGCCCAGCTCACCCAGCTCCTCCTCGGAGGCATCCTCTGCCTCACAATCGGTAAGTGGCCCGATGCTTAGCCCGAAACCAAACAGCAAAGACCCTCGCGATGTATCTCGACATGCAAACTAATCAGGGCATAATCAATTAGTGTTTCAATGGCCCAATATCCTCGACAATTTCCTTCGATCCTTGCGCAATGTCAAAGGCGTGTCCCCGAAAACAAGGTTGTTCAGCGACAGGCCCACTGAAAAAACGGCTTATCTAAAGAAACTTGCATAATTCGAAGGCATTTTACAATTTTCTGTACTTCCAATTCTTGGACTTGTAGAGACTTTAAGTTGCAGAGGCACTAGTTATGCAAGCTCGCCTGAATTGGTGTAATTATCATCTGTTAGGTACAATCAAGGGAATTATAATTAAAATTACATTTTAAAAGGATTTTACATTCGTGACCCTCAGAAAATTTTTACAGACTATTTAAATAATCAGATTGAAAAGTTAGAGTTTTAACTAAATTATAATTATTTTTCAAAATAAACCTTGTAATTTAAAAACTTTTTAATTTAATTTATCAAGGATCCCTATAAATTGTAAACTTAAGGACTGCACAGGCATAACAAAATATTTAAAACCAAACCTGATACCAATGCTCAACTTTTTCCTCAGTGAACCCGAAGAGGCGAAGGAGTGGCGTGTGCGGTGGAAAGCTGCTTGACATTTGCTTTTCAGCCGGAGGCGGCTCAATTGCAGTTGCATACATTAAAAATGAATGAGTGCCTGGCTGAAACAGATGTTCCCCAGTTTGGTTCTTCACCTTCCAGCCACCTCGTTCAATTTGGAATTTACAATCGCCGGCGCTGTTGCCATCGCTGTTGTTTTCTGGCTCTCCAGTTGCCAGCGACAACAATTATGATCCCCGTTGCTCTGGCTGTGTGTGTGAGTGTGTACGTGTTAATTGCTCTGGAGAAGCAGTAAAAAATGGAATAAAGGGGGTAATTTCAATGAACTGCATAAAGTGGTTTTGTTAACACGCCGACAACAGTGGATGCAGTCCACTCGCACCCCATCAACCTTTAATTTGTTTCAATTGTCGGGTTTTTTCCCCCACTCAATGTCAAAACAATTCAACTCACTTAGCTGGGTTCTACCTCAAAAAAACAGAAAAAAGAACTCCCGTTAAGTTGGAGCGTCAGTCTATCAAAGCTTACAATTCCCAATTTTGCACTCGATGTGACAGGAACAGCGGCGCCCTTGCGTTTGACCATCCAGCATATTTATTGCAGCATAATGAAAGACAATCGAGAGTCTGGCCAAAAAAAATATGTGCGATTTATTCTGGAATTTTCATACAAATTGAATTTCTCTGTTGATTGGTTTTTACGGCAAAGGAGTATTTTAAGCTGCATTTATTTTCTAACCGAGTCAGTTTTATTCGGCTGCCGTTAGAGAGTTAGGAATCAATTAGTGTGAGCGGCTGATTGGCCTTATTGGTTGCGTTTAAAATTTATTGCATTTATTTTCTTTCATCCTCTCAACTTTTTCGTTATCTCTGCATAGAGCCAACGCTAAAATGACCACAGATTGGCTTTTTATTCACAAATGAACCTATTTGTTTTGCAATCTATTACTATGTTTATACGATGAGATTCACGCTTTCTTGAAAGCGCGATCTAGAGATAATCCCTGTTTATACGACAACCGAGAATTCATGCTTTTGTTCACTCTCAGCTGATAAAGATGCCGGACCGGTAAAAAAAGGTAACCTTCAATACCTCTGAATAGAGAAATAGCCTATGAAGGGCTTTTAATTTCTAGCGATCTGGCCACGTTGATAATTTTTAACAGAGTTACCAGAGCTGGGCACCTCCAATTCACGCTTTGAGGCTGAAATCATAGTCAACTTTCGTGTGTTGCCGAATTCACGAAATGGCGTTTATACAGACACGAATCGGAAGAAAGCGTGAAATGATAGCGTGAATTCGGTATCGTATAAACACAGTATATGTCGGTTTTTCCAGTTTAACCCAATCTACACTAGATAAATCTTGTTTGATATTCTTAAGCCCCCTCATCGATTTAGTATTGGTAAGTTAAAAATTACGAACATAAATTATATGTGTTTGATTATATTCTAGCTAAAAATAAACAAATAAAAGAAGGCTAAGTTTTCAATTCGGATTTATTTTCCATCACCTAACCCACTTTCTTGTTATTTTGCGGGGCCGGAAGAGTCGTGCAATTGAATTTTCGCATGATTTTACCTCATTGCTGTCATAAGAAGCTATTAGCGTACTTACTGCCGTCGCCCAAAGCCTCAGAACACACAAATGGGCCATAGACCGCGAATGCCCGGAAACCGTTGGAAACGGGCGGCGGCAAAACAGGGGAAAGGGCCAACATGAAAAGCATAATTCACTGGTGCTGCAGAATGTTGAATTGTAAATGATCAGGCAACGGTGCAGGCAGCGGAAAAATGGGGGAAAAAGAACTAGAGGTGCGGAAAAACGGGGGGCAGGGCGGTAAGCTAGTGAAGCCATTAAGGGTTCTGCGAAATTCCATGTACAACTTGGCCAACTATACAAATATTAGAATTTCTTCTGCACACATCCACAGCTGCATCTGCAGTTAGTTGCCCGCAGGTATGCTATAATATTTTCAACATTCTTAAACTTTATTGAATTTTCCGGGTCCTGGCAGAGTGTGGTTAGCCACCCATCGCCCAACTTTGAGTGTAAGATTGATTTATTTTCCATTTGCTGTGCTTTGCTTTCTGCTGTTCCACATTTTTCATAACTTTTTCTTCGCTTCCCACTCGCCTGCAGTAAATTTATTTAAGTTGTAAATTGTGCTGGAAATTTGTAAGCATTTAAAAATGATTTGCAGCTGTCCGCACTCTCGATTTGCCTTTAAGTGAAATAAATCCATTGGCCCAACTTAAGTACTATCAAGGCCTTGGCATAATGTGCAGCTGCCAAGAATGGCGTTGCGTATACGCAGCGTCGGATCTGTGCATATATAAATTATGGCCATAAAAATAAAATCAACAGTGCTGCGCCTTTGGTTTCGTTTTCGGCTTAGTTTCTCGCTCTTTTCGTGCAACTTTTCACTTTCCTTTCTGCTTTCCTTGGCTCTGAAACAGAAACTGGAGCCGGGGACATTATTTCTTTGCTTTCATTTCCGCCTGTTTTGTCTGCCTGGTTTTATTGCAGTTCTCGCAACTCGGTTTCTTTCCATTTTTTCCCTGGCCCAGCAAATAAATATCACAAAAATTCGCTTCCAGTTCCGTCGGGCATTTTCATGAATTTCTCTCGCATAGAAAAGAATTTTCGCTCGATTTTCTTTTGCTCTCTTTTTTTTATTTTTTTCTTGCTGCTTGCTACTTTGCCAGCTTTTTGTTTCGGGTTTATCCGCGGCGTATTTTCCCACGACTGCTGCGAAACAAAACAGTGAAATGAAAAATTATGGCCAACGCCCCTCGTCCTTCGGCCCACTTTCCGCCTCGCCCCCATCCGGTGTGTGTAAATGTGTTTTTGCCATCAATTTTTATTGCAAGCTGAGTGTATCAATAAATTAAACATAAAATTTTCAACCGGCGGAAGGCGAGAAGTGCAGCAGCCACGCCCACCGTCCGACGGCCGACATAAACTGAGCATCTTGTTGAGCCATTGAATTGATTTTGTGGCCATAAAATGCATTCGGATTTGGCCAATTGGCATTGATGTTGTTTCTCAATTTGACTTCTGACCTCCCCACTCGACGTTCGTCTCTTCCTTTGAGCACTTTGATGGATGGCCAGGCAATTTATATTTAATATGCTTACCGGCAAGGCAAATTATTGGCCTACTTGCTCTACTTGGCCAAAAGCTAATTGTCGGTTTCAAGGATTCGGGTTAAGATTCAGGCCTTCGAGATTTTCTCCAAAAGCTTATTCAAATAGTGGTTTGGCATCCTAGCAGAGGCATTAATCTTTTGCCTCGCATGCTCCTTGGCAGCAAAAAAACAAAACGCAAAATCAATATATTCTATATCAATATTAATGGACCCAGTTCGCCCACACACATACACACACACACCTGGAGAAGACAGGGATAAAAAAGTGTTGACAGCTGCTTTTATTCACCTGTCAGGCACACAAGCCGCGCTAAACCGTTGATAAGCAGCCGGCCAACAGCGTGTCATACATACATGTGGCCCAAGCCTCCCCCTGGAAAATCCAGGTCCGGCTATCTTCCCCTGTCCATCCAAGAGGACCTGGCAATAAAAATCCATCAGCATCATTTATCAATAGGGGGTGGTGTCTGGGTGGTTCGGATCGGCGCCCAGCCCAGTGTGTCTAAAGAAATATGGAAATATCAAGTAGTCATGTAGGAGGGCTGGAGAAAAATGTGTCATCTGTCGAAAGAACTTTTTCGAGCCCAAATACTAGACTCCAGTGATTGTCGCCCTGGACCTGCTTGTCACAGAGCATAAATGTCAGAAAGTTCGGAGTTGATAAATGACATCGAGAGCCACTCGCCAATGTATTAACTTGGGCCAAGACAAGGGTTTCGCCGAAAAAGGCCAAAGTCTACCTGACCAAACAGCTAGCACCTGAACAACAACCCCATAACTGTCGAACTTCGGGACTTGTATCATAATCGTAGAAAATATTAATAACAGGGATATAAAGCTTTAATACAGCGTAAAAAAAATAAATAAATTCAAAGGTAATAAAAATATAAACGAACCATACGAGGTACGTAAAGGTTACTTCCTTATGGATTTTATATCTGATCAATTGCTGCGCAATATTTTGCTGAAAATTGCTTTAAATATTCGTAATGATTATTAATTCTGCAAAGAGATACTTTAATTCCTGCCTATTTTCTGGACATCACTCATCTAAATTAAGTTTCCTTCCTGGAATTTGGCTCTGTTCTCCGCCTCGAAATTGTTTTGCAACATTTTAATTAGTTTTTATCTCCCTCCATTGGCTGCTGCTGTCATCTGATGGATCTTTAGCATAAAGTGCAAATGTAATTCAATTTCGATTTCCCCAACGTGCAGCTGCAGCTGACAGTTCAATTCCCGATACTTTTCTGGTTTTTTATTTGTATTCGGGGTGCAAGTGTCTCTGAAAGTTATTTGCTGTCGCTTGGCTCTTGTTTGCTGGTTGCTCACTGGAGGCGCGTCTTTTGCAAGGCAAATGAGCGCCGTGCCAAATGCCACGCCCCGAAACAGCCAACCGCCCCACCACCCCCACTTCCACCGCCACTATCACTGCCCCTTTCCTACTCCACAAACAGACAACGAGTGCAGGCTCTCAAACAATATCTGATAAGCTGCATCATACATTTGCATACTTCCGGCAATTTGTTTTTGTGCGAGCCAAACGAATCGAGACAAATGCAATAAGCGCACAGCAACAACAACGGCTATAGAAAATGCGACAGAAAAAATGGTAACTACAAAGTTCTTCCTGCCAACGAAATGCTTATACACTTTGTTATAGAAAATAACAATTGTTCAATTTCAACTTTCTAAGAAAATACGTTTCAATTTCAGAAACCTCTTTCAACAATATTAGGGTTGAAATCAACCTGTACATCTTTGTATTCTGAATCGTTCGAACGCTTATATACATATTTTGAATACTTAGTTTTATTAATTGATCAATTATTTTCTGCTACAGGAAAAGTGTATTCAGAATCTGAATAATTTTAACAAGAGATGAAATCAAATTTAACTTGTGGTACCTTAAAATTGAAAACCTATAAAATATCCATCAAACTTTGGGAACTCAAAGTTCCTAAGTTTTATAAGAGCACTATAATAAATAGTCCTTCGATCAAATTTTGAAGCTACAACCCTTGAGATTTAAAATTTCTGGGTTCCTCTACTCCGCATAGGGTATCCAAGACACAAACAACTTGGGAAAAAGATAAAACCGAAAGAGTTCACTGGCGCATACAGCCCGATTCGGATTCAGATTCACAGGCGGAGTCGGAGGCTGTTCGCATAGTGCATACATATTACGCCCCACAACTGTTCCACGCCCCTGAAAACTCCCCCAAAAAGCCCCCCTGGAAAGCTGCCAGCCCCTCCCCGCGCATTTGGTTTATTTAGGTGCCTCGCCTGTGACTCGCAGCAAGTTGTTTGCCATTTGCTGTGAGCTGTGTGCGTCTTTTGCCAGGCAAAAATATTGTTAGCCATAAATTTTTGGCAACACAGCGGAACAGAGGAGCGCACAAAGGGCTGCAAAAAAAGTGCATCCAACATCGAGCAGGAAGCGCTGCATTTGTAGTCACAAATTCCGGGGCATTTGTTTAGAAACTTTGTCCGCAGTCCGCGACTGAAACACGCCATGTAATGTCAACTTGATTCGAGTCCAAACAAGAGCTTCCACTTGAGCAAGTTTGCAGCTCAGCGGAGCGAACCCAGCGCAGATAGATGTGCTGAGGATCCGCTTTTGTAAATATGGGAATTTGTGTACATAAATTGGCGACATCGTTCAGGGGATCAGGGTAACAGGGCCAACTTCCATCAAACGGCAGCCCCGAATTTTGGCTGAAAACATAAATAAATCCACACAGCTTCACACGAACACTGCTGTCAAAAAAGTAAAAAAATAATAAAAGCAGAAATCAAATAAAAATAGGCACCTCACAGCAAAGGCTGCAGGCGCAGCTCTTTATACTAACAAAAAAATAAATAAAATATTAAATGCTTAGTTCACAAGAGACCAGTTAATAACCAAAAACCCCAAGATGAGTATGACAGAGATGATGCGGGGCAAATCGATGCCGGCGGACAAAAAGAATGACATCAAACTGGCCCAGCATGGTGAGATACTCAGTGAAATCTCAGCTAAAACTCATGATTTATAATAATTAAAATTTGGCATTTACCAGAGTCGGTTGCATTTGTATACTCACTTACACTTTTATCCCACAACACCGATTTCATTCATTCAAAAAGTTTTTAAGCTTGCGGCGCTTGGCAATTATATTCGACTATGTCGGTGCTTTAGAATTTCCATCAATTTTTAAAATGAATATAAAGTTTTTAGAGTTTGTTTTAACTCTTAAAAAAACTATACACTCAGGGAAAAAATTGTTCTGATTGTGTCTGAAAACGTGTCTGTTTGAGTCTCAAAAATAGCTTTATACCGTTTGGTATCATTATAAGAATTTATGGTATTATTTTAAGAACGGATTTTTAAGACCGCTGTTCTTACTTTAAGAACGAAACGTACTTTTTATATTTATTTTTAGTAAAAAAATAAATTTTTTTTAATGCTTCTGTAAGCGTTCTGCCATGGAAGGAAATAATAAGGCCATGGCCCAGGGGCCAGGGTGCTGGATTCTGGTACTATTTTGTGTTTGGGGGTACGAGGTTCAATTCCCGCTCACAACACAACTTATTTTTTTTATACCCTTGCAGAGGGTATTATGATTTTAGTCAGAAGTTTGCAACGCAGTGAAGGAGACGTTTCCGACCCTATAAAGTATATATATTCTTGATCAGCATCACTAGACGAGTCGATCTAGCCATGTCCGTCTGTCCGTCCGTCTGTCCGTCTGTCCGTCTGTCCGTCTGTCTGTCCGTTTCTACGCAAACTAGTCTCTCAGTTTTAAAGCTATCGGGCTAAAACTTTCCCAAAAGTCTTCTATCTATTGCAGGTAGTATATAAGTCGGAACGAGCCAGATCGGACAACTTTATCATATAGCTCCCATAGGAATAATCGGGAAAAAAAACGTAAAAAAATTATATTTTGGGTGTTTTTGAACCTAGAACCTTCTACTTTTGGAAATGCCATTTTTTATCTAATTCTGAATTTCGAATAAAATTTTTTCGAAATCGGACGACTATATCATATAGCTGCCATAGGAACGATCGGAAAATTAGTGATTAATAGGAATGATCTGCAAGGGTATATAAGCTTCGGCTGGCCGAAGCTAGCTTCCTTTCTTGTTTTTTTTGTAATTAGTAAATTAACAACTTAACTTTTTTAATACATTTTTGTTCTTAAAGTTATAAAGGAAATGTTAATTGAAATACATTTGAAAAACTTTTTACTTACTTTGACTTATTCGGTTTTTGAACCGGGATCCTCTCGCATCAGAGGCAGACGCCTTACCAACTGGGCCATCGCACCATGTCACGCGCGCGTGCATAAGTTCAACTTAAATCTAAATTTACTGGTCTTAAATCAATACCCTTTGGTATCAATATAAGAATATGGTCTTAAAAAAATAAAAGAACAAAATGGTAGTAATGTAAGAAATTCGGTCTTAGATTTTTTCGGTCTTTTTTTTCTGGGTGTACAAATATTTGAAATAAGAACTTATCTGACCGGAATAAAACCACCCTTGTTGTCTGTAGATTCAAATGGGGTACCAGAATTACAAAATTATATCGCGATTACCTAAGATTCCAAATCTTAATTTTTGCTCATAAATCAACCCATTCCCGAGTAGATTTTGCCAACGTGCGAATGGTGCAAATCGGCTGTGTGCTGAGTGTCCTGGCCGAGGCAATTGAACGGGTGAAGATCTCGCTAATCATGCCGAAATTGCTGGAACATCCCACGCACTTGGCGCAGGTTCTGAATGGCACCAAATTCGAGACAGCCGTTCACCTGGTGGAGTCCTTTGTTCGTCGGCGGGAGTTCATTTTGCGGGAGAAGCGTCCGCCGCTGATGGACCATGGCATCATCCAGATCATCGACTTCTTCCAGCGGAACCACAAGATGTACCATCTGTTCCCGAGCTACTACAACCACATGAGCGCGGACGAGAAGAAGCTGCTGAAGGCATTCCAGATGCTCTACGACCTGGCCAAGGACCGCTTGTACAGGACATCCACCGATGCCATCGCCCAGGAGAGGCAGCTGCATGCCATGTACAAGCAGAACGAGGTGGTCAAGGAGCAGGTGGAGGAGATGCGCCAAAGGATCCAGGAGCAGAAGGTGGCCATCAGGATTCGCATGGCCGAAAAGGAGGCCTACCTGCAGAACTACGAGGATCTCATGATGAAGAAGAAGCGGGAGAAGACCGAACGCATCCAGAAGGAAATGTGAGTGCTGAGGATAGTCCAATAGGTTATAACGACTTTCCCTCATCCAGCGATCGATGCACTCGCTTGGTCCGCGCCAGCAAGAAAGCGAGTCTGGAGCGACAGGCCGATTTGGAAGAGCAGCTTCAAAAAACCCGAAATAACTACTCGACATCGACCAACACCTATTTGAAACAGGAAAAGGTATTCCGCGAGGAAAAGTGAGTCATACTGGTTTCCAAAGCGACTTTCTCCTGATCCAATCCCCCGAATCCCCCAGGAATAAGCTGATCCTGCAGTTGCAGGCCATCATCAAAAAGTACGATCACAGCATTGGCGAAAAGATGGTCGAGAACCTGCAGCTCACCGACGAGCACAAAAAGGCCAAAAAGGCCCTTGACGAATATATGATTGGGTTCCGGAAGGTCGAGCGGGTCTATAAGCAGATCGTGGTGAAGCGGGAGGAGGAGGAGGCCAGGCGCCGGCAGCACCGCATCCTCGTCTTCGCCATGAATCGCGCAGCCACCAAGATCCAGAAATACTGGAGGAAGTGGAAGAAGCACATGCGCAGGAAGAACAGGCGAAACAAGAGGGCATAATCCATGTAATGATTTATAAGAAATATTTAAATTGTCAGTGAATAACTAGAATACTAAATGCTAATATTAAAATTAAAATCTAAAAACGCAGTGAAAAGGAGTAAAAAGAACTCATTAACTAAGCTGAGTTTACATTTGGGTTGGTAAACCGATCGAAAGCACTATCGATACTATCGATGTTTATCGGGCCTGTTCCAGTTTTCACTCGGAAGTGAATTTGTTAACATTGTCGAATTTCCCTTTAACATAATCGGCCCTGTTCTAGTTTTCACTTCCGAAAAATTCAGACGGATTCGAATTTCCCAGACCTGTTCCAAGACTCACTTCCGAAAAAACTGCACGGAATCGAATTTCCCTCTGTTGTTACTCTGTTAACTTCCGAAAAATTCACACGGAAACTTTCCGACAAGCATTTGACAGGCGGATTTAAATCCGGCAGTATAAATATTAATTATTTAAAAATACTTCGCGATAGCTTTAAAATCCATTTATATTTTTATGATATTCCTTGATGTTTTATGATTATAATTGCATCATCGGAATCGAAATTATTTGCTTATAAGCAATTCATCAACCGCTGTGCGCCCACCGAAAATTAGGTATTGCGAAAAACCTTTGGCCCGGCCCCTCTTTTTTTTTTTGGATCTTCTTCGTGATGAATTAAACTTCATTTTTAAATGGTTTTGAACTCAGTAGCTGGTGAAGAACACTGAAAAAAATACACTTAACAAAATTTTTGTTATTTTTTTTTTAGAAAAATAAATTTAAAAATTTTTTTATATTTTTTTATGAAAAGCAAATACAATTCTTGATCGATTAGTGAAAACATCATACAGATATCTCATACCGTTCCAAAGATATGCAATAAAAACTGAGTGCAACTTTTTCGAAAAAGTGGCAAAAATGCCATATTCTGACCGCTATAACTCCGGTAAAACTTAAAATTTCGCAAAACCGTTCAAATGAAATTTTTATATTGTCGTTGTGAACAGGAAAAGCCAACAAGTTTGATGAAAATCGGACCTTCGGATCAGGGGTGGCCCACTTGGCAGATTTTGACTCTATATGAGTTAATAAAAATTATTTTGTGGTTGCACCTCAAAAACCAGTCAATTCTAGCCTTGACAATTATTTCAAATCCCCTGCCCTTGTTCTAAATTCCGCTCGGATTTGGCTAAAATGGGCCAGGGCTATCATGGTAAATGCAAAAGTATGTAACAGCTAGAAGGAAGCGTTTCCGACCCCATAAAGTATATATATTCTTGATCAGGATCACTAGCCGAGTCGATCCAGCCATGTCCGTCTGTCCGTCTGTCCGTCTGTCTGTCTGTCCGTCCGTATGAACGCTGAGATCTCGGAAACTATAAAAGCTAGAGGATTGGTATTTGGCATGAAGATTCTTGGAGTTCCTACGCAGCGCAAGTTTGTTTCAAGAAGGTGCCACGCCCCCTCTAACGCCCACAATAGCTAATATACGATTTTAAAATTTAAATATTTCGGAAAAGTAAAAATGCAGTATTGTTGTGTTTATCAATACCTATCGAAATGTAGAAGAAATTTTTCAAATCGGACCATTCGTTTAAAAGTTAGGCCTGATCAAAGCTGTATATCCTCCATCTCCCTCGCACTCCCTTTAGCTGAGTAACGGGTATCTAATAGTCGGGGCACCCGACTATAGCGTTCTCTCTTGTTTTAAATGTAATTTGAGGTATATTTTAAAAAGTCCAAAGTCTTTAAGTATAGTTTTTGGAAGACGACGATATTTAAAACGTTTTAGATTTATCTTCAACTTTGTTTAACTTTATTTGTTCCCAAAGGCGTTTAAGATTTATCTTCAACTTTGTTTAACTTTATTCGTTCCCATAAGTTTTATGAGCCATTCATCCATTTTTAATTTTATATTTTTTCACTTTTCCCTTTTTTTATAATTTTTGATAGTGTGCATAATACCGATAGTGGCCACTATTGATAGCCAAAACCATCGATTGTCCCCACTATCGATGTTTTCACAACCTTAGTTTACAGTTGGGAACTTAATCCAGAAACCTCAACCAAGGGCTATTAACACGCACAACGAACCGGCGGTCTTATCTCTCAAATACAAGAACATTACTTCCATCTAAATTGAAATTCAGCCTGTCACTAACTGCCTTCGCCGAAGCTGGATTGGCTTATTAGAGGAAAAACTAATTTCGCTTTTAATCTGCCGGCTGGCAAGCCACAAAGACACCGCCAACGCGCCTCATCCACTGCATCTACTATCTGCCCTCCATGGGGTGACATTTGCATTTAAAATGTGTGAGCGAGCTTCCCATTTAAGCAGCCCTTTTTTCGGCCGTTTTCGTTGCGGAAAATGCATAGAAAAGGGGATTTTTATCAGAATATTCAACCAGAATGAGGGGGACATTTTGTAATGCCATGGGGCTAAGTGCAGTCAAGTCAATGCCAAAAACTGCCGGCCCAATGCGGCTGGGAATTCTGTGGCCCATGGTGAAGAGGGAAAAAATAAAATGTAAAGAGCGGGCCAGCTGGGCAACCAGAGCCAGGCAACCGAATTCGACCATCGAAACGAACGAACGACCGTATATGCAAATTACGCGCACTGCTCATGCCCTGTCATGAATTGTCACCCATTTTCCGACTGAGATGCTTCGACACGCGCTGTGTGGGGGGCGGTTGAGATGAGGGAGTGGGGCAGGAGACCCTCCTAACCATGAGGTGGATGGACCGCAAACAGCCAGAGGCCCCCCATCGGGTGCAGCGGCACTGGCACTCATCCGCCCCGTTGGCGGCAACACTCATCCGCCCCGTTGGCTGCACCATGACTTTACGCCCGACAGCAGTCGACATGAATATATCTGCTGCTAATATCAGGTTTCCTTCCGCCCCCGAAAACCACACCAGCCATATCCCCACAAATGGTTTCGAATTGCTAATTTTATCAGCACGTGCACACATGTGTTACAACATTTTCTGCGCCAGGAGGACATCCTTTCTGCGGCCGAGGACATTCGTTATCGCCGATCTACGTTTGGCATTTTATTGCTGACCATTTCAGTTCGGCCCATAAAGATTGATAATTATGTCGGGCTAATATTGTCAGCCGTAAAAATTGATATCATCGGATGGGTGGTGGAAAATATTTAATGGTCAACCTTCGGGCCGATTGTGCAATGCACATAAAACGCTCATAATAATGCTGCACGGTGAGAAGGGGCAAGAGGGAAAGAATCCAATGAATATAAACAACAACAATTGAAATAATGGCAGGCAACTGAAATCCTATCACAGGACTCATCCTTACAACTCGGCGAAGACCGCAGCAGAATTGCTTTCCACCTCTATCTCCTGCCAGTCCCTATCTACATCCGTCTGCCTCTGTGGGTGTGTGCGCTTTGTCCTGACGATTTAATCGCAGTAATGGAAATGTCTTTTTTTATTAGAGATTTTCATTTCGTGCATATATAGGAATCCGTTTTCAGAGTATTTGCCGTTTCAATTGTTATATTTATTGTGCCACTGTTCCTGCCGATGATTGCAATCGAAACAAAAACCATCCACGGATTTACATTTTCCTTAAATACTCTCACTGAAGATATGTGCAATTTGGTTGAAAGTTTAATGGATATTATCTGGAAAGAAAAGAAAACAATGTTGATCCCACTGAATACTGAACTACTGAACATTTACTTATAAAAACGGAAAAATATAGTTCCAAAATACAATACCCTACATTTTATACACAAGAAATTCCACATTTCTATTTTGCAAAATTCCGTTTTAAAAATAAACAATGATCGAAGTATTAATTCTCCCAGATTAGGGTAACAAAATCTCCACTTAAGCCCGAGCTTTTACATTGTTTTGCTTCGATTCCGTGTCCTGTGGGCCTGTTGACATTGCATGGGGGATATGTGTAGATTGCGGACTAGATGCATTCGTATTGAATTCCATTTAGGTATCCGCTTTGACATTCAACTAAATCTCGTTGATAGTATAACTGGTTCAATATTCATTAAATTAAGTGTTTGCCATTCAGTCGATTGTGTCGGGGCTGCAAACGTTGAATGATGAATGGCTGATATCCCTGCAGTTAGCCCTGTTTTCGTTGCTTTGAATACTTGGCATTCAAATGTTTTGGCGGAATGCACACACAAGTATGCCAGCCATCCCCTTGACTCGAATGCCGAATGCCGAGTGCCGTAACCCATGCTGAGCCATGTGCCCTGTCATGGTCGTTGCATTCCATGGAATCCATGGACCCAACCCACTTCCTACGAGCCCACAACAAACAAACCCACTTTGGACTCGGCTTGGGCCATAGATATGGGTAGTACAGCTCGGGTTTTCTTTTATTCGCTGCCAAACAATTGCGAGGGAAATATAATGTGTACTCGCTGCTGGGAAAGTGAGACAAAACCGGGCAAACGGAAAGTATGCAGCGAATGAGCTTCCCAGCTGGAGACTGGGCTTTCTTATACACGGAAACCAATTTCTCAAGGGGTTTTAAGCTAAAAAAAATGAACAAAATGCTTAAAGCTTTCAAACTATCCCACGAAATTGAAAACATTTTAATTTTGTATTCCATAAAAAATACAAAGTAAGTAAAATTCCGACTTCTTACCACTTTAGTGCCTTTTTTTTCAGTGTACTCTTGAAGGTGGATGTAATGGATGCAGGAAGCAGGAAGCCACCAGACGGCGTTCCATTTTCTAAGGCTTTCGGCTTTCGGCTTTTGGGCGAAAAGAAAGCAAACAACTTTAGCTCCAAACATCACAATATCGGGGTAGTCAGGAGCCCTGGGAGCGGGGACAAAAGCCTCGAGGGCCCCAACCGATTCATGAGTGCCGGAAATGCTTTATGAGTCCGGCAATGTTTCCTCCCCGCCATAAAACGCGAGCCAGCCAAATTGAAATCTCACTTTGCGCCGCTAACTTTTCATCTTGTGTTTTTTGGCTGGCCCAAAAATATACGTACACAGCTAGATATGTATTTATGCATAGTCGAATGCATAAGGAGTGCCACCAGTTCCTCCATTCAGCAGGATGCTTGCCAAAAAAGCCAAAAGACCAGAAAGGGAAACGAGCTGGTGAAAGAAGTTTCGCAGCCAAAAAGGCGGCGTTCACTGAATGCAGGCAACGTCTCTAACTGCTCATAATTTATGCTAACGGCAATTTAAACTTCAGCTGTTATTTATTAAAGCCACGTGAAGTCCTTTCACTTCGTCCCTCACCGCCGGTTGGTGGTCGGTCATTGTGAGCCGCGCTTTCAATGCCCCACTAAACCGAACCCATGACGCAGGCACAGTGGGCCAATTCGGAAAGTTACTTAAAACAAATTAAAATTGTTATCGAAAATAAAATGTATTTATTTTTATAAGGTCCTTGTATTTGAGTTTGTAATATTTATAAATTTTGTAGTCCCTGAAATATAACCCTAAATTAAAAATAAAATTGCAAAAATATTGCAATTGAAATTTCTTACTAAATACAAAGCGGATATTCTTCACCACCTCTTAAAAATTCACTTAGTATTCGCTCCTTTGTATCTATTTACTTGGCAGAGAACAAGAAGCTCATTGGGTTAATTTTTTCATTAAAGTGCCTCCATAATCGTAATCGTAATCGAGTTCGTAAAACTTTACGCCAGCGAACTGCTCGCACATAAATGCTATTTTTAGGCCAAATTTTCTGCACTTCCGGTTCACTGTTGTTGGCTGCCAAAAAGTGACCTAAATTTACAGTCCGGGGAGGGCTGGCTGTGTCTGGGTTTGTTGGCCCAACCCAAAGGGCTGAAGGGGCTTCCCCCGCTCCGCGCAGCCCCATCAAATTGTTGCCAGTCTCTGGGATCCAGGGTGCAGTTGAATGTGTCGCATAGAGGAGGACGATCTGGCTGCTTTCAAGGGACAAACGGAGGGGGAGGGGGATTGTCGCCCCTGCAGTCGAGTTAAGTGTTTTATATTTTCGTTTAGCAGCTGAAAGTTGCATCCTTGGCTCGGATCTGGCCTGCATCCTGCATCCATCCATCCACTAACTGCTGCCGGCTGCGTTCGTTGTTTTTATGCAAAAGTTAAAAGGCACAACCGCACAAACAAACACACGAGAGCACGGGAACACACACTGGAATACTCGAATACTCACTCGCTTTTACCTTTTACCTGGCCCATTGCAGTTTAAAGCACTTCGAGGCGAGATTCGAGAGTTTTATTGGTAAATTGGACAGATTGAGCTAAAGTGATATTAATGTCAACGCCAGCAGAGGTGAAGCCGTCGGGGCGGCAGGATATTCAAATTTATATAATTGCGCAAAAGTTTATACTGCCTGGTTAGTTAGTTTTGTGTGCATGAAGCTAATGAATTTTGTCGGGCTATAAAATTCTTGGGCAGAAAATATTTGTGTGCCTCTTGGGAAATGGCTTTACAAATACTTGAAATTTTAAACATTCGCATTCACTCAATTAAGCCTTTATCGCAGATATAACAATACAATTTAACTTTTTGTATGATTTAAAGTGTCTTCCATCGTGTAAAAAACGTGTACTATTTATCGCTCCCCTGGCAGCAATCCAATTTAAAATTTAATTCAACATCCTTTTCGCCCACACCTTATTTATACTAACGACTGTGACACAGAAAAAACAATTACGTTTATTCCTCATGCAAAACGTGTTTAGGATGCGCCACATTTTCCACATGCATCTTATATTTTCACCTCCCCTTTCCACGGCCTTTTCCTGCTGGCAACATCATTAGAGGGCGTACAAAAAGGAGCAAACATGGAGCGAAATATATATAAAAAGTGTGCGGGAAAATGAAATTTAACCTGCTATCAACAAATTGCGCTACTTTGCAGGTTAACTGCAGCGGAACAGACGGAGCCACCGCGTCCGCTAGACAACAACATCGCGCTAGAAACAACAAGTAGGGCTCAATAATCGAGGGTCGCAACTCTGAGATACCTGGTACTCATCTGAAGTGTGCCTTAATTATAGTGTTATCAGGAGTATTTTTAATGTATAAAGTTAGATGTAGAAAGCAAGTAACGCAAGTAGAGACCGGTGATAACGTCTAAATACGAAAGGACTTGAATTGGATTTTTAGGAAATTTAAAATGATCTCATGTAATATTCAGTGGATTTTTATACCCTTTACTCCTAGATTCCGTATGAACGCTGAGATCTCGGAAACTATAAAAGCTAGAAAGTTGGGTATCCATGCCGATTCTTGGGCTTCCTACGCAGCGCAAGTTTGTTTCATCAGAGGGCCACGCCCCTTTAACGCCCACAATCGCCTTAAACGATTTTAAAAGATGCCTGGGGCTCACTTCCTTAAAGATTTTGGGAAAACATGAATGCAATTTAGCTGTGTTTATTAATACCTATCGAAATGTAGAAGAAATTTTTCAAATCGCAACACTAATTTAAAAGTTATTAGCAAACAATGGAATTCAAGCAGTGCAAGCAGTTGCCTTGCTCATATCTCAATCTCCCTCGCACTCCCTTTAGCTAAGTAACGGGTATCTGATAGTTGAGGTACTTATTTAAAATTATTTTAGTTCATTCCATACCTATAAGGTATAGTAATTTTTAAAATATATGCAATAAATACGAATAAGAATAAACGAATAACGGAATCTCATCCTTTTATAAGCATAATGTAGTTACTAAGAAAAGACAACCTCTTTAATTCGATCGTTTACATCTCAGTCCCTGCAAGTCACTTATGTTTCAGCAAGATGTGATATAAGATATATGCGCTCGAATCCAGTATACCCCTGTATTCCAGACGTACCGCGTAGAGCCGGAACAACGAGCAGCAGGAACTCCACTTGATGTGCATGACTTGCAACAAAGCGAGAGTCCCTGGGAAGTGCAGTTGATTGCTGACTCTGGGTTTGGTTTTATATATGTATATGGGGCTTCGGGCTCGGGCTTCGGGATGGGTTCTGCATCTGGATCTCTGGGCTGTGGCTCGCGATGAGCAGGGGAGAAGCTGTTAAAAGCACTGAGGTTACGACGTGTCGGAATTTTTATGCGTTTTAAAGTATTTCCATGGGCCAGGCGGTGGGGCGAAGTGGGGGCCCGTAAAACTGTATTAAGCGTGGAAAACTAAGTTATGCGACAGAGCAGAGAGTTACGTAGAGCAGCGCCATAACAACTTAGCACGTACAGCCAGTAGTAGTCCTTCCCTGGACGTGTGTTAGTGAGTACATGTGCCAGGGTGTGTGTGAGGAGGGGGGTCGTAATGATGTGGGTGGCTCGAATGACACGTTGCGGAAGTTGTGGCTTAGTTTGTGGGCGAGTGGAGGGGCCAGCCGACAGTTTATGTCTGCGAGCTTAGCTCAAAAATACGCCAACTTGTTTGCTCAAAAGGCATAAAACATAAAAAATACTGCCACGCACACACACACTCACACTCGCTCCCGTGGAGTCCTTTATGCTGCCATTACCACATCATAAAATCCTTCTTTTTTGTGTCCAACTAATGATGGATGAACCATAGCCACAGGTAGAGAGCGCAGTAAAGATATCAAGCTGTTTCATGACCCACATACCTCCACTCCTCCAAGATTTATCCCGGATTCGTGGCTTGGGCCCGTAATGACTCCATCCGAGCGAAGTCCGCACATGAGCATTACATTAATTATTACCCACAGAATACGGGAACACTATGTTGCCATATTTTGTGCGGGATTTTGTTTAACAAATTGAAAATGCTGTTTTCCCCGCGAATTAGCGCAGTTATCTGTACACATGTGTAGGTTTTTAATATGACTAATTGGGAGTCGAAAAACTATAATATATTAACAGCAAACATTTTCATATTTTTGATTTATTTAAAATTTGCAATTAAGTATTGCAGTGCTTATGTAAATGAGCGCATTGTATTATCCCAAAAGTTCATTGGCCTGTGATAATACGTTTATAGTGCTGATTTAAATATTTAATAGCTCGATCGAATAAATTTTTAATTTATTTTAAACTATTTTCACCGAGTTCAACTGAGTGTTAAGACAATGCTAATGCTAACAAAGCTATTATATTTGTTCTGTCGCTTTTGTAAAAATCATTAATTTTTTAAACAATATTAAAATCCACACAACTTATTAGCCTTGTCAAAATGATCTGCTGAGAGCACAAATCAATTAGCTGACGGTTGAAATGTGAAAAAGCGAATTCATCGCAGTTCAAATGCATTTCTTTGGCGAGCAAATATTAGTTTTGATTCCGAGTCTATCAGTAAATTTCAATTAGAAAGATGAAAAAACAGCGACGCCTGTTATTCTATTCATTTTATAAAATTCCTTTTATTGCTGGTGAGTTAGCAAACTGGAAATGTCAAACCGATAAATGCAACTGAAGCGGCCGCAAAAAGCATTTTCCACCAGCCAACGCCGCTTACATTTGCGGTCATTTCTGACAGTTTTCGTTTCAAAGCAAATAATAATATAAAAGCGAGTCTCCCTGCCGCTGGCCCACCGACCTCAGTGCATAATTGATAGATGGAAAAATAGAAAATTGGAAAATAGAACAACGGAAAGCGGGCGGTCCGAAAAGTGTGTTTTTGATAGACACTCCGACACGATACCACAGACTATTAGGGTTTATTAAGCGACATCTAATGCCTGTCAGTTTTTTCCAGCACAGATATCACAAATAACACACAGAGTACAGGATGCGTGTATCAAATGACGTTCGTGTGTTCATCCTGCGGTTATTTCACTTTAACGCAAATATTTATTTATGCATTAAAACAAGTGCGTCGCAGTCAAAATCAGGACAACTGGCTAAATATTATTGCAGCGGGCAGACCAAATATCGGTCGTCATGTTTATTTGAAGCATAATTAAAAATGGCACAAGCTCGCATATCAAATATTTACTGGCAGCTCGGCGAGAGGTGGAAAATAAAATGCAAACGAGACGGGATTTCCGACTTTCATTAAGTGCAGTCATAAAATTGGCTTTGATTTCGCATTTGGATATGGAATTTAATTAAATTTGCGTAGCATCTAGTGCAGTTCAAGGCCCCGAGGCCGCATTAAATCCGCATAAGCCGAGGGCAAAGAAGGCGCCTCACTAAGCCCGGAGTCATCTATGGGCAAATATTTACCTGCATACAGGATGAATCTCTGCTGGCACCTGGCCTCATCCAATTTCTTTGGCTGCGCCTCAAAGAGGGCTGCATCAACCCGGCCAATAACAAATTTGCCAAAGGCGCTTTTTTTTTGGCTCCTCTCCTCTGAGAGAAAATTTCTTTTGCTTTATTGAGATTGAGTGAGCAGTCGGTTGGGTTGGGGGGTGGGGACTCGAACTCCTGCTCCTGCTCCTTTCCGCCCCATGGGCGTGGCCAAATTGGATTTGCCACGTTACATGACGTCGACACTCACAAAGTACACAAACAGAGGAGGGTACATGGCTCTGGGATAAGATCGAAAAGGACGCCCAGGATATGCAAATCTCAAGGTTGAGCCTGCAATTTGGTTTCAATTTGAGGGCATCGTAAAATTGCAATTTATGAAATATCGTAAAGTCGTCGGCCTCGTCGATTCCCAGACCAATTAACAGTCCACACAAAGCGACTGCCATAATTGCTGCCTTCCGGCCTTTGAAAACTCATTTCCTGTCGCAGGATCTGGTGTCCTTTTTGGGCCAAGGACCTGGGCCAGCTCATCCCACATTTGCACGAGGGGCTACTCCTTGAGCACACCAATTTGCCCTTTGTCAATATGTCTGTGTGTTTTTCTAGTATTAATTAACCCTAATTAAGTTCACATCGCCCGGGCGAACTACAGATGGAGTCGAGGAGCAGGGGAAGCGATGGCCGGCGGGCCTGGAAGCATTTCGAGTGAAATGATTAAACAACTGCCGCAGCAGCATGTCACAAGTTATTTTTACCCGTTGCCCGGGCCTGCAGGCTACGTTCCGAGACATCCGACGAGCATCCACTTTGAATGCACAAATGTGTTGTAAAATGTTTAATTAAAGTATGCAAAGTTGCGACAGCTGCCGCCATCTGTGTGTAAATAACTTCCGGTAGGGAATCGTTTTTGAAAAGTATCTGGTATGGTAAAATGGTACTACTTTAAGAACTTAATTCTGTTTGCTTCGAAAGCTTAAAAAAACATGTGATTATTTGTGAGAGAGAAAAAATATGACTTATAATCACTTAGTATATTATAATATTAATTCTCTATTTAAACTCAATTGAGTTGGTAAAAATAAAAATGGCTAATATAATAAAAGTGTAATAGGGCCATCAGGGAATTCCTTAAACTGATGTGAAGATAATCACATAACAGGAACGTAGACAAGGAGTTTTTATACCCGTTACTCGTAGAGTAAAAGGGTATATTGTATTCGTGCAAAAGTATGTAACAGGTAGAAGGAAGCGTTTCCGACCCTATAAAGTATATATATTCTTGATCAGGATCACTAGCCGAGTCGATCTAGCCATGTCTGTCTGTCCGTCTGTCCGTCTGTCTGTCTGTCTGTCTGTCTGTCTGTCTGTCTGTCTGTCTGTCTGTCTGTATGAACGCTGAGATCTCGGAAACTATAAAAGCTAGGAGATTGACATTTTGCATGCAGATTCTAGGAGCTCCTACGCAGCGCAAGTTTGTTTCAAAATGGTGCCACGCCCCCTCTATCGCCCACAATGGTTTATAAACGATTTTAAAAATTTAAATATTTCGGAAAAGTAAAAATGCAGTTTTGTTGTGTTTATCAATACCTATCGAAATGTAGAATAAATTTTTTAAATCGGACCATTCGTTTAAAACTTATGCCTGATCAAAGTTTTTATCTCCCTCGCACTCCCTTTACCTGAGTTACGTTTATTAGATAGTCGGGACACCAACCCAACTACAGCGTTCACACTCCCTTTAGCTGAGTGACGGGTATTAGATAGTCGGAACACCAACCCGACTATAGCGTTCTCTCTTGTTTTTGGTGTTAAATTATTAGATTCCTTGTTAATCACATTTACTTTGAATTTTTTACGTCCTTAAAAAAATAATTACATATTTAAATAAAAGTTTAAAATATTTAAATTAAGTACAAGTGCTTAATGTTATATTTTCATATTTAAAATTTTAAAAAACCGTCATGGATGAAAAGCATTTCGAAAAATATTTAATTGAATATGAAATTTTTGGACTTACTACGTTTTTTATCAGTGATATGAAAACCTTCCCCCTCAACTAAATCAACTGTCACATAATATCTTGTTTCAAGTCGAATGTGAATATTAAGGGTACGAAAAACATGCGGAATCCTACAAAATAATTTCGATGGCCCCTGTAAGTTTACGAAGAGATCTTGTTGCCATGTAGTTGACTCATCTTGGCTTGTAATGTAATTTCTTTTGTGTGTGTGCTCGTGTCACATAACTTGAAACTGATTTTAATTAATTTTTGGAAGAGGCCAAAAAGTTTACACAGGACTAACTGGCGCAAGTTGGGGATGACCAACTTTTGCCTGGGCCCCGCTGTCTAATCTGTGTCTTCATTAACATGGCCCCGGGAGCAGATGGTTCAAGTTCCCTCATATCCCCACATCCTCACCTCCTTACATCCTCACCTCCTCATATATACTCACTCCTCGAGGGACTGAAAACTTTGGTCTGCTGTTGACTTTTCGTGTATTTGATTGCCTTAGCTGGTAATAGCAGGTGGGCCTCGGAGCTTCTCCAACGAGCTCGACGAACTTGTGGTGACATTTGCGATTGGCTCCCGCCTCCGATTCCCATCTCGCTTCCGTGGATCACTTGCACTTTGACCCGCCGCAGGGGGAGCAGCAGGGGCCGCAGCACGGGCTGCAGCACGGACTGCAGCAACAGGGGGTGCAGCAAGGGGGGCAGCAGGGGCTGCAGCAGGGAGTGCAGCACTTGCAGCAGGGCGTGCAGCAGGGAGTGCAGCAGGGCGTGCAGCATGGAGTGCAGCAGGGAGTGCAGCAGGGGCTGCAGCAGGGAGTGCAGCAAGGACTGCAGCAGGGAGTGCAGCAGGGGCTGCAACAGGGGCTGCAGCACGGACTGCAGCAGGACCCGCAGCAGTCATTGCAGCACGGGGGGCAACAGGGGCTGCAGCAAGGGCCGCAGCAAGGTCCACAGCAGGATCCACAGCAGGGGCTGCACATCTTCGATTCGTGCTGTCAATGGGAAAGCGGGTCAGTTGGGAAGTGGCCAGGATCGCCACAGATGTCCACTCACCTTGAACCCGTCAGAGATCACGAGCCCGGGGTTGGAATTTGATTTGTGTGTGTCCGTGTGACTATTTCCCCAACAAAATGGTTTCTCCTGACATTTCCACTTGAGTTTTAAGGCAAAATGTTATGCCGTTCGAAAATATTCAAGATTATTTGTTGGCCAAGGAAGATTGTTATTAAAGCCACTTTCAGAAATGTTCGATAATGAAATATAGAATACAAATAATTAAAATTTTCGAAATTGTTATATGAGAGAAAGAAAATATTTAAACGATACAAATATCATCATAAATTTCGGTGCATTGTAATTGCTATAATGAAGCTATTTTCGAAAGAACGAATTTGAAAGTGTCATATAGGGGCTGTTACAAAAATCTTATCAAATTAAAATTCGTTGTTTCTAACGTAAATCATTGCAAAACATCTGACTTCTTTTGTTGGAAGACACTTCCGATAAAACGAAAGACAAAAACTTTATGCTAGACAACGAGAAATATATTTAGGACCATGACAGCAAATTTTAAGTTTGTTAACGATGCAGAAAATCAATACGTATTAAATTTGCAAATATGTTGGTCAAATTGCAAAAAACTTGGAAACCATTAACAATTATTTAACAAATTATACCATAAAAATTTTGTACTTAAATATCTAGAAATGTAATAAATCTTTTTTTAAATTTTACGGGGGACGGATCACAATTTTTTAATCACATCATATTTTTTAACCATTTTACTTAACCGCCCGACTCTTTAAAGAGAATGATAAAGCTATAGAGGACTTGCACAACTTGGAGACCACTTTTATCGCGTTCGTCTTTGTTTTCGTTTTTATTCTCAGTTTCCTGATTGGGATCCGCATCCCTCTTCGCCACACACGTTAATCAACAGCTTCGTGTGGAAATGCAAACTAAGCAAATTTCTGGCATCTGTTTTATTTGGTGAAAGTTGAGCTAAACATTTGGGCGGCAACCGGGAGGCGGTAGCCTTGAGGGCCCTGCTTTGACAAATCACCACCCCCGATTGAACCCCCGCCACATCCTCATCCGCATCCACATCCACATCCGAGGAGCCTCTCCGGCTGTCGTCACTGACAATTGAACGGCTTTGATCTTTTCAGCGCGTTTCTCTCCAATTTTTGCGTGTCGATTGCGCTGATTGTGTGTGTGAGAGTGTTGGGTGTGGGCTGCCAGCGGGCATGTCCTTCTGGCCGGGTCCTACAACTTGGCCGGGAGTGTCGAGCCGTCAGTTGGGCGCTGTATTTGTCAGAGGACGACAACGAGCCTGGCAGTGGCATTGAATGCATGAAACCTTTTGTCAATTACGCCACCGCCCCTTTCTCCCCCAGCTCCCTGACTATTTTCCTTTTTTCCGGCTGTTGCCGTGGCTCTGCCCCCTTGTCAGGGGCGTGGACCGGGGGGGGCCGATATACCATCCTGAAAGGCAAAAAATAGGCATAGATGAAATGATTGCTGATTTCAGCTATGCATACGCCCGGAACTCACTGCCACTGTCACTGCCACCTTTTTGGCCGTCAAGAGCTCGCACCAATTAAATTGACGTGCAAGTTGTCAAACTCGAAATCATTTTACGCTACATTCGTCGTTTTAATTGGAGCACAAATTCAGCCATGGTTATGTCGGGTCTGGTACCTTTTTGTGCGATTTACGTATGAACATGTCCTTGTCATTTAATTTTGCATGGCTTCTATTTTGCTTATCATTCCATCCCAGTCAATTTTCGAGTATTTTTTATTTTCAAGCTTCAACTCAACTGGCTAACCAGTTATAAACTGCCTTTGTGCCCTTGAATAGATTACATTATGTTGGGGCTAACATTAAATCTTTACTTACGAATAAATAGAGTCGTTCCAGTGCAACATTTCATCATTAGTTCATCAACAAAAAGACAAAAGTTACATACATTTGACCTGAAAAATACCAAATCGATTTCAAGTATAATTTTTTAATACAATTATTTGTAAACGTAATCATTGATTTACAATTCAATGCATTTTTGAACTCACCATTGGTTTAAAAGCCTATTCCAATCCATTGCTAATCAGAACCAGCACATCTATCACATTTTACCATCCATTTTCGAGAAATCCGAGATTCGGTTCTACAGTCCGAAAAAAATATCAAACTGTCAGCGACAGGCGCAATTATGTCAAAGTCAAAACTCGAAAATCGTTTTCTTGCTGCCAAACTCCCACCAAAAATTAATATAATACCGAAAATGTTGTTCAGTCGTGGGGCAGAAATAAAGGCCCAGACGGATAAAATCAATTGCTTGGTTTTTGGGAAGGGAAAAAATGTCGGGGATTCGAGGGCTCTGCTTCGGTTCGTTTTAGCCCAAATTGCCAGTTAATTGGCAATTCAGCAAATAGCATGCGTTTTAGCGGACCTTCCGCATTCTGCCAACTCATCGACATTGCTGCGTCCCTTGGACGTCGGACAATATTTGCCCCCAAAGCCTGGGTCGCCGGATGGCCCCACCAAACAACAATCAATTTTAATGAACGGCATTCATTAAAAAACTTTGCAGCGGTGCGAAAATCATGATGGCGACGCTGTCGCCCGAAAGCCACTTAAACGCCATTGATTCATTTGAAACCGAAAAACTGGTATTTGGCAAACAGACAAGTACGTGTGTGTATCTGGAGTTCGGATGTGAAAGGAAGCCGCAGGAAGGCCGTCAGTTGCAGAGGTGGTCACCTCACCACCCACTTGGCCAGCCAGTGCGGTTAGACCTCCTTCTTCGCCTGCTCCTGACTTGGCGGTTTTGTGTGGATCTGGCTTAAACACCCCACACTCAATTGCCACATTGCCGTTTAATGTTGTTAACTTGTCGCTGCTGCTTTCACTGTTGCTTTTGTGGGCCATGTGAAAGCGGTTAGGAGGAATAATTTAGTGAGTGAAATTGAGAGGAAATCTTAGATACACAAGGATATGAAAATATGAATTTAACCGACTTAAACAAAGCGGATCTGGGATCGATAATTTCTAACAAATTTCTCTGAATTAAAAACGCATTTAAGTTGATTTTCAAAATTAAATATTTTATGAAGTAAACCTCAATCGGATTGAGATTTTTCTTAAGCTTTAATCTTTTATTCAGACCAAATATGTATAAACAATGTGTACATTGTAGGTACTTATATTTTGTGGAAAAAACTTTTCTCATCAGAAACCCTTTTTGAATAAACCCCTAAACACTTAAATGCAAACAATGTATTTCCACGTCGATTAAATTATATTCCCGTGCCCAGTTGTTTACACAGATGTATGCAAATTAAAGCTGGATGTTCGCCTGCAGCTTTAATGCCCAATCAACTAACACAGACCCCTCCCCCCACACAAATACCCGCATCAGTAGCGCCATGTACGTGACATGTGCTTTGGTGAAATCGAAGCCCAAAATTGTCATTTCGATTAACAAGAAATCCACTTTCCTCTTACTTTTTCTCCCGTTTCTCTGGGCTGCCCCCAAATCAATTTCAGCATCGCACACACAGACGTCGGCGGAGGCGGCAGGCGGGAAAGGATCGGGATCCGGAGCAGGAGGAGGAGCAGGGACGGCGTCGTCATCGGCAGCCTCCACCGCCATCAGTTCCGATGAGAGCGGCGACCCATCATCGGCGACCGCATTCGCCAGCTTGGCTCAAGTGTCCTCGCTTCTGCCGGAGGCATCCGCCCTGTCGGCGACATCGGGACTCGTGGAGCCCTATCTGGATGGCTACGCCACCTCCAATGTGACTACTCAGATCGGGACACACGCGTATCTGCCCTGTCGGGTAAGTGTCCCTCCATCTTGGCCTTCTCCATCCACCCACAATATCCCATCTCAATTTCCCATGCCAAACAAGATAAACTAGCAGAAAAATAAATTCATAATTCCTACTTTATTTCCCTTTTTATTGCGCTTACAGTTTAACTTCTCTAACTCAAACTTGTCCAAGTAAATTGTTCTTTCTCTTGAATCAAATTCTCTGAATTGTCGATCTTATAAATATGCCAAATATGATTTTAGTATTTAAACTTGATACAATAAGTAAATTACTCAATTAAATTAAGAAATCTTATTAAAAGTTTATTAATTATCATTCATTGGATCATGAATACACCTTAATTTTTATAAGTACGAACACATTCCTGCAGATACAAATACATTCTCTATTTAGCACATTTTATATTCTTTTTGTAAAGAAATTTTTAAAATTTAAAATTAAATTATTTTGTCTTCTTTAGAAAACTAATTATGACAAACACCCAAAGAAAAATCAAAACATATCTTATTTAAACTTTATAATTTTAAATATATGCATTTTTACTTTGTATTAAGATCTTTTTTCAAATTTTCTGATTGAAAAATAAATGTAAAGAACTTTTTTTTCTGATTTTTACTTTCCATACATTTTTGAGGAAATTCAATTTGACTTTGAATCCTCTTTTTATGCAACTTAAAAACTTTTAGTGAATATTATTATCTGGATCGTTAAATATAATCTCCAATCAAGATTCATTTAAAGCGCCTAAGTACTAACATTTCTGGAGTAAAGAATTGACCTTATTCATAAAAAGGTCCCAAAGAACTACAAGTGTAGAAAGATTTTATTCCTTTTCCCACACACCTTGTTCGTGCTAAGGAATTTCGCCTGTAGATTCGTAAACGATGTTGCGTGCTGTTAGGTGGAGGTGCGTGCGTGTTGTTATTTGTAATTATTACTATTATTGTTGTTGTGGCTGCCCTCGTCCTCATCAGCGTGACCTGGTCGGGGTCCTAATAGAAAACACATTAAATTTTATTGCGCAAATATTTGTTGGACGCCCGTGCCGTCCTGGACGGACAAGGTCGACGAGGTGTGACCGCAGCCTGTGTATTTAACGCAAGGCTCAAAAACAAATGCCAAACAAACGTGGCCAAGACTCTCTCGGGCGATTTCTCACACGCTTTTCCATTGTTTGCGCAGGTGTTTAAAGGCCAACGGGAAGATCTGGGGGAAAGGCCGGGGTCAGGGGGGAAATGGGGAAATGGAAAACGCCCGGGGCACGCAGCCAGGCAAATTGTTTGCTTACAAGTTGTAAATATTTTATTTAGCATAAACGAAAACTGAAAATTAAATTTCAACAAATTAGTTTTATGGCATCGCAATCGGCGCCAAGTTTTTGGTGTCGGGGTCAGCCACGTTACGTGACTCTTTTGCCAATGGGAAAGCCCGTGCTAATTATTTAATATTTATTTAATTTAGGCATTGATCCAGGGATTAGAGTGTTTGACAGGCCCTCAGCCAATTGTTTGATGGTTGAGGCAAAACAAACAGAGCATGTTTACGTTGGCAGCATAGCTAACATTATTGAAATCGATGGCCGCCTAATAGGTTCTCGAATGTAGCTTCAGGTTAAAGATAATAAAGAAAAAAATATGTAAAGATAATTTTCGTTTTGTAGGATTAAATTCAAGGTAAATTTATCCAATTCACAAAGCCGTCTTACAGACTTTGCCACTCATTTAAAGACAAATTTATCCCGAGTGCCCACCAAGTCGAGAGCTCAAATTTCCTGGCAAAGAACAAAGCATTGGAAAATTCGCATTAATCGCGGCTGAAATATTTAATGCATGATGGGGTGGCCGTGCGGCCTGTGTTCTGTAATTTTCCAGCCGAGCAATGTTAATTTCTTGTTGTCATGGTCAATTAAGTGCTCCTCCGCAGAGTTCGGCAAACGACAGCCTAGGCAGCTCTTACGACCTCCAACATCCAAGCTCCCATTTCCCACCTCCCATCGTCAGCCCAGACCAGCCCAGCCATCATTTCCCGATCCGGGAATGAAAAGTATAAGGCTCGCATCTCAATTTTCGTCAATTACTCGTCGTTGGCTTTACACTTTATGCCCGTCCAGGATGACACGCCCAGTTTGCTGGATGCTCCTTTGGCCGTTCTCCATTCTCCTTTCTCCGGGAGCCTTTCATTCCATTCTCTGTTCAAATGCTGCATTAAGTGCCACAGTTGAGTGAGTCCTCTTAGCCAGGAGGGAGGTCGGAGCAGCAGGAGAAGGACACGGCGATGGGGACGGCACAGGGACAGGGACAAGGACATGAACAGGAGTCGGACAAAGATTGCTCTTCGGTCCGCTTCTTTTCAAATTGGCCTCACTTGTCCGGGCATTCGATGACATCAGGTGGAGAAGTACATCCTTTTGGGACAAATGGCTTATTTGAAATATTCCAAGCAGCAGCTTATTTGTAATTGTCGAAGCTTAACTTTTGTTCCGGCCAAAGAATGCGCACTTCAAATAAGTGGAGGTATAGGCGAAGCTGGACTGATTCTCGATGTCTCGGCGCAATCAAAAGTAATCTCGGAAATGGAATTTTCCACAAAACTAAATTAGTAATCCGCCTGCGACCGGGCTGAGGCCCAATTAAATGCGACATATGCAACGAGCTCCTAATGAGACCATTACATCAGAATTACAGGGCGGCGACAGCACCTAAACATTTAATGGATCCCCTGCAGGAGTCCGAGGCCTACCACCTAGGACTACCTACCCGAATCCTAAACCAACCCAGGACCAAAGTGTTGAATGGACAAAATCGTTTCAGTGCAAACAGAGAGGCTGCTGTGTGTGCGCCTATAAATGCATTTTAGATTTACTAACTACGACACATTTCGATAATATCTGAAACATGCGGAGCCCTCTGCTTCTGAGCCTCCCTGTTTGTCTATCTGTCGGCCGGGTTTCATGTTCATTTCGGTATTTAATTACATTTCAATGTAGTTTCTGTGGGCAGCCACTAGCCCCCACTTGCCATTTCCTGACCCATCTGCATTTGGTTGCAGTAATTTACCCTCGTGTGTGTGTGGCGGCACTTTGACGTTGCTCTTCCACTTGTTGAGCAATTCCCATGTAGACCGTCTAATCACCAGGGGTTGTCCTTATCGTTAATGGAGCGGAGGGCCTCTACACTGCAGTTTGAGGGTTTAATCTTGGTTTGGCTCCTCCTCGAAGCTACTCTGCTGATGGAAATCGGTATTTGCAATAGGCATTTGCAGAATAAGAGATTTAATTTCCAGTTTATCAAAATTGTCTTAAATTGGGCAAAGAGTAATGATAGATGTTATACGTAATACCTGAATATAAATTTTATAAATATATCCTTTATATGGCCTTAAAAAATTGCTTGTTAAAACCTTGATATACTTAAATCTGAATTTAAAAAATATATGTTGCATTTAAAAAAAAGGAAGTAATAATATGAAAGGTAAAAGCTCTGAAACATTAAAAACTGCAGGAACTATTTTTTATCCTCCAGCAGGATTTCATCATTAATTAAAATTTTTTTTATTATTATCTGAAGAAATAAAATTTAAATGTAATTATACATACGAACATCTGTATTATCCATCATTTTTTCAGCCTCCCATTTTTATTATACAGAATATTTCTGTAAATCTCTCTCTCACTGATTTGTTTGTTTTATTCCCACAGGTCAAACAGCTGGGCAACAAATCGGTGTCCTGGATTCGTCTGCGAGATGGACACATCTTGACCGTTGACAGGTAATTAACAAACTCATTTCCAGGCATTTGAAATCGAGGCTGGTCGAGAATCTGCTGACAATTACAAATCAATTTTCAGCCTCCCCATTCAGAGTCGTTAATATCGTTGGGCATTCTCGTCTGCCTTGGGGACGCCGCTCTGTTATTTTGCGTAATTGACAGCGCAAGTGCTATAAACGTAATAATTCACAGACGAGCATAAATATTTGCGTAATTACTGGGATACAGGCTCGATTTCAACTGCTATTCTTGCGTTCGCACAAACGCACAGATATAAGTATTCCATTTTGTTAGTGATTTACTGATGGCTCTGTCTCAGACATTCCGGGCACATGCATGAAAATAATGAATGGCCGTCAGCAGTAATGATATTTGCCAATTAAAATATTATGAGTTGCGAAACTGCCTTCATAAAGTCTGAAATGGATGACAACAAATTTAAGTGTTCAATGGCCCTGTAGGGATGAGGTGGTTAACCTTTGAACCTAAATAGATAATCAAGCCCATGATAGAATGCTCTAGGTTACTAATAACATTTTAATAGCTTTGCTTCGCTCTTAAATAATCAAAAAACTATTTACTATTTTTGTGGAAGCCAATTTACTTGCTTACTTCTAGCCCTGGAGATTATCAACTCCCTGGCTAAAAGACATTTTTGTTCATTCGCTTTAGTTTTTTCGACATCCTTTTGACAGAACTCCGTAGAGATTGCCCATTTCATTCCCTTCGATATTTTTGTAAATTCAATTGAGACGAAAACAATTTACAACAAAATGAATTAAGAGCACAAACTTTGAAGCTTCCGAAGAGCCTTTTCAATTTCAATCTGTGTGTCCCGTTGCAGGAGGAGATGCAGGTGTGTCATCAATGATTCGAGCTTGTGGATGCTGGATGGTGGATATGTGCCTTTTTTTCTGTTTTCCCTGTATGACAGGCCAAGCGGAAACGCAAGTGTGCAATTTCATTGCATTTTTCCACCTCCCTCTCCTTCAAATGCAGTAAAACTTTACTTCAAACTGTCTCCGACTCGGCTTGTTGTTGTTTCCCTCTGTCTTTTATGTTACACTTGAAAAAAATAAGGATCACTAACGGCCATTTCGAATATCTTTGTTGCTTTTAAGGCTGATCTTCAATCTTGGCTTCGTAATAATGTTTTTAAGTTTTAAGATCCTAAAAAAAATAATTTCCTATAAATTTTCTAAAATAATATGGAATTTTTAGTAAAAATTCGAAATATATTTAATTTTACTGTTCACTGTTAAACCTCAATAGGTCCCCAATTGATCTCTCTGTGCTTCGCCGCCTTCCTCTGTTTTAGCCACGTTTGCCTTTTGGGGCGTATTGAGCTGCAGGGGGGCAGGGCAAACATTTCCAGCTTATTACTTTGATAGAAAAGTAAAACCAATGAACCTTTCACATTAGATAAGACAGCCAGCCTGTTTGTCCTCCTGGGGAGTAGCTTCCATATGTGAGTGGCTGTGTGGCTGTGTGGGGATGGGATGCCGATGGCCCATGGCCCAGTGTGAGTGAGTATCTATGTGGGCCAGGATGAATGGCTGGGCATGAATGAATGACTGGCTGGCTCTGGCCGAAGGCAAACATTGCTGGGCGGCGAGCATTGAAATTTAGCTGAGATAGTGTCCTTACTGATTGCTTCCTGCAGTGCCCACCAGAGGAGTGTCCTGTCCTCGGATCTCGTGCCTCCGTGGCCACGCCCTCTTTGGCCACCGCCTCCCTTCTTTGCGGGCCAAGTCGGTCTTCCTGCATTTGCTGCTTCCGCTGCCACTTGATTGTGTGCGTCGAGTTCTTTCCTGCTCCAATGTCTTCTGTCACATTTATCTAGAAAGTTTCCTTCTTTTTGCCCGCTCAAAAGAAAACCCCAACTGTTTGTCCTTCGCCAGCAGTTCCCCGGCATATCAAACATAATGGGAATAGATTTCAAAAACTTTTAGCCAGCGACACAGCTAGTGTGTTGTATAATGGCGCAAATGATGTGTTTACACTATCATATAAATGTCACGTGCAATGGCGTCCTTTGTTTGCCGCTGGACACATGCTTTCCCCAATTTATGGCCTCCCGCTCTCGTCCCTGTCCTCACAAAGGATTACTTGGCCGAAATGGGTGGCCAAAGGAGTCAGGAGTCCTTGGGCGGCGGTCGAGGTAATTACCCAGCCAGGTGTTTCTCGGCTACTTTGTTATCTCTTATCTGCGCACACACACAGGCGGTGTGTGCCGTATAGCAGGAGAGCTGCATGTGCAGCAGGAGATGAGCTTCCTCTTAATGGGATTCTCCGAGTGGCAACCGCAACAAGCTGCAGAAAAAGCTCTGATGCGATAAACGAAGCGAAGGAAATGAAACTCTCCGGCTGGGGGAGAAAATCATGGCAGATACGTCTGAGGTTCAAGTGAAGGACTCCGCACCAACTATCCTGCGAAAGGACACCCCATCATATTCACAAGCAGTCCCTCCGGAAATTGTGCACCTTTGAGGGAGCACATTCCCTTAAAAAGTTCTTTTTAATCAGTGTGGACGGCAGTACACGAAGTGACGACGCGAAATCCTTACTACTACACACCAAACAACCAACACCAACTTTCCCTTTTTTTTTTTTTTCATCTTATTTTATACTTATTTACTAATTCTTTTATTTCCCCCGCGTGTCCCCCTCCCCCCACCCAACCAAAAAAATATTAAAATTTTTTTCCCATTATATTTCTTTTACATTTCACAATTAACAAAAATTAAATTTATTTTTATTTACAATACAAAAAAAAAAGTTATGTTTGATGACCCCCCCCCATAACTGAACCCCCCCCCCCTCCTTTTTTCCCCCCAAAAAAAATTTTTTTCCAAAAAAAAAAAATAATTTTTCTTAACACTTAAAACTTCTTAAATAATACCATAATTCTTTATATCCAAACGGTTAAATTTTTTCAAAAACTTTTAAAATTTTTCTCGTTACACAAAACAAATTCACAAAACATAAAAGTGGAAGTGGAATTTAATGTTTTTTTCATTTTTTCCTTCATTTTTTAAGATATTATAACTTTGGAATTTCGAGAATATTCGTGCAAAAGTATGTAACAGGTAGATGGAAGCGTTTCCGACCTTATAAAGTATATATATTCTTGATCAGGCTCACTATCTGAGATCTCGGAACTACAAAACAAAAGCCTGGTGCCGACATTTTTACAGATTTTGTAAAAGTGTAAATTCCATTTGGTTATGTTTATTAATACCTATCGAAATGGAGAAGACATTTTTAAAATTGGACAATCCATTAAAAAGTTATGAGCAAAAAATAAAAGAGCCACTAAATGGCGCTAGTACACTGATAAAAAAAACGTAGTAAATCCAACGATTTCATATTCAATCCAAATATTTGCTTAGCTTGCGCCTTTTTATCCACTTGCTCAGTTTTTATCTCTTATTTAATATATTAAAATCACTTACATTTATCAATTATAGTTACTGGTTCAAAATACCTTTTGGAAGCATTTTTGCAGTTTTAATGTCAATCAATCTTTTTCTTAGAGCCAGTGAGAGTTAAGAATAGATATTTTCTGCCTTGTTGTAAAATGATGTTGACTCATTACGTTAAATTAACTATTGAACATGTTCACCAATATGAGCAGTTTCTTCCCATCGATAATTTAATACCTATCGTAATGGAGAGACATTTTTGCAATTGGACAATCCATGCAAATAGTTATGTGCAACTATTACATTAGTCACTAAATGGCGCTAGTAGCTTTGACGAGTGCATATATCCATCTCACCCGCACTCCCTTTAGCTGAGTAACGGGTATCTAATAGTCGAAGTACTCGACTATAGCGTTCTATAGAGTTCCATACTATTATTTACCCTGTCAAGACGAAATACCATTTTAATGGAAGGCCCAAATGTGATAAGTTTAAATTAAAAATTAAAATGTAAATGCATTCGGCTGCACCGATTTTGTACTTTCACTTTAATTTCTTTTAAACCAAACGACTCCTGAAAAGTCTTAGTATCATGCGCGGATCTACGGGGGTGATAGATCACCCCCACTTGTGTGAAAAATGAAAGAAATGTTGGTATTCAATTAATAATAATTTTGATAAATTTTATTTCCTGGTTTTCCTATGGGAGCTATATAATATAGTTGCCCGATCTGGCTGGTTCCAACTTATATACTACCTGGAATAAAAAAAATACTTTTGGGAAAGTTTCATCCCGATAGTTTATTAACTGAGAGACTAGTTTGCGTAAAATCGGACGGACAGACAGGTAGACATTGCTAGATCGACTCGTCAAGTGATGCTGATCAAGAATATATATTCTTTATGAGGTCGGAAATGTCTTCTTTACTGCGTTCTGACTGAAATCAATATACCAATTCAAGGGCATACACAATTCTGTACGCCGGAATACACGCGGTTTCCAAAAAAAATTTATTGTAATGTTGTTACATTAATTTATTATGAAAGGGGAAAATAAAATTGTTGTATTTGCAAGACCTACTAGATAACACGATTTTAGTTCAGCAAATATGACCCCAAATTGACACGTTTGACGTGAAAGGAGCCATACTAAGCTTCCACTTCAGAAAAAAAAACACATCACATATTTTAATATACGTACATGTTCAATATTTATTTAAAATTATTAAAAACCGAAATCAGAAGAATTAGTTCGTCAAATTTGTTTGTTAAAAAAAAAATGTATTGGATTTTATACACAGCGACAGAGCTTTAAATTCTATTATTCCCACCAGTGATACAAATAATACCAACCTAAGCTCCATCTAAATCTCTTCGGTCTACTATAGCTGTTATAAGTATAATAATAGTCACTTTCGCTATCATCCTCTTCTTCTTCACTTTCTTCTTCTTTCTTCTTTTTTTCTTTTTCTTTCTTCTTTTTTCTTTTTCTTTCTTCTTTTTTTCTTCCTCTTTCTTCTTTCTTTCTTCTTCTTCTTTCTTCTTTCGTTCCTCTTCTTCTTTCTTCTTTCGTTCCTCTTCTTCTTTCTTCTTCCGTTCCTCTTCTTCTTTCTTCTTTCGTTCCTCTTCTTCTTTCTTCTTTCGTTCCTCTTCTTCTTTCTTCTTTCGTTCCTCTTCTTCTTTCTTCTTTCGTTCCTCTTCTTCTTTCTTCTTTCGTTCCTCTTCTTCTTTCTTCTTTCGTTCCTCTTCTTCTTTCTTCTTTCGTTCCTCTTCTTCTCTCTTCTTTCGTTCCTCTTCTTCTTTCTTCTTTCGTTCCTCTTCTTCTTTCTTCTTTCGTTCCTCTTCTTCTTTCTTTTTTCGTTCCTCTTCTTCTTTCTTCTTTCGTTCCTCTTCTTCTTTCTTCTTTCGTTCCTCTTCTTCTTTCTTCTTTCGTTCCTCTTCTTCTTTCTTCTTTCGTTCCTCTTCTTTCTTTCTGTCTTCTTCTTCTTTCTTCTTGCGTTCCTCTTCTTTTTTTCTTTCTTCTTCTTGCTTCTTTCGTTCCTCTTCTTTCTTTCTGTCTTCTTCTTCTTCTTTCTTCTTGCGTTCCTCTTCTTTCTTTCTTTCTTCTTCTATTTTCCTTTCTTTCTCTCTCCTTCGTTCCTCTTCTTTCTTTCGTTCCTCTTCTTTCTTTCGTTCCTCTTCTCTCTTTCGTTCCTCTTGTTTCTTCCGTTCCTCTTCCTTTTCCCTTTCATCCTTAATATTAATAGTCATATTAATATTAACATTAATATTTGCACTATTATTAATTGTAGTATTAGTATAATTGTAGCCCTTGCCCTCGACGACTTCGCAAATAAAGTAGTTTCTGTCGTCACACGGAAATGCGTGATACAGTCCGTCGTACAGATAAACGCAGTGCGCATTGGCATCTTTTTTGGGCTCGCCCGTGCCCCATTTCAAGAATGAGGCTTCCTTCCCGGTGGCCAAGGAAATCCACTTGTTCGGATCGACCAGATTGGAGTAGTCCAGCCAATACCATTTGGGTTGAATTTTCTGGCGGATGAATGACAGTTCAGTCTCGTTGTGGGGTGACGCCAGCTTGCCGCCCATCTCACGACATTTGCTCGCTGCACTAAACCAATTCTGCCTGATATGCTTCTCGATGTAAATTAACTTCGTACCATACTTCTCAAACTTTACATTGACTGTCAGTGTCACATTCGATGGCGGAACTATTTTGGCATCCAGAGAACATTGAAGTGCGCTTCTGGCTTGGAGCAAGGATTTTTCCAGGGACATTAACTTGACATCCTGGTCCACCTTAGCCTCTAGTACCTTCAGCTGAGCCTCCATATTACTCTGCAGAGCCTTCAAATGCTTATCCCTGGCTGCTTGGTGACCCGCGATCCTGTCCAGCATTCCCTGCGTTTCATTGAGAATGCCCTTCTTCTTCTGCTGGTTGGCAATATGCTCCAACATTGGTGATAGTTCCACCAGACACAATTCAGCGTTTGGATTACGTGGGTCCTTCGTCAGAATTCCAGGACACTGTTGATTCTCGATTTCAGCAAGGACTTTACAAAAACCCCATGAAACTAACGCGCACAACAAATGTGCCGCGTACTTGAACATATTGAATTTCTATAACGAACTGATTCTGGGTTTCTTTCTGATGTCTCGAGGATTGGCAAGCTCGTTTGACACACCTCTTAAAAGCAAACTAACCAGAACAATCGCATTTCTAATGGGCATTAGCAAATTCTACATGGTCATAATAATCCGATTAGAAATTGTAAAGAAGTTTTCCAGAAGCTACCATCATTCATCTTGGTGTGTTTTAAATAATTATTTTATAAATTAGTGTTATCAAATAGCTGTCATAGAAACAACCTGCAAGGGTTTTTAATCTTCGGATTCCTTTCTTGTTTTAATGTGTAAATTATAGATGGATAAAATACAGAGGCACATTTTTTAGCATGTCAGCCCTAAAAGTCCACTAAAGTGACCGAAACCCCCAAAGGGTCAACCGTTTGATTAGCCCACTCGAGGAATATTTTCAGCATGCACCCACTTAGCCAGAGTAACCGAGTGGCTAATATCACAGAAAACCAGGAGGACCGGCACACAGAATTTTCTTCCACAACAATAAATTGCAGATGGAAACTTATGCCGGATCGGGTCACTTCGCAGTACTTGAGAAACGAGCAGGGAGACCGCAGAAAGCCACAAAATAGGAGCAAGCCAAAGCAGCTGTACAGAAATATATGGCAAATGAGGGACCACCGAGAACTCGGGAAGCAGGAAAAAAGAAGCGAGGAAGAGTCAAGCGCGCTGGGAAAACTTTAAAATGAAATGAAAATTATAAAGTAACTACAAAATCTTGATAAGGAATTCAGCTAGGGGTGTACAGTTTGGGAGGAGGGAAAACGGGGCACCGAGGAAATGGCAAAAGTCATAAAATGTCGAGTTTTACGAGTGCAAAACGCAAGGGTCTAATCTGGGTTTAGCATCAAAACTTGTTAGTGAGCGAGGGAGAGGGAGGGGTCCAAGCCGGGAGGCGGCTTTGGGGCACATAATAAGCAATGTCAACGCATGTGTGCAGTGGGCGTGGCCATTCCGCTGCATTTTAGCCAAATGACGGAAACATTTTTGCACTTTAGGCAAAGTGCAGAGGGCAATTTTGGGGGACAGGAGGGTAGGGGAAGGGAAGGGAACAACTAGGAAGAAGGAACAAAAATATCGCAACAATGACATTAAACGCAACTTATTTTACAACTGACTTTACCCCCTGCCTTCCTCCTGCCAACAAAAACATTTGCATGCCGCCTGCCCCAAACACGCAACTTTGTTGCCAACTCTTTCCCCCTCTAGTTGCCGCTTAAATGCCGCAACTAAATAACTTTGAGTGTCTTTTGAGTGGCCATTAGTAGCGGACTTAGCGAGGACTCGACTAAGTGGGTCTGCCGCCATTGTTCGTTTGTTTAGAATTTATGCTGCGTAGTATGTGCGCTTAAAGTCAGTCCGAATGGCCTGCGGTTGCCGGAGTTTTGCTACCTGGAGTTTTCAAACAAGTAATAATGGTGTGGCTCTGTTCCGCAGGATAAACTTGTCAGATTCTTCAGCCCGGCTTTTAAGTCTATGTAGGTCAAAAGTGATGATTTTGTGCTATTAAGGATCGAAAATTTGAATATGTTGAACATATTATGTTCCCCAAGTGAAAATTATACATTAATTTAACTCTCTTTTTTCATTTGATTCAATTTATAAAGATAATTTTTTAGTAATAAGACTTATTAACTATTTAGTGCAGGGGCGTAGACAGATACTAAGTTTATCATCATCCAATATCATATTAAAGAGAAAATATTTAAATATATTCCCTAAGGGTACTTTCATTTGATTAATTATACCCGTTACTCGTAGAGTAAAAGGGTATATTGTATTCGTGCAAAAGTATGTAACAGCTAGAAGGAAGCGTTTCCGACCCCATAAAGTATATATATTCTTGATCAGGGTCACTAGCCGAGTCGATATAGCCATGTCCGTCTGTCCGTCTGTCTGTCTGTCTGTATGAACGCTGAGATCTCGGAAACTATAAAAGCTAGAGGATTGGTATTTCGCATGAAGATTCTTGGAGTTCCTACGCAGCGCAAGTTTATTTCCAGAAGGTGCCACGCCCCCTCTAACGCCCACAATAGCTAATATACGATTTAAAAAAGTTAAATATTTCGGAAAAGTAAAAATGCAGTTTTGTTGTGCTTATCAATACCTATCGAAATGTAAAAGAAATTTTTAAAATCGGACCATTCGTTAAAAAGTTATAGCTGATCAAAGTTTATATCTCCATCTCCCTCGCACTCCCTTTAGCCGAGTGACGGGTATTAGATAGTCGGGACACCAACCCGACTATAGCGTTCTCTCTTGTTTTATAAATCAATATTGTTTGGTAATAAGACGTCTAGTACTAAATAGTAATTAGTGTAATACTTCATTGGATGCATTTAAACTTCCGTAGTATAAAAATGCTTACAATGTTTCTCATCATCATCATCTTAAAGATCGAATATTTAAATATATTCCCTGAGTGAAAATGTAATATTAATTTAACTCCCTTTTTAGATTTGATAGTAGGTACTTTCATTTGATTAATTTTATAAATCGATATTGTTCGGTGATAAAACATATTAATTCCTTAGAAATATTTCTTTGGATGCATTCAAACTTCCGTAGTATGAAAATGCTCAATTTGTCATCATCCAAGCACAGAGCAACCATATTTGGTTAATAAAATGGAAAAGTTTCTTATCTTATTAAAAGTTGTAATTTGTAACTAATGCCAATCTTGTCTCCCACTTTCAGGGCCGTCTTCATAGCCGACCAGCGATTCCTGGCCATCAAGCAGCCGGACAAATACTGGACCCTGCAGATAAAGTATGTGCAGGCCCGGGACGCCGGGTCCTACGAGTGCCAGGTCTCCACGGAGCCCAAAGTCAGCGCGCGTGTCCAGCTGCAAGTTGTGGGTAAGTCAGGGCCAAGACCAAGGCCGTGAACACGAAGCGCTGGGGCTTATGAATATGAGTTCGCACTCAGACACTGGGCTCTAAATGAGTTGGAGCGTGTAATTTCCGGGCGGCAGGGCGGCGGAGGCGCAAAGGTCAAGTGGCAGCAAATGCGAAAACTTTCCAGCCCTCTCACAAAGGGCAGGGCCACACATGGGCCGAGATCTTTGCATGTTTCATGCGGCTACTGCATTTCAAATTACTCACTAAATTGCATTCAAATTGCGGCTGCTGACCATTGCCCATTGAATTGCTCAAAAACTCGAAAAAAAAATAAAACGGCAGAGCACACACTCGCACCAACAGACGGAAAATTTCTTTGGTCGGTCAAGTTTTTTAACGAGAAAACTTTTACGTGCTGGGTTCTGGTTTCGTTTTGGTTTCACAGACACACACCGACAGACCGAGCGCCGAGTAAAAAGTTAATTAAATTTCATGTTTGCATACCGGAAGAAACAGCAGCAGCAGGCCAAATGAACAATGTAAATGTCAGTCGAGGGCATCGGAGTGTCCTGGGTGTTCCGGGTGTTCTGGGCCCTGTAATTGATATGAAATTTCCCTGGCTCTGGCTTTGGCTTTGGCTCACATTATTTATCTGGCCGGCACAATAACAACCGCATTGCTTGGGGCTACGACACAGAAATCAGTGCGAATATTTTTTGGCCACGGGTATTGGATTTCGGATTTTATCTATGACACGGATGCATTCATTTGAAACGATTGCTGTTGCAACTTCACCAGCATATCTGTCCGTTTTGCGGTTGAGGTTTGTTTTACCGAATCACCGAGTCCCGCTCGGCAAAAAACCCTGCCCTCGGGAATTACACCATCATTTCAAATTCCTTGACAATTTAAGGTCAATTTAGCCGGCTGAGATAGCAACGAAAAGGAGAGCGCCAGGCAGTGAAAGTAAAAAGTCAATTTGCATTTGAAGCCAACAAATTGAATTTTCTTTTATCCAACTAACACTTTGGTTTTATGGAGATCCAGCCCAAGGAGCTGCCGGCAAAAAGGGACACATCATGCCCAGCGGGGGGAGGGGCAGGGAGCGGGGTATAAGGAGGGCAAGGGCAATAGACTGGATAATGGTGTTGCCAAAAAGTGATTTTCGCATTTCCGGCTCAGCTAATTTGTATGCTAAACACTTGCCCATGTGTGCCAAAACCTCATGTGTGCGTGTGCACTGGGAATAAAAATCGCCATTAGCTCGTTAAAATCAGCTTGAAATTAAAATTTATTTATTTAATTTTTTTGAAATTTTAAATTCACTTATATTTTTCCCTAAAAAAATTGTGTGTATTGTTTTAGTAAGTTATTATCAAATAAACATAATGAATTAAATTATTTATTAATTCATTTGAAATTTTAAATGCACTTAATATTTTTCCCTAAAAAAATTGTGTGTATTGTTTTAGTAAGTTATTATCAAATAAATTTGCTTATTATTTAAATACAATACATCTAACAATTTTAAATTTATTAAAATTTTTGTTTATTAAAAGACATAACACATTCAAGATTTTTGTAATTTTTCCCTAAAAAATTGTGTGTATTGTTTTAGTAAGTTACTATTAAATAAAATCGATTATTATTTAAAGACTTCTAACAATTAATACTTAATTCAATTTTTGTTTATTAAAAGACATAACACATTCAAGATTTTTGTAACATAGAAGGTATTTGATTTTATTTTCCTTTTAAACTAATTTTAGAGGGAATTTACCATTTTTTTTTTAATTTTAATTTAATATATAATTTTAAGAGTGTTTTCTTTGAGAAACCAGGAATGGGCGGGAGGCGTGGCAGCCAACAGGTATCCATCTGGAGCCAAAAATATTCGCCCTGCTGAATTTCGTATGCGCGGCCACATTTGCGTTAATCTAACGACAAGTTTAAGCATAAAGGATTTCTATTCATGCCCGGCAGGGATTCGCCGATCCGTCTCTTTCTCGCCCCGATTCGCCGTCTCTCTCTGCATAACCATTATTTGCAGTCGTTTGGCCTTCATCCATTGCCATTTCCATTTCCATGTCCCCGTCGTGGTCGTGGTCCAATCGGCCTTTGTTTGTTTGAAGTTGAATTTGGGTGTGCGTGGTCCTTCCGGTTCCTCTGCTCCTTTTCTCCCAATTCAGCTGGCCATAACCATTATCGGCAGCACCTATTCGCCACCGCCTCTTGACCACCCCTTTGCAGTTTTTCCTGCCAGTTTTTCCCACCAGTTTTCCCTCCCCACCGCCCCCCTTTGGTGTCGCGCTGCTTGGCTGATTTTGTGCCTTTGCCATGTAATTTGTATTTATTGCATCGTTTTGTCTGTGCAAACGGCTAAAACTCCCTTTGCATGCTGTCGATTTTTGCACCACCCGCTCTGCACAGCCCGAAATCACCCCGAAATCATCCCCAAATCACCCGCCTTGACCCAGCGCCACCCCTTGGCGAATGAATGAATTCGATTCCGAGTCTTTGGCAATGGATTTTATGTTGAGGCTTTGCCCTTTGCCAGCCTGCCGCTTGATTTCTGGGCCATATTCGGATGCAGAGCCAAAGTCGGGGTAATAGGCTCGTAGTTTTCGGTCAATTTGTTATGTTAACAGGGGGTGGAGGGTGGAGGCGGGGGAGGAAATTCTTGTTTGCTTTGTTGCTGGTTAAAATGTCAGTTCCTTTGGTTTTGGTTCATTTACTCAAGTTTCTAGGTCACCGAAATGGGCAGCACAATGGAGCCAAATCGTTGTTAATGCCCCGAAAAACATCAAGTCTGCTTAGCTGCAAACTTATGTAATAATCTTTTAAACTTTTCCCGGGTAACTCGGCAGATTTATATTTATTATCCGAATGGGAGAGATTTTCGCATTTGGCTTTTCGCGCCGAAAGAAGGCATTCACACCCACGGTGGCCACGCACACATGAATGCCGAATGAATGAATATATTTTTTTCTGCATCATTGAACGACAAACTAGATTTGGTTTTATGAGATTCGCTTTCTGTTCAGCTCATCCCATCTCCTGGGCTTGAGCTTTTCATTCGCTGCCTGCTTTCGTATTTCGCAGTTCGCATTTCGTATTCATTCTCGGATGGCTCGGTCTGCTTATTTAATTTGCTGCTAATCTTGTATGGCCAAAGCCAATTTTGGGGTTTTCTTTTGGCTTTATTATTTTCTTCTTTTTTCTGGGCATCGCATTTTATCTCACCATCGCACCATCAAAAGTGACAATATTCCCTGTGAAGTCTGCGCACCTCCCCTCAACTAATTTCCCTAAAAGCATTTCGCCATAAACTCAATTAATTTAAGTTGCTGCAATTCGCTTGACACTCCTAACCAATTCCCTTCCCCCACAGGCTGCTGTTCCCTTTGTGCTCGGAGAATTAGCTGAAAGTGTGGTCAACTTTAGTTTGTTCGCAAAGTTTTCGGGTTTCTGTTTCTGCGGTTTTCATTCAGCTGCTTTCTTTTCAGAATTATTTCTAAGAAACGAGCATAATAGTTCGGGAATCGATGTTGTTAATGAAATTAATTTGAAAATGTGTCCTTGCGATAGCCAATTTACTACTGAATTGGGGTTTGGTTTCCGAATGGCGAAGGTGAATGATAGCTAAAGGCTGCTGTTAATCAGGGAGCAACACTCAAGCATAATTTCCTAATTGATATTGCAAGAAATAATAAAATATAAATAGTTGTAATCCTTTTATGTCGTTAGAACAGACATCAACTTAGTTGGCCAAGTTGTAATTACTCCAATCCCTCTCCTCTTAGACTTAATTAGAGCCATATGCGTGCCACAATTTGCCGACTGGAAAATTATTCTCTCACCGGGCGGTGATATCCCCGGAGCCAAGTTGCGTGGGTGATTAAGTAGAACGGTGGCTTAATAACATTGCACTTGCTGCTGCTGCTTCAGCTGCTATGCTATGTATATTTTTGCCATTTCTTTTTTTTTTGCATATTTTTTGCTGCTGTGTCGCGAATCTCCAGTCAAGCAGCTGGAAAACTAACATGCACAACATGACGATTTTGACAAGCTGACACAGTTTGGTGTCAAACCAAAACGTGGCGCGTGTTCCACTGCTACAGAACTACAGAACTACTGCACTACCACACTGCCGAACTACCAAACTACTGGAGGCCCACACAGATACTCTGGGGCATAGTCGGGCATTTTGTGTAAATTCCCGGCGCACTCATTTTGCACATTTTTGTGTAACAGCAGTGAAAACTCGCCGTATACGTGATTTTGTCAAATTTCAAAGCTCACGTCGCTCCACGTTGCCCTAGCAAATGAAGACGCCCAGTTATCCCACTTTCCCCACTTTTCCGGGGGGAAGGTCGTGTGAAAATGTATGCGCCAACATTTCCAACTTGTTCGTTTGTGTGTGCTCTTTATTCGCCACTTTTTTGCTGCTTTTCTTCCATTTTTGTTTGACACAACTCTTAGTTTGTTATGCATGTGCGTGTCTGTTGGCCAAAAAATCACCGGGGCTCCGGGTCGGCGGAACATCTGGGGGGTAGTTCATGCTGGAATCAGTAAGTGAAAAATTGAAAAGTGGATTTTCTTTTCCTTCGGAGGCGGAGTGCCGCCGCTCTGCCACAGCCAGATTTACGTGTGCGACGTGACTCGCAGCTGTTAATTCAATAGATTAGCGAAATGACACAATTTCGGAGCGCCGAATTTGCCACCTCCACTTATGTGCGCTCCGTCTCTCCTCCGCAGTTCCCCGCACGGAGATCCTGGGAGAACCGGACCGCTACGTGAAGGCGGGCAGCAACGTGGTGCTCCGCTGCATCGTACGCGGCGCCCTGGAGCCACCCACGTTCATCATGTGGTACCACGGCGCCGAGCAACTGGCGGCCGACTCCCGCCGCCACCGCACACAACTGGATCCCAACCTGCCGGAGGCCTCCGGAGAAGGCCAGAGCACGGTAAGTGCACCGCGAGAAATTCGCAGTAAATAATTAAAAAATAATTATTAAATATTTTTAAAAATATTCAATTTAGAAAATTATCGCGTTCATAAATTAGTTTATAATTTATGGTCAGCGATTTTGTTTATTACTCATTATTATTTATTGTTAAACCCAGGTTATATGAACTCAAAAAATTATTTTTCTTAAATATGGAAAAATAAAAATGTTGTGGGCTTTAGAGAATAAATTTTTTAAACTTCAAAAAAAATTCTCTATTACACGATTTTTAAAATTTTAATATTGACAAAATTTGCCAGTAATGCAGATGCGATTTTCTAAAACCAATTTCGATTTTAGTCGTTTTTGTTTAGTGTGCCTGTATTGGCTATAAATGTTTTAATTACTTTTACTTTTTAAATTATTACAACTTTTGTCTAATTTATTTAATTATTCTGAAAATCTTTAGATCCTGATAAATAAATTGATTTAAATTTTTTAAATATTAAACATGTGTCTTAAAAAACATTTTCTTCTTCTGTAATTCTTATATTCTTCCACTTAGCCAGGACCCAAATACTCCCTTGTTGATTTTAATTTAATTACTCTCAATTTCCTATGGATTCTCGACTGGTGCTGGCAAGCAAGAAATATTATAATATTGTTTCGCAAAAGTTTCAGTTTTGTCGCATTTTGCCTAATGGCCTCCATAACTTTGTTCCCCTGGAACGGCGCAAAAAGTCAGTTCCGGCACATGCCCAATATTTGGAATACGTGTGTCCATGTCCGAATGAAAACTGCCTGTGTTTATCTTTTTCCTTCCGAACTTTTCCTTGGGCACTTGATTCCGTAACTGTAGCGGCCTGTGTTTTTCTTCTCCTGCAGATTGGCTCATTAATCATCGAGTCGGCCAAGAAGCGCGATACTGGCAATTACACATGTAGCCCGTCGAATAGCCCCAGTGCGACCGTAACGCTGAACATAATAAATGGTGAGTTGCAGAGCGGGAATTTACACGAAAAAAATATAAACCAATATTACAGTAATTTAAGTCTTAAAGCCGAGTTACACTCGCATATTAACTTGTCCAAAATAGTTTATATTATTTTTCACCAGTACACAAACAACTATTTTTATAAAACAATGCCAGTTTTTAAATTAATAAAGTAATAATTAAATGCGTTAATGGCTATAAATTATATCTAAGCTATAAATTCTAATCAAACAGAGAATTTCCTTAAAAATTAAAATTTGGTAAGAACTTATTTTAGCTAGTAAACCATCAATTAGTTTGGGCACACACCCTCAACACATATGAAAAAATGTTTTGAATAAAATATCCTGAAGGTCCTCTAATTTTAAAAATATAATTTCTTTCTGTGCAGGCGAGACAAATTGCCACAATATTTGATTTTTTCCTCCGAATTTTCGCAGGCGAATCGTCGGCCTCGGCGGTCACCTCGTCGGCCGCCACCACCCGGGCCTACGCCCTCAGCATCCTGGCACTCCTTCTCAGCGTCATCATCATCGGAGTGGGCCACCGCACATGACATGTCGCTGCCACCAAGCCAAACTGAAGGGCAGGAGACACTGACAGCAGCCACTAGAAAGTGAGAAGACGGGGATCCCAACACTCTGCCAACGTAAAAGTATAAAACCAAATTAATTTGATAGACCCAAATAGCAAATGCGAGAAGAAGAGAAAGGAAGAGAGAGATTAAACGTAATAATTGAGTGCATGTTGTAAGCTAGTTGATTTTATCCACTAACTAATAACCAATACATATAGAGGATGATTCCGTAATCCCCGGATTACCGCAGGCAGTTTCGAGAACCCCGAGCCCCAGCTAATCGTAAGTTCTACCGGCTCTAAGCGAACTAGTTAGTAAGCCCCTAGTCTTAGGCAGACTCCCAACTGACTTTGTTATGTAGGTTTTGTTTGGGTTTTTCGGTTCGGATGCGGGGACCTCTGTTTTGTGGAAAATACCGAGTAAGTTTGCATAAATGCATAACCGTAAATATTTATGCAGTCCAATGTGAAATTGCATCGATATCCTGAATCCATTCGGACCGCATGGGCGAACCGGGAGGCAGGAGGGAAATTCCTGCCATCAAACGAATACGTTTTTGGAAAAATTCAACTCGAATGCATTTGCATGGCAATTTGAGTCTGGAACAACATTGGCAGTCTCCTTCCTATGTGGCGACATCCTGAACCTTTCAATTAGCCATATCTCCCGCACTCTTCGCACAGTTTCGCCCCTCTCTCTCACGCACGGATCCCGGACAACTTTGAATATTTATTATTTTTAGCAAATACCGGACTCCGGCCGGTGACCCCGTTTCTGGTAGAGGGAAATCCAACTTCCTTTGCCGATAAATTCAACCGACAATTGTATACCCTCGAATAGGCCGTCCCAAGGATCGGAGAAGTTCAGCCTGATTTCCAAGGAGTTTAGTTAACAATATCTTTGGCAAACAGAACACCCGCAAATATGAACTTTCCGATATGTGTGCGACATCGCAAACATTTGCATAGCCAATTTATGGAACTCTATTTTATGTGCTCTTATCTCACGAACAAGCTCGAAACATGCGGGAAAAACCAAAATTCATAAAGTAAATAATTGCGTAAGGAACAAAAAATTATAGCAAATACATGCATTGATCGGAATGGACATCCAGCAGAAAACAAGAGAAAGGCAAACAAAAACAATTTAATTGATAACGAAAGTAAATTTATTGAATTGAGCGGACTGAATCGCGAACTGTATATAACTCTATTGCGAAATCGTTCAACAAAAATGTAAATTAATTGAATATACAAATAATATAAATGGCAGAATCCAACCAGAGACGTATTCCAAACACTAATGAATTGCATTTAAACGATACAAATAAATATATAAAATAAATAAACAAATAGCAGGCGGGCAGGCGGCCAGGAGACAAAGGCGGAAGGCCGCCAAAGAAATAAATAAAACGAAATCAAACGGACAGAATGTAAACATCGTGTGCATCGCGAACCCGCAGGCCCGCTCGTATTTATTTATCCACTTAACGTCCTTTTTAATTACACACACTCCCCGATCCACGGCAAATCCCATAAAAATCGTCTGAAATTAATTAAAGTTGTCTCTGCTCCCTGTGTTCCAGCGTGGAAACGTGGAAATTGAGGCTGCAGCGTCAACTTAATTGCAATTAGGTGCAGGCCACACACACATTCTCCCACTCAAACAATGCCCTCAAAGCGGCATTAATTATATGTGCGATTCTCCCAAGGCGCCGTTTGTCACACCCTGCGTATACTTGATGCGCCCGCCTTTGAGCGTTTAACAAATTGATCCCGGGCCAAGTTAACCGCAAGCAGCTGTGAGCAAATGCAAACGCAAACACGCTCCGCAGATGGGCGAGAAAAAAGCCACGGAAATAAATTCCTGTGGTCAATATTACAGCGGGGGACGGCAGGAGAGGGTTAATTTAACAGGGATTCTTTTCACGGGTGTGGACAATTAACACATTCCGGCTTGCATGCATCAAATGCTCGCGGTCTGCGGCTAACCGCCTTTGAGCCATCCACCCACTACCACCCATCCCCCGCCCCTTAACTTTCAGCCTTTTATTTGCCCGCCAAAAAGCCACCAACGACCCATTGGACACCCCATAAAACTGAATGTTAAACAATTAAACTTTGTTAGACTTAAGCGGCGTATATGACCATAGCAAGTACCATACAAATCGAAATCAAAATACATTTCTAAGCTCTTAAGTGTTTTTCATCAGCTCGATTAACGTATAGACGCCATACGTGTAATTATCAACATCCCGAATAATTGTAAATAAATCGCATTACACGCAAACGTCCCGAAATCGAAACGAGGTGTGGACATTACTTTTTAAAGACAGACACTCGAACTCACGTGTACTCATGATATAGCAAAGTTTATTGTTAAGTACCGACTAATAACGAAAGGAAATACTTACACATACATATGTAAACGAAACTAAGAACTATGTGAAACTTTAACTGACAAATTTATTGCATTACATACAATAAAATAATAAAATTGAATAACTTAATGAGGTCTTTTCAACAAAACATGTGGGTAATTGGCTCTGTTAGGAAAACAATCGGTTGGTTTTATGGTAAGTATAAAATAAGAAAATTTATTTGTGTTCTTTTGTTGTGGATCGAATAGTAGGTAAATTAGGCAAATATTCTGAGACTTTTAGTTTGGAAAAATCTGAGATATGACAATTATCATTGACAAATATTTATTCTTTCAATTTTGAAACCGTTTCCTGGTTTGCAATAACATATTAAAATTCAACGGTTTAGGATGGTCTTTTCAATGACTCGGCACTTAAAAATATAACATTTTAAAATTAAATAATTATTCAAACTTTGTCCTTGGTCTACTACACTTTAAGTTGAAAACAATTTCTCTTTTTCTGTATAAAATATCCAAAGATTAAAATAGACATTTCTGTGATAAAAAGGTAACCTAAAACTTATTAGCATACGACATTTAAACATAGAGCTATTTCATAGAAATAAAGATCATTTTAAGTACAACACTTTTGGTAAAACTAAAAACATATTAATTTTCAAAATCGTTCTTTAAGAACCTGTTTTTCAAAACATCTTAATTAATGAGACATTTGGCAGTGGCTAAACTTTTCTAAACCAAATTTGATTTCTTAAAACAACCAGATATTAAAATAGGCTGAAACTAGGAATTAGTTTGGAATTTGGTTCACCAACAAGAGGACGGGACCGGTGTTATCGCTGATGATGCGACGGTAGTTGTTGTTGACTCCGAATCCGCGAGTTACCTGATGGAGCATCATGCCTGTCACGTCCCCTGTGTTGCTGTCGATCAGAGCCTGAGGCACCAATTGGGCCACGGCGTAGGCCAGAAGGATGCCCGACTCCCTCTCCAGGATAATGGCGGCCACCAGGCGACCCACACCCTGGCGTCCGATCAGGGGAATCCCCTCCCCCGCCGAGAAGTCCATGGCCGTGGTCAGGCCGTCGGCAATGGTTCGCACCGTATCTTCGTCCACCTGAACAGGAGGATCCATTTGAGCAGCCGCCGAATTGAGCAGGATGCAGGCCACCTCCATCATATCGATTCCGCAGACGTCCTCCTGGATGCGGGTGTGACTGCGGCGGCAATGGCAGACATGAAAGACGGGGATCGAGGGTGGCGAGTACGCCTGGTAAATGATGATCTCGTTGTGAAAACGGATCAGTTGCGTCATCTGGGATACTTCTTCAGAAGGATGGGAATAACACTCAGAGGAGATCACACTGTAGGTGTTACCGTTTTGCTCCAATTGATCGCCATGTTGTTCGAAAAATCCGGATTCTATAATTGGGATCTCTTCCGGAATATCGCCTGCTGGTTCTACGGGCTCTGGGGAAAAATGATCATCGGAAATATATCCGTCTTGTGTTTTGAAAGTCTCAATGGCTGCCATCAGAATCGCGAGACCACCTTCAGTGCCTTGCAATTCTTCATCCGGAGGCATGTCCCCTTCAATCTCAGAGGAGTTGCTGCGCGTGTCTTCCTCACAGATCATTAGTTGCTCCTGCCCGAAGTCCATAACGTCGTCAGTTAAGTCGATGAAATCATCTTCGTCAGCCGTAATGTGTAGGAAATCCTTGCCGTTAACAAATTTGTTGGCCATCGTATGTAAAAATTCACTTATTGCCCAAAAATTGAATGTTCCTATTGAAAACGCGGAGTTACCAGGGATGGCGATGGCGAATGCAATTCTGTAGCTGTACCTATCGATAAAATTGTTTTCGTGTGAATGGCGATTTCTGGCGATTATTCTGGAAAAATTAGGGTGGCCTTTTATAAGGATCATTAAAGATATCGATGGCACCCCTGAACACATTCAAAATTCCATCATCTATTTCTACCCTACGTTTTTTGCTTAAAAGTTAAATTCGACAATATTTAATGGATGAATGTGAGTGCAGGAGTGCAAATTAATCCAGCCAGCCCAAAGAGTTCGTCAATAGCCATCGGGTCAAGGTCAACTTGTTGTCTAATTCCAGGCTAAACATCAAGGACGAACGTGATTGAAAGGATTGATTTGCGAATTTCCATTAGGACAGCCGATGTCCAACAATTGTTACAGCAGCATTGTGTCTGGCACAAATAAAAGAAATCGAAATAAAAGAAATTTCGGACGTGGTCCCAGACTTGAATGGGAGGGACCTTAATTAAATGGAAATAAAATACAAGCGACGATGGTTCTGGAAGAAAGGTAAAGCATCAATGATAGAAAGTATGACACAGACAAGTTATGAAATTATATCAAGGCAGTTAAAATAATAATTGCCTAATGAATTCATATTGCCTTATGCAAAGGTTTAAAAACCAAGGTCAGCTTTTAAATTTTAACCTGTATGCTGTTTTAAAGGTCTTGAAAAATCGTTATGAAAATAATAATTTTCCTTTTTTTGGGTATCTACGCTTGCCACCATTGTATTTCGATAAATGAGGCCTTTCTAACAATCAACATGTTTTTGTAAAATGATTTCGATTTTTATACCCTTTCAGTCAGAAGTCCGTGTTTCTGTCTGTCCGTACGTTTTTACGCTCAGTCTTCAAAAGTCTTCTTTCTATTGCAGGTAGGATATAAGCCGGAACTGGGCGGATCGGTCAACTATGTATATCTTATATACACGAAGGATCGGAAAAGTAATCGAAAATATCTGGCATAGGAACGATCGGAAAATTAATGGGAAAATAAAAGGAAACAAATTATAGCTTTGTTGGTTTTTATTGTATTCTCTTCTACTCTGGGATATGACTTTATTTTTATTAGTTCAGAATTTAGAATTAAATTTAACAATGACATTATTAATGGCAAAATAATACGAAATTTAATGTTTTGTAATTTAACAATTTGCAAGGGAATATAAGGAATAAGCTTCGTCTAGGCGAAGCTAGCTTCCTTTCTTGTTTAAAATGGCTTTTCTTACTTTCTTCCCAGGGACAAAAACTTCATGAATGTATAATTCAGGAGAAGTATTTTGATTCTTTTAAATTCAATTGTGCTTTAAAATTACTTTCGGCAGTGTATACACATTGATATATGTAGGTACTCAATGAAAAGCCCTGGGTTTCAATAGTTTACAGATTTGAGTACGCACTGTATATAAATTTAAATCTGATAAATTGAATACGCATCTCTAAAATAGCTTTGACCTGCTGCCCAAAACGAATCCTCTCAACGGCAGCCGCAGCTTAACGGGAATGCCGCCATGGATTTGTCTCAACTTTTCGAACGCAGCATTCAGATGCAAATTTTATGCAGCAGCCAAAGCAGCGAAGCCGCACAATTCTCGGAAAGGGAACTAATGAGTGCTTATTCAAGGGGGGCGTGGCAGGCGAAGGAAATGCCTGGGGGCTGACCAGGCTCAGATTTAGTTTCAGCTAAAGCCGAAGCTTTGCTTTGCTTTTGCTTCGGCCCAGGCTCGTAACAGGGTCAAACTGTGAGTAGGAAATGCAAAGGGCATTCACATTTTGATTTCATTATTGCCATTTCTGGGCTGCAAATTCAGACTGACTTCCGAGTGCAACGTCACCGCCTCAAGGATGGGTTTCACCTGCTTTTCCTCTAATAAGTGAGCACCTGAATGTGACTGGGTGGTTGTGGGTGTGTGTGCCCATTGTGGGTGCTCTCCTCGCAAGGTGAGCCATTGAAAGGTGGCTCAAGAAGCAAAGGTGGGTAGCTAATGCCAAAGAGCCGAGCCACAAGCACCCACACACACGGGCACAACAAAAACTCCTTTCAATTTGAGGGCGCAAAAGTTTTCGGGGCTTTCGGAATCAAAGCCAAGCCGAGCGGTTTGAATGGGATTTGCGCTGGCAAAGGATTATGTTTAAAAGCGATTTTATTACCGACAAGGACGTAATCTCATCGAGAGCTTTCTTCAACCTCCACAGCGATGTTGGTCATTTGCCAAAATTTGTTAAGGTGCTTTCAGTCCCCTGCAGGTGGTCTTAAGCTCAAGATCGATTAGGTTACGAAATATGGAGCCTGAACTTATGCAGTTTCCCAGTATGAAGACCATTAGGTATTCATTGAATTCAAAAGTTTTAGGTTTGTTGGTTTAGTAACAAGTAATTGTTTAATTAGAAGAAGACATATTTATATATAAGACCCTGTAAAGTACGCATGACAATAAATAATTTCCAGTCTTTTAATATTCTTTAAATGATAATTGATCAGACGAAGCAAGTTTAAAATAAACAAACTAAATTATTCTTATTAAATAAACTATCCAATCCTAACCAAATTATATTATAGAATGCTTTAAATTGCGTTAAAATTGTTATAAAAAATTATTATTAAAAAAAGACAACTAAATGTTTTCCTGCAAAGCGGTTTATTGTAACTAAATCAATTCTTATGAATTAAGATGTTCAATGGAGAACCCTTCTCCAGCACCGTTTTATAAGGCTTTCTCCACCATAAATCACTGCCCCAAACTTTTCCTGAAATATTACCAACTGCTGCAAACATATTTCCCGAAATTATGCAGAAAGAAAAGGTCTTTTCCGGTGGTCCAAAAGGCAGAGAAATGGAAAAGTGGAAAACGGAAGCATGCAGGACATGAGTAAACAAGGAACGGCCAAGGCCGCTGGCCCAAAATTATAAATTTCCGTTGAAAATGAAGTTTCAAAAGTTCTGCATCAATGGATTTATTTTTAAGCAAAAGGCCGCTAGGCAAGGACGAGGACGAGGATCCCGACTTCGACTCCAACTCGAACCCAAAACGGAAGCCCAAAATGGTGACACCGGACATGAAATAATTTCAATTTTTGGTCATTTCCCTAGCCGAAAAAGAAAGGAGCAGTCCCAAAGCGAAATGAGTGAATTTAAATGTTTAATAAACTTTCGCCAACTACGCGCACAAATGGGTGGAATCTTCGCCACAGCTTTCCACCACCCCTTTTGCGCTTTTCCCCCGCTTTTTCCGCCAAGCCGCAAACTGCGAAAATGGCCAAAAAGGAGCGTTGGTAAGGGGGTTTGGGGGGAGGCACCAGGCGTCGCCGTCATTGCTTTACACTTTTCTTCTAGCACTTTTCATTCATTTAATTTTCCCGGTCACCTTTTTTTTGTAGCCGCTTTCCCCTTAGCAGATGGCACTTGGGTATTTAACGTTCGCTAATGCCTCCAGCCGCTGCCGCTGCCACCGCCTCCGTTGCGGTGCAAATGGGGCGTGGCATCGTCCGAGCCAGGCCAAAACCAAGGCGACAGTTGGCGGCCGTTTCCTAATTACAAATCACTGGCGGTTCCCACAGCGACGCCGAGGGAAAATGCTGGGGAAAATAAGAAAAAGAAATTACATTCTTTGCAGCATCGTTCCCCTGTTTTGTTGCTGCTTTCTTTTCGGACTTTCTGGGTCAACAATTATGCAAAATACTGTTATTTTAGGAGCAGACCGTCGCATTTATCTGTCCCTTTTCTGGTTGGGACTTGCGGCCTTAAACAAAACGCTCCCCAAAAAAGAGGAGACGACGGGGAGTTTCGGGGTGGAAAATGCGGCGCATCCGTTTTATAATTAGTTGGCTACCCCCTGCAGAAAATAGGGAAAATGGAAGCCGGGTAGAGTCTTTGGGGTGAAACAGCTTTTAAGCGCGAATTAAAGATTTAATTGCTTGAAATTTGGCTAAGTGCGTTGCGCGATTATTGGTGTTTCTTCCCAGCCCAATTCCCCTCCCTCCTTTCGGTTTGAGTGATGTAATTGTTTTCGTATTTAATCTCGTGGAATTAGCCAAATGTTCGAGTTAGATTATAATTACATCAAAAGGGTCGAGCAGTTAGCAGTAATATTTTCAGAAATATGAAAAGAGTGGAGGGCACTATTAGCCAATAATTCTAGTGATTTGTTTGACATTCCTAATATTTAACACCTAATTAATAGCTCAATTTAATAACTCTAAGTGTCGCTTAATTGTTGAGGATTTGGGAAAAAGCTTACTTGGAAACTAAGTGTACACAAAAATATTTATAATAAAAATATGTTGTGATCGATATAATATGAACAATCAAATGATATGACTTATCAATGAATTTTTTTATAATACCCCATTAAAATAATATTTTTCATAATAGTTATACTTACAAAAAAATAGCCATTTGGATTAATTTGGTTTACTATACCCCACAGACCCCTTCTAGCTCAAGACTATTAATGCAGTGATACACAGATAGATATAGTGTTGTGAAAATTTAATTTGGCTTCGTGTACCCAATCAGTTGATCCCTCCAATCATGGTTCCCTTATCCTTGTGGCTTAAACGGTTTCTGTGGCTATGTCTCTCTGGCCAACACAGCGATGGTTTAATAGTTTCGTATTTTTCACACGTTCCACTTCGGTCTGCCGCAGCTCGCATCGAAGGCGGTTGGGTTGATGTCTTCGGCCTCTGGGTAAAAGTGGAAGTGACATCATTAACTTCTCCTGCCGACGCCAACCATAGACGCCCCTGGTTTCCCGTCTACGGGAATAAGGAGTCTAAAAAGTTTGCAACTGACCCAAACATCAGTGGGCCTCATCTGTGCATCTCACAGATTGTTGCTCCGCCTCTCGACGTTCAAGTTGTTTGCTTTTTGTTCGTATTTTCCGGGCGGTGTGCAGACTGCAGGTCCTGGACTCAAGGAGGTTGGCCTGCCCGTTTGGTCCTTATTGATTTGTATATTGAAACTTCATTACAAGTTGAGTGCAGTTCGCTCGTAGTTTATTTCCAACTTTTTTCGTTGGTCAGCTAAAGTTGTTCGGTTTATTTACTCGAGTTTTGTTCTGATTTTTTAATGGGGTCATGGGTTTAGTTTATTTATAGCCATTTGTTGCACTTGCTAAGCGAGAACTTGTTCCAGAAATTAACTGAAATTCGTTTTGGAATTTAGTTTGATTAAAGCTCCATGGCTGGGAAAATGTGCACGTTCCTAGTGTGGCCTGAAAACTCAGCCAAGAATGGTTGATTTTGAACTTGTACGCCGCGAAACAACCGCCGACTGCCATTTGGACCTGACACACTTGTCGAGGGCGATGTAATGGATGGGCGTTGGGCGGGTGACACGACTTAGCAGCGGGCCCACAATAATGATGAATGCGCACAAAAAGGCCAGCGAGCGGGTCGAGTCGTCCTCATCTCAAACCTCCGACCTCGAACCTCCCACCCATCAGCAGCCTCAACCTGGTTTGCAGTCAACGGGCGACAATGGGCAGGCAACTAGGAAAACCGAAAAAAAACCGACGTGGGGATTTTAACAATCATCGGTAAAACTTTAGAACTCGTAATGATGTGCATTAAAAAATGTAACAAAATAGATTTCTGTGTCATCCCGATTATATCCAATTTATTACAATATTTCTATGCTACTCATCAGATGCTTTTTCTATTTAAAGACCATTAACCGAGTTTCTTAGAATCCTGAACAAAAATTAATATTTTTTAGGGCCATTTAAAGAGCACTTTACTTGAAATATTTTTCGCCATCTGATCCCACATAAGCCCACATTAGCAGCAGCCCATTCGCAGTCTGAGTCGCAGCCCCGGCAATTTCAATTGTTGTAATGCACTCAAGGGGTCGTCGGCGTCGCTGCATGATTACTCGAGCCGCTCCTTGAAGCCACACCCCCTTCCTAGGACCCTGGGTCACAGTCCACCGCCCCCCGCCCAGAACACACCCAATGCCACACATGACCATGCTCAACTCCCGTGCGTTGGCATGACAGTGAGCCGCTGCTCCTGCTGCTGCTCAGTTCGCCTGGCATTTTGCTACTTATTTTTGTTTTGTCCCAAGGCGCTGCATTCCATGGGTGGCGAGGGTGGCGTGGGAAAAGGGGTTCTCGGAGGGGTGCGGCTTAGACGACGCCTAATCTTACATCGCTGCATATCGAGGTTAAAACTTGACAATAGTTCAACTCGACTCGGCTGCCGCTCACCCGTGTCTTTGTTGTCCTTAGCCGCTTTTAGCCTGGCCCTGTTCAGGGGTTACGTATACGCAGCGTTAACTTGTCAGCTGCTGTACAGCGTACACTCTTTGCTAGGGTGAGTCGGATTTACCAAAAACATTTTTTTTGGTGGATAAAGAAGCAATGTCCTTTAATAATTTTTTTGAATTATGCTATTCTAACTTACAAAATTTGTTTAATATGAAATTTATTCATCATTTTCGAAACCAAATATAATAATAACAAATAAATAATAACAAATAAATAATAACCAGTCCCACAAAATATATATTTCCATACATTTTTTTGGCGGGAAAAGTTATAAGGAGCTTACATTTTCTAAATTCCATTTCTTGCAAATGGTAAGGGGCTATACAGATTTCTGTTGTGACCTTTCAAGTCGAATCACCCTCCTGAACACCCCTCGCTTATCCAAATCCTTATCCCTGTTGCTTGCTCAGCTCGTGACCCAAATTATTTGCACAAGCACATCGCAACGAAAGATGGAGACTCCCTCGATTTTCGGGGTGTCTCTGCAATTGCAAGTGTCTTCAAGTTGCACACAGATTTTCGAGGTTAATGCGTGCGAAACTTTGAAATTAGTAAATTTCCGTTCTGGCATTCGTTTGCCAAGTTTTTCGCAGCAGAACCCATGCCAAGCCAAAGCAAGGCAACCCAAGCAATCTCTACGTCTTCGCCAATCCCATCCGCCTTGAGTGCAACTAATTTATTTGTACTTTGTGTTACACTGCGTATACGTGATGTTGTTGGCTCCTCTGCCCGCAACAACAAAGAAAGTACGAGTATCAACACAGCAGACCGAAGACGACAACAACACTTGTTTAAATTAAACTTTTTGACCCAAATTTATGTTTCGAGTTGATATGCATTTTCTTGTCCTTTGGCTTCTGGTGTGGTAATATTCTAAAAAGCAAAACATACGTGACAGTATTTCGTAATTTTGCAACACAAACCAAATGAGTTAGTTTTGAGTTTTGGAAAACTTGAGAACAAAAAGGGCTAGAAGTCGTGATGCAATGTTGTCATTGTTTGTTTCAATATAATGCGCTTTTCGGTTATCTTAGGAAAATTTCTCTGCAAGTAAACTAAACCCATATTAAACCTCGATCAATATGAATTTAGTTCGGCGCATAATTCTCGACCAATTAATTGATGAAAGCCAATGGATATCAAAGACAAAATTGCCTCATTTGAGCCGCCTTCATTGGGTTGACTTTTCCGCCCTGATTACATTATGATTTCCATTAAACAGACTCCGGCATATTTAAGGGAATGTCTATCTGTTCGCTTAATTAACGGACAGGGACGGGGGGGAACACTACGGAGGGTGAGGCGACGTCGCAAATTGTTGAAAATAAGTTAGTCAAAGGGCCCAAGGCCATGGAAAACAAGAACAAAGAACATGTAAAAACGAAAGCATAAAAATTGGATAAAAAAAGGGAAAAGCAAAAAATCCAAAACGAAAATGATGCGAAAACAGGGCACGACGCAAACGAGCATATATATAGGAGTATATATGTATATATGACCAAGTACATATGTATGTATGGGTAGTGGACAACTTTGCATTGGACCATGGGCCACGCCCCCTCTACCCACTCCAGCGGCCGCCCTCTTCGCGCTCTGGCGCGTGCCTGCGCCGCGTGCTAATTATGATGAAAGATTTCTGCATCTTTTAGCGTTAATCCATTTGGAAAATTAGAAATGAAAATTTAATGAAATTCCCACCAACTTCCACTGCGTTTTCCATAAGATTTTTTCTCTCTTTTATAATTGAGAAGAGGTCAAATAAGAAGTGAAGGTTGAAGCGCAGAACCGATGAATTGTACACTTTAAAAATCCAAGATAACGTAAAAAATGCAAGCTACAAGTACTTTTAAAAACTATAATTTATTCTTTGAATATCATTTCATCCTATCAAATACATCAAAGAGTCAAATTTAGATTAGATGTTATAAGAAAACTTAAAGCTGTTTTTGTATTATTTTTATTAATATTTTTTATTGAAGCTACATATATGTTATGTTATAGTCGTCCGATTCTGAAAAATAAAATTAGTAATTCTAAAATGTTAAAAAAGTGTTATATCGCAGAGAAGAAGAGAATACGATAAAAAACAACGAAGATTTAATTTGCTTCCAATTAATTTTTCAATCATTTCCAAATGTTCCTATGGCATCTATATTATAACCTTCTGATTTCTTCAGAACTACAAAAAAATTCTAAAATATTAAACAAATTATATAGTGAGATCATAAGGGTATCAAAGTCAATACGAATTATATGCAATGTGTGCCTTCCACATTATACTTCTTGAACATTCCGAGGAAGTCGAAGAAACTTCCTCGAATAAATTTTCCATTCGAACCATAGGTCTATAAATCGATTTGCTCTTACCAAGAAATATTGACAGAGGCCAGGGGTTACTTTATAGTTTCGTTTGTGCGTTTATTGACGCCGAAAATAATTTATAACCTCATCAGTCATTCGGTTTATGCAGTAAATTCTCGAAAAATGAACATTTATTTCCGCCAACAGTGGCAATTAACGCTTCCCCTCTGTTTACCCAACGAGCCAAGTTTTTCCAACTTCTTCTGCTTCCTTCCCACTTCATAACACGTTTTTAATTACCCATTCTCGGGCAAGGACATTCTGGGGGTGGTAATAGAAAGGCGATGGTGTTACAGGATGACAACTATACTCGCAATGCTATACAGCGCGACTTGAAAACAATTAAAAACATCGTAATTGCCGCATTAATGTTTTTCTGATCACATTTTCGCTCCAGCTCTGGGCACTTGGAAGCCGGCCAAGGACAGGACAATGCAGGACACAGCTAGGACTCGGCACGCACAGCAATTCGAGCGCAATAAAATTACACAAAAATTCGAATTAAAGTCGACCCGTTGAAGTGCTTTTACCAAAATGTATTTAACTGTCAAAAATCATGCACATCTCCCCGTCAGCCCGTCCCGCCTCATTTTAAAATAGGGAAAAAGTTTTCGGTTCAAAGAGGCGGCTGGTATTCAATTTGAACGTGTTCCCGTGGCCATAAAACATGGCCGGGGCCTGTAGTTAATGGCCTATCCAATGGTCTAGCTGGACTAGCTTTGAATCATTAAACGCACTTGCGGCATCGACGAGAAGAGGAGGCATTTGGCGGGCTTATCCTCCGATATTCAGTGACCAGCAGTCGCTGGCCTGCCTAATGGATTCAAAGATTCCGCCATGGAACACGAATACAAAGTTAAACTTGTTTAGTTTATAGGGATTTATTCTATATTTTTAAAACTAATGGCAATCTTTCATACTTTTTTAGGCTTACAAACAACCTGCACAAAACAGCTGTCGACATATATTGCTTTTACCCCACTCCATCTGCTTTTGCAACGTATTCTTTAGTTCACAAAATATGTTTTTAAACTATTTTGCAGAACTTGGAATATGTATACATATGTTTAAAGTGTGTGGAAGAGGCGGCTCCAGGAGTAAAATAATCCCACCGTTTATTTAAATTTAACAGAAGGCTTATAATTATAAGATTTTCATATGAATGAATTTAATTCAATATAAAAATAAAAAAATCCGAAAAATAGTTAAATTGAGTAATAAAAGCTATGAAAATACACGTACACTAGTGCACTTTTAATAATTTTTCTGACTACAGTTAATATATGTATTTCTTAATGAGAATTGTTTCACTTTCCCCATTCCTTCTTCGGTTGACCATGTGGGCTGCATTAACTGTAATTACCACAGCATTTTTCATAGCTCACATAAGAAAGGAAGGACACAAACCACCCAATGAGGAATACTTGCTCAAAGGACACATGCCGAGGGCCAGAATCTCTTTAAGAGTCTCGCCGTCATTCGATTGGCAGGGCGGTCATTTGGCCTTTTCCCCTCTCACATGTCAGAGGGATTCCCCTTCTTATGTATTTCTCATTAAAATTAAGCAACCATTATGGAAGAAACGTGCCCATCTGACTGCCTGACCTGGTACATAATTTATATCATGTGTACGTCCCTCGGTTCCTCCTTTTATTGTATTTCTTTCTGCCGGCTGCGCTTTATTTATTTAGTATTTTAACAGCTTCATTAACTGCAATTACATTGTCTTGACCAGCTCTTTATAATTTTATTCCCCCTTTCTTTTTCGGTCTCCTTATATTTTTTCTTATTTTGTTGCTTTTTTACCCCTTGTGCTGGGCAGTAAAAATATTTAAATTCGCTAAATGAAATTGCTGTCTGATAATGCAAATGAAAATTATGAGGCATAATTGCAGACAGTTGCGGCATTTTTTAAGCTGGTAAATGGAAATGTTTTGACTTGTGATAATCCCAGGAGATTACTTATGAGATTGAGTTGAACAAGATCGAAAAACATTTGTCAGATTCATCGCTAGCCGATTTAAATTCCGCAAATATTTTCACATTGAACGGTAGGAGGAGGGGCACAAAAACCATTTCGCTTTTGTTTGATTTGGAAAAGCCAAGGGCAGAGCTTCAATTGGGCGCCTACATCAAAAGTGACGTGTCTGCACTGAATGCCATTTCGGTCGAATTTTTATAAATCATTTGGCGTTTCCATGGCCTCTTTTTATGGGCAGAGCTCGTCGGCAAGCACAAGCCACAAAACACATTCATCAAATCCGCAGAGTCATTCATCATGGGCAATATATTTGACATTGTCAGTGATGGATAAATACTACGCACAGCTACTGCCAAAACGCCATGGGATGTGGATGGGATAGGATAGGACTGGCAACAGGATAAACAAAGGCAGGGAGGACGGACAGGATAAGAAGCACCGGAAGCACATGCTCGTCTGCATTTCGAGCTTCCAAATTTGCACGTTTCGATGCATGAAAATTGCCTTTAAATGGAATCGTTTTTCCCAGCTAAACAGCAGGTGTTTCGGCTGCAATCCAATTCCTCTTGTAGGATTGCTCTCTGAGACGGCCAACTCAAATATTTTATTTCATACATGGCAAGTTGATTTATTAGTTTGCCCTACGGGTTAAATAGAAGGTAAGAAAAGACAAAATTACAGAAGTATAAGAGGGATTTGCAAATCACACAATTAATTTTGCACTTTATTGATTGTTTTTGTTTAGGGCTAATATTTGCATTCTTGTTAATAATTTGGTTATTTTTAAAATATTATTTTTTGTAATTACATGTTTGGTCAATCTAAAAATAATACCCTAAAAGCATTTTCGTTGTTTTGTTTAACAAGAAATCTTAAAAACAGAATTCCTATAAGAAGAAAGTTTAAAGACCTTTAAATATCTTAAAGCCAGAGAAAGCGAAAGTTGTAAGAAAATCAAAGTTGGTTAGTTTTTTCTGCTCCCTGCAAAGTTTTCCTTATTCTTGTGTGTATTTTCGCAACGAAAATGTTGGGAATGTATTCGAATCGCAGGCCTGGAACTCATCGTCCTCTAAAAATGTCCCCCAATTGCGACTTGGTCCTATCTGCCCTGCCCGTCCTTTTCTCTCTGGCAACCCAGAGAAATCATCGCTGCGCGCTGCTCAACTTTTCTTTCGCTGGCTTTTTGTCCGCTTTGCGGTTTCCGACGCGCTGCCACATTAATTTTACTTCTTATAAATCTCGCTAGCTGTTCCTACGGTCCATCTAGATGGCGGGATATTAAAGTTGCCGCGGCCTTAAATTCGCAAACTGTTGTGGCCATAATTTATTTTCTTATCTCTTGAACTTAGGGCAACATAATTTTGTTTGCCCGACTTTCAATTAGTGTCAATACTTTAATCGCTTTCGATTAATTTAAACTTGATGTATGTTATTTTTCAGCGCTATTTTTCACCATTAGCTGGCAAATATTTACAGAATGGTAATTCAAGCTAAACACTGCTGCGAGCTCTATCATATCTCGATGCCCTACATCCGCAGATGGTGAGGCGATTGCAGGGTATACATATATTCGGGGCCTGACTCTGACCACGTTTTGTACCTGGCTAACCGTAAATGGCAAAGAGAAAATATTTTTGCTTGCATGTTTACACTGGCATGTGTACGTAAATTCATATTGTCTAGTTTGCAAAAAATGTAGCATGCTTTTAAGGGTCGTTTAATTTTTGTTTGCTTCGATACCAGGCGGGAGTTTTTTGTGTGCTGTAATCGCATGAATTCCTTTTAGGAGCTCTGCTCCATTGCGTAGTTACAGAGTCGAAAATTTTAAAAATATTGTTGCACACTTTTCTTATGCGAGAATATTCAAAACATAGAATTTAGAATTTAATATTTATAAATTTTGAGTTGGAAGTTCCATTATTATGGCCGTTATCATGAATACCTCTTACAAAACAAGGAAAATAGCAAGGATGAATAAAATTGTTCCTGTTCAACGAATGAGAAGTGTAACCAAAAGCCGGCGAACCGGCTTTATAATTCAACAAAGAATTGTTCTTGTCCGTAAATATTTAATTTGCTCATTTCAAAACAAACAAAGAAATCTAATTTGAATGCATTCACATGCAATTGTTTTGCATTTTTTTCTGTCGTTGATCGAACTAATTTAACGCCAACTGAAAAAAACTCTTCAAAGCTATAAATAAAATAGGTTTAAAGGGCAAAAATAATATTTTCTTGTTTCTGGGGACTTTTTGGCCAGGTTACGAACAATCTATAATAACTTATATCTAAATGTACACAATTGTCATGTTAAATGTAAGAGAGGGGGAAACTATTAACAGTGGGCAATAAAAACTATATAAAGCCGTTCGACAGTGGGAAAATATTGAGCAATAAAAGACGCACACAGTCTAATGAAAACAAACAAAACTATAAATAAATTCGCCAACATAAAACTCTCGATTGGCCAAGCATTTAATAGAACATATAAACATTTAAGTTTTATTTATACGAGCAAATACCATTTCCTCCCAACTTAATCATGTTAAAAGCCAGACAGTGTAAGTTCGTGACAATGAATCTACTACTTCAACTTGGGATGGAACTAACGAAAATGCATTAGAAACTGTCCTGGAAACCGGGGCGTTTTCAATCCGAGACTGACAAGCTAAAGTCACTCAGCTCAGCCGGAAAAGCTTCCAGAGCATTTCCAAAAACCAACTGATGCCACCACATCTGCTTTTCATTCCACTTCAGTATTGCATTTCGTTTTTGTTATTCTTTTCGATTGACTTGTGGTTGGTGAATTGTATGGTTACAGATACAAATTGTTCTGGACTTATACATATAGATGCATATATGGGTCAGTCGGCCAAGGAGTGGCGATTGTTTGGCATGTCGAGCTGACAAAAAATGATTCCAGCTGGGTGTGCGGGTGCTTGATTTTGTGTGGTGAAACGAAAAATGAATGCAGTGAACAAGTACATTTATTTGGGTGTCAGTTTAATAATTGGAGCCATGAAACTCAAATATTCACTCACATATGGCTTTTATATTTTTATTCCACCAATGAATTACACAGGTACACAGCCATTTCTAGTTTGCCATGATAACTGGAAGCCATTATTGCATTTCCAAAGCTAAATAGACCATAGGAAAGCTTTAAAAATTGCCATACGATTTGTCGAGAGGCTTCTTAATGGGGCAGCAGACCCAAATCAAATGACTACTACTTCCTCTCCCCAGAACATATCAACTCAGGCTACCTCAACTATTAGGCTTAAACGGTTGTTTGTGGTCTCGGCGACCGTAATTATAAGTTAAGCCGCTATTAATTATGGCACCCAATCGGGAGAGTAGGGGATTCCCTTTCATACTCGGCACATATGCATGCACAAGCCAAGGATACACACACTCACACAGACATAACGACCCAGGCTGCTGGCATCGGCTAATCGCTTCGACAGGCAAAAGTCGCATTTTGGGGGCGCAACCCAAACGAACCCGCAATTAATTTGCGAGTTCGGTATCAAATTTGCATGGTTGTGTGGGTGTTCGGCCACGTGCATGTGCCCCAATGTGTGTTGGTGTGGGTGTGGGAGAACTTTCGCGGTAATTAGCAATAAATTTGGTTTTTGAAAAGGAATTGATTGAGCCACCAAACACCATTCTCGCATCTCACGCATTATGATAAATTGCTGTTAATGCAGCAGAGCTTTTTGATGTCACTCAATATCAATCTAAAAACGGTGGAAAGGGTCTCTTTCAGAGCTTAATCACTTTTTCCTTTTTACTCAAACCTTATATTTTAATTTAATTTTATAGATTTAATTGAGTTTTATTTGGAAAAATTATTTAAACCTTTTTTTCATAACTTTAAATGTTGTATTGCGAAATTACATTTGGTGGTAGAAAAACCATCAAATAAACAGATTTTCTCTATGCCTTCGCTTCATTAAAAGAGATCACACAATTTATGGCTAAATATTCTTTTTGGACCATTATTGACTATCTACTCTTTTTGACGCTATCTTCGGGCTCCTGTCCCAGCCAGCCTTCTCCTCCTTGATTACCGCCCCCGTCATCTGTTGGGTGAACCAATTCCGAAAGTAATCAAGCATACGGGACCCAAACTCTCCGCAAGTGGAGGACCGGAAGGGAAAAGGAAGGGAGGGAAAGTCGCGCATAAATCAATTTGAAATGAAACGTACACTTCGTGTACTTTGTCGCTACTTGTAGGCAGCCCCTCCCCGCAAATCCCTTCTTCAGATGGCCGGGAATCCGCGGATCGGCAACAATGTATCCGCGTAGCTCTACATAAATTTACCGTGGAAATCTGCATAAAATCAGCGCTAACAAGCAGCCGCCTCCACAGAAAAAGCAGCCGACATCTTTTCTAGCTACACAAGACTTTCCGTCTGACTGAGCCGGGGAATCGAATCGGTTTGGGGGCAGGGGAATGCGACATACAACGTCTCAATATTGCAATCTTGTCAAGGCCGTGAAATTGACTGAATGAAACTTACAAAACTGTCGAGCGAGCCCAGCATTTGACAGAGTGCCAAGACAGCCAGAGGAATTAACCATGTGTAGAGCAATGATGTGTGCACTGAAAGAAATGTTGAGTATTTTAATGTATTTTAAAATTATAATATTACAAACATTTGTTTTGTAATTTTAGTCTTAAGTAAATATATATTCTTTATTAAAACGGAAATGGGAAACCTGCACACAAAAACAGTTCCCAATCCTATTCATATTTTTCAGTAGTTTTACTACTGAGTAGAAAACCAAGCAAAAAAAATAAACGTTACTATTTTTAACAGTAGTAAACTATTTTTTATAGTTACGTAACCATCGAAATTAGTACATTGTCACTCATTTATTTTATGTTTTTGTGTGAAACTATTTTGTTATTAAACTTTTTATATTCCCTAAAACTTTTTAGTATGCTTTCAAAACGAAATATAAGTCTTTAAATTAGTTTATAACGTAACAACACTTTTAACTGTGTATATAGCACTAAAATACCCTTGCCATGACCAACGTTTGTGCAATTTTCAAGCGTAAAACCATTGCAACCGTAAGCAAATGGAAAGCGATATAAATTACGGTTTCATGGGCGGAACGCAACTGAATTGGGCCTTGGAATTGGGTGAGAACGGTTTTGTTTGCCCTGAGTCTGATGCCTCTGACAGCAATCACTAATTGCCAATGTGGTGGGCGGGGGAAATGGTTTCCTGGGGGCAGGGGCAGGGTTTGTGACAACTTGTTTACAGACCATTGGATTCGGGGAGATACGGGGATACTGCCATTCGAAACTGGCCATCCGAGGCTCTTAACACTGCGGCTTGTTGACATGGAAACTGACTTAAGGTTAGCTGCTGCTGCCGTAATCCGAATGTAACACAAACTCCGCTGGCAAGTTTACGACAATTTGCAAAGTCATAAACTTGGCCCAGGGAACAGAACACTAGACCAGAAGCAGAAGTCCATGGATACGGACTGAAATGGGACTGGGACTGGCCCGATGTCCCTGCGGCTGCAGGGCAAACAAACATACGGTAACTGGCAGCTGGTCCTTCAGGAGGATGTGGACTTTATGCTTATGCAAATTACCATTTCTTCCGGAGAGTGCGAAGTATGATCCCCACACATAGCACATAACACATAAACCTTAAAACGCAGCACTCCCAAGTAATTCCGATGGAAATAAATAGTTGAGCGGGCTAATAAAACAAAGGCGGCAATACATCAGAATTCCATTTGCCCAGCGAGACATGCAAAGTGAGTTGCTCCGAGAAACTGGCGAAATATGCATAATCCCTGTGTGCATGCCAAGATTTCCGGCACCCGGCCCTCCGGATCGGGACTTTCGAAGTGTGAGTGCTCCAAAAACAAGTTTGTCATTACCAGGACAGGACAACCCGAGTCGGAGATGAAGTTCTCCGTGTTTGCCCTGCCACTTCTTTACTTTATTCAGCTTGTTTTTTATTTCGTTAAGCCAAGGCTACATTTGCATTTGACAATTGCGCCGTGTTGTAAAATTTGCAATGTAAAAGCGCACAATGGGCCGCAGGCCAAACAGTGGGGTTCATTGGGGCTAAGGAGCCCTTAATAATTATAATATCATTATAATAATATACAGCTAAAGTATTGTATCTTTTTAAATATTCTAGATATAAACATTTATTTGTAATAACCTTCATAAATATTTTAAATATTCTAGATTTAAACATTTATTTCCAATAATCCTAATAACTAAAATAATTAGAAATTCGTACAATTCGAAAATAAATCGCTTGCTTGGTTGGGATTTTCTTAACGTACCTTTGTTTTTATAGCCCTTGATTGTCAATAAATTTATATTTTGTATTATCCAAAACAAAAAATTTAAGAAAATTTATGAATTTTACAAAATTTTCAAAAAACCGAATTCACAGAACAAATTGAATCTTTCTTAAGAAATATAAATAATTTCTTTAGTATTGGTAAATATTCTTCACATTTTCAAACCTATTAGAGAACTAATTCCAAATTAAGGGAAACCTTATTATCCTTTCAGATTTAAATAAGCCCACCCACGGTACAATGGCGAAACCTGACATACTTACACAGAGAGGAAGTGGGAGGATTGGATTGTGGGTGTGGATAGGGAAGAATAGAGGACTAAGCGGAAACTGGAATCGAGACACCGACTGGCAGATGCTAATCCAGTTGCGCTTTTGTGTCATTCGCATTGTCACATTTGCTGGGCCCTCGTTGATAATGGCCCCGGGCTTTATTGTTCCTCCGCAGCCAGACGTCGGCCGCTTCCCCGGGGAACCCCCTCAGAATCCTCAGTACCGCCCCCTGCGCCCACGCCCCTGTCACATTACACACGCCACTTGGCAGAACTCATCTCATTAAGCTCTGCATGTGCACATGCTGAAGTTGTTCTTCAATTTGCGTTTGCTTTCAATCTACAAGCCAACTGACAAGCCCGCACAAAGCATTTTTAAAATTCCGCTTTTACAGCCTTCAGCTTCATTCTCAGTTTTTGGTATTTAATGTTTTCACATTTCCTAGTCTACTATTTTCATCAACTAATGCGGCTTAAAGAAAGTTAAAACTGGAAGGCCCTATTGAAAATAAATCCGAATTCAAAATACATTTCTTTATTAAGAGCTTAGTTGGTAAAGTAAATAATTCTTGACGTTTGAGTACAGGAAACGAAAAATCAAACTCTCTTTAGCATGTTTAACTAAAAGTAGGCTTTTACCTCAAACTTTCATACGTTTTTGGGGCTTGACATGCGGATGAAAAAAACAGCAAAAGAAGTTCTTAAAATACTCGTTCCTGATTATTTTGTTTCTATTATTTTGTATTAATTATTTATTTAATTATTATTTTATTTATTTATTTTGTATTAAATATTGTTACCGATATTTTAAATTTAAATATATTGATTCCTGCTAGAAACATGTTACCTCAGTAAGAAAAAGCACCTATCGGTGAACAAGATAAAATATGACAGGATCATCGGTCTTTAAAAGGTAATTTTTTCATTCAGTGTATCTCAAAATCTATTGCCCAAACAATTGAATTCGACAACAAATTTAATTTGAATTTTTGTCTAAGGTTGTACGAACAAACCAATTAAAATATTAAATAATTTTTAAAGATAGTACCTACAAATGAAAACATTTTAAAATGTTGAGAAGATAACTAAATTTAAGTTTGGGGACAATTTAACTTATAGAATAAACAAGAATAAGTATGTCACTTGCGATTTAGATATTCGAAAGCAATCAGTTATATACTTATATTGCTCATGACAATGTGATGATACTTAGTATTAATTTTTTCATAATACGGGACGTATAACTCTTACATGTTTCACATATTTTTATACCCGTTACTCGTAGAGTAAAAGGGTATATTGTATTCGTGCAAAAGTATGTAACAGGTAGAAGGAAGCGTTTCCGACCTTTTTTCACTATTAAATTGGTACGTTTTCTCCCTGTGTGTAAGTCCATTTTTTGTCTCGAAATTGATGGAGCAAATGCGTAATTTATTTTCTTTGTTTCATATCAATCGCACCGAATGCGAAAATCTCCAGTGTGCAATTTCCATTATGCGAAAAGGAGAGCGGCAAATGAAACAATCTTCGGGACATAAAAAACTATCTGACCATATATCTGGGGTTATATGCGAACACACATGGCATCAGCAATTACACGGGATCCAGGCCTTTTTACGATATCTTACTTATTTGCTGAAGCGGGTCAACGCTGCGGCTACTCAATCAATATTGGCTTTTCCCCCGCACACGGCTTCGTATTACGTATACGTATACGAGCGTCTATACATTATGTGCCTTCTGTTTGCTGGTCAAACATCGGACCCTCGCAACATCGGAACATCAGAACATCAGAACCCACCCAGGCAAGAACAACATCGAATAGAAGTGAAATGAACAAATATTCCGACTCGGACAAATAAATTAAATTAAAATGTATACAAACATAAATTATTTAGAGATAATGTACTGAGGTCAGTCGACCGGCTAACAATAACCAGCAGCAAGCAGCCAGCAAGGAGCAGACGCAGCCACCACAATAAATGCAATAAAACCAAATTCAATTGGCGGCCATAACAAAGTAGAAGAAGACAAAGTGGGAGCAAAAGTGGGAGTAGAAGTGGGCGGATGGGCGGGTGGGCGGTGGACAAGGCCAGCAAACAAAGACAAATAAGCGAGCGGCGGACTGAGTCCCAAAAGTGAATTCCAAATAAATCACCGGGAATGAGAGCCAAAGTTGGCTAGTAGCCTGTTGGAAGTTGGCCTGTTTCGCCATTTGTTTTTCAGCCGCTGTACATTTCACTTTGTGTGCTTTCTGGTTTAGTGACTTTGACCTGGCAGCAGAAATCATTTATTGAATTGTCTTCCCGAGAAAAATGGTTATTAACTAGCAGTACTTCTTCTGGCATTTGCTGACTTTCTATTCGCTTTAAGCCTTTAAGATATACATACATATCTGCCAGAAAAAAGATCATCTTTATGTCATTTATTTGTATTTATTTATCGTTTTGCTCTTGTACATTTGATTTTGTGTATTTTCCGATTATGTGACTCCGAACAAACCTGTGAAATATTTAATTGAATTGTTCACCCAGTTGATTTTCCTTTTTCCAGCTCTACAATTTAAGGCTTTTATGCGAATAAATTCATTTTTGGGAAATATTTCTGGGATGCATCTGCTTGAAAATTTTACATTTATTTCCTCTACTTCCCAGCAAAAAGTGAGGTAAGTAGCTGGCATAAGCTCCTTTTTGCGATTGTTGCAGCAGAAACTTATTTAAATGCAAAACACCGAGAAACACAGCACTGCCATCGAGTGGGAGTCCTTTTCATATCCTTTCTTTCGCAACTAAATCTCGAAATTTTTGCATTACATTTGCCTGTATTCAATTTGAATGTCAAAGTGTGTGCTCAGACAGATTTTCCCAGGGAATTCTTCTTGTAAGTCCAGGCTTTCAATGTGCCACTGAAAGTTTTACCTTTAAAAATACAAGCCATATTGGGTTTGCTACTATTATTTTAAGTAATGAAAAGTACTCAGTATGCCGACTAAATGAAGTAATGGCCATCGAGGCAAAGCTCTATACAACAAATGATTATTTAAAAAAGATTTAAACAACAATTAATATTTTACATATGTAGCAGCATATATATTAATTCAAAAATGGTTTAGTAAATTATTTAAAAAATTTAACTTAAACTTGATAGATCCTCTCATCAGATGAGGAACCTTTTCCAATAATTTTGATCATCCATCAAGCCGTTCTGCATCAGTAAAGGCTTATTTATTTATTGGATCTGACATATTCTATGAGACAACTTGCCGCGGTGAGTTTTTCCTGTTGTAACTCCGCTCTTCTTGTGGTCCTATCAGTCGTCCTTGGAGGACGTGGAGTGGGCAGTTGAAGTAAAGACGAAGTGCTCGCCGAGTTCATAAAATATTCAGCTGCACTTTAGCCAACAAACTGCCGCTAAGAAGTTGCCTGCAATAATGTTATTTTCCCGGCCGGAGTCTGGAGTCCGAGGTCGGGGATTTTGGGTTCGGGGTCCGGGGTCCTGGGTCCAGAACCGTGCTCCGGGCGGAAGTAGCGGTGGGTGGTTCACGGAAGTGGTGCCAAATGGCAGATTAAAACGGTGTTAAGTTGCGGCTGACGGAGATTTCACTTGCGGCAGTCAGGTGCTTAAGATTACGCAAAGCGAATAAATAAGCGTAGCCCGCAGGGGATAAACGGCTGTCTACCGCCTGGTCCTTATCCTGCTCCCGCAGGACTCGGTACGCATTCCAACTCCTTTTGGCCGAGTTGAGTTATGTGTCCTTGTGCAATGAGGTAAATGCCTGGCAAGGTCCCCGGCATTTGGCCCTCACCACTTGGCACTAATTGCGCTGAAAATGCGAAGCAATTCCCAGCAACTCTGCCACTGCGCCTTTGTTCAAGCATTTAAATGAAAACTCCAAACATGTGACACCCCATTCATGTATGCAGCTCCGAACGCCAAATGCCCAGGGAACATCGGATGGTGAATGGGGCCTACACAAGTGTCTTCACACTGGAAGAATCGAGAAGAGCCTAAAGGTAATAATTAATTAACTTTAAAGTCTTTTGATATTTTGTAGCTGGAAGCTGTTGGAATGTTTTAATTTAATGTCATATAAACCAACAAATCATTTGCATTTTACTGTTATTAGATAAGTGCATTTTAATTATTATTTATAGGCCTATAAATTTCTAATAAATAAATTTATTTTAAAATTTGTTCTATCAATTACGATTTAGAAAAAAGTTTTATGTTATACGAGAGATCGCTATAGTTGAGTACCCCGACTATTAGCTGAGTAACGCTAATGGAAGTGCGAGGGAGACGGAGATATGCATGCAGCCCAGCGACTGCTTGCACTGCTTGAATTTTATTATTTGCTCATAACTTTCTCATGAATGGTCCGATTTGAAAAAATTTCTTCTACATTTTGATAGGTATAAATAAACAAAGCACAATTGCATTTATACTTTTCCTAAATCTTTAAAGATGTGGGATCCAGACACCTTTTAAAATCGTTTAAGGCGATTGTGGGCGTTAGAGCGGGCGTGGCCCTCGGCTGAAACAAACTTGCGCTGCGTAGGAAGTTCAAGAATATGTGTGGGTAATCTCAACTTTCTAGCTTTTGTAGTTTCCGAGATCTTAGTGTTCATACAGACGGACCAACGGACATGGCTAGATCGACTCGGCTACTGATCCTGATCAAGAATATATATGAATTTATAGGGTCGGAAAAACTTATTTTTACCTGTTACATAGCGCCACTTATTTCTCCACTTGTTGTGATAATTTGTGTACTCACCAAGTACCCTTTTCAAGCGCAAGCATTGACATTTATATTTCTGTGTAGGAAGAACAAGGGCGAAGGTGTCGCCTAAGCCACGTCACTGGCAGGATAATGTTTGATGCTGAAGGACACGAGAGCCTGAATGCTAAAACGTCGTTGGCATTCGGTTGTGTAAACATTTTAATTTCTGCTGCTGCTAACAAATGTGCAGCTCAGGCCAGAGGACGGGGACCAAGGAACCGCAGGACCAAAGGCAAAGCAGCACCTTGCATTCCCTTCCCAGTGTTCCGTACTCCGTATTCCGTATTCCGTATCCGCCATGTGGACCATGGTCGACCGAAATGCCTTTGTCCCCTTCCCCTTCCCCCTGCCTACCCTCGGTGGGACATGGCCAAGACAAGTGCTGATGCTGATGTTGGCCCTACAATGCTGTGAATTTGCAGCTTCAATTTCGGTTGGAAAGCAGAAAGCAGATGTCAGGGATGTGATAAATTACGGGGCCGGATGGCAGCCGAAAAACCAGAACTCGCAGGGGAATAATCAGGTGCGATCTGATTTGATTTGGTGATTCCAGCTTGGGCCCCATGCTCACGACTCACGCTGCCATCGCCAGGAAAGGACTGCGGGGGTCCTTGGGCAGTGTATGAAATCTGAGGCTTTTGTACATTTTTGCTGCAGTCTCAAAATGCCGTTTATGCTGCATGCCTGGACCCACTCGCTCACACTCGCTTGCAGGCGGCAAAATATGTTTTTGTTCATTTTATGGCCTTTTCTGCTGCCATAAACACCAACACCTCCCCGGTTCCCTTCTCCCTTCGGCCTTCACCATTCTCCCTGCCCCGCCAACCATTTCGTGCATGGCTAAAGTGCAAAAAAGAAAAGACATCTGAAAACCGCATTTGGTTTCAACAAACGCACATACACAGCCAGGGAATCTAATGTTTAGATGTGTTTGCATATAATATTTATAAAATAGAGGAGGGGAGATGGCTCTGAGCTTTTTGCAAAAATATCAGATATGCATTTCAAGGATACAATTACAAAAGCGAGCCCCACAAAGCCCCACAGCCACCAGAACCTAAAACAGAAGCACAACCAGAACCAGAACCAGAAAACTTTTGCAGTTCCTCATCCTCATTGTACAATTAATGTTGAAATTTGAAATTTACCCACAGAAGAAGAAACAGGAGAGGCGACAGTATTTGCCTTCACCATTCGCCTTCATTTGGCTGACAGTTTATTATTTTTAATGAGGCATATTATAATCAAAATGCCACAGCCGCACATATATATTTCGAAACTGAAAGGAAAACCGTTTGCTAGTTGCCGCTGATTTTGACAGCGAAATTAAAAACAATGACAACAGCCATTAAAATATTTATGTTAAACCGACACGAAATTGCGCGATATGCTGCTACTCTAAATAAAGCCTGAAGGTCGCTGCAATGCAAATGGGGCGGATTCTTAACGAAGGGGAGAAAAGTGTTCCAGATAGGTAAGGGATATAATTTATTTGGAAGGAATGGCTGGCCCGCCTATACACAGGTTGCAGAACAATAATATTCACCCAGAAAAGTTTCGCTCCATAAATTAAATCTCAATGTGGCGTTAGGTAAGTGCAATGACATTTATTATAATTTAGCAGGCAACAAAGAAAAAACCAAATAAGGGAAAACAGGCCAACACAAATCGAAATGTTGTATACCCTTTTCAGAAAGTTTTGGAAAATATTTGAAATATCTGAAATATAATAAAGATTGAAAAATCCTACATTTCATACTGAAAAGCATAAGAAACTCTTACCATGAGTTTAAAGAACTTTGTAAAATTCTAAATATTTATAAAGGTTCTTGCTAAACTGACCTTGAAATATCTTAATTCCTTAACTTTTTGTGCGACAACTTCTGAAAAATCTTTAATAGGTAATATTTTCACCAAATAATCGCACAAGAAATAACACTGCCAAATATATTCATGAATCATGATAAATGTATTTCGAACAGAGCCTTGAACTTTTTTCCTCCTCGGCTTGGGCGCAGACCACTTCGTGTTGGGAAACTGGAGACGCCTGTAAACATGGACCCGCATTCAGGCCATTTGATCTTGAGCAAACAATTCGAGCGGGTCAACACGGAGTACACGACGATTCCGGGCGACCTGTGACCCCAAGGCAATCCAGCCGAGAACAGTGTGCGACTATTATCCTTTGACCAGTGGCCCTAACCATAAATTGGCCACATACCCGAGTCCTGGCCAAGGGTTGACAGCGGGCTTACTACGCCTGACCGCCGATATGAATGCTGGCCAGAAGGACTCCTCTGGCCACTGGACACTGGCCCGTGTGTATGTAGTCCAATCAATTTATCACTCGAGCCGAGTCAAGGAAGCAGCTTCGACATGCACAAACACCGAAAAGGAAAAATAATAATTTGCCCTCCATTAGAACATTTATAAACAAAGGATATTAGGGGACGCCTGGTGGGTGGTAGAGGGAGGACAGCGACAAGGTATTAGGGCACACGTTATGGGGCTCATTGAATGTGTCGCCAAAGATTTAATGGAGCACGAGAATGATGGCAGCCAAGGTGAAATTGCTCGGACCACGTCCGCTGACCAAACACAATAAATCATAAAAAGGAGTCTGCCATTGGGTTTATTGATATTGCATGTCCTTGTTTTGTGTATTATGATTATACAGTAGGGGTCACATTATTAGTTTATGTTTAGAGCTGCACACAAAACTGTTTAATAATTTTAAAAAGTTAACATGGCTTTCACACTATTGAAAAACAATTAATTGACAAAATCATTTTTTATTTATTAACTAGGACCAAAAAGTTACAACTACTAATTTCATTTTTTATGAAATTTTACATTTAAATGAATTATTTTTTTGTTTCCTGTTTTAAAATGTTTTTCTGACAATATTAAATATACTTTAGATGTATTTATTCACGAAGGCTGCACCGGCATAAATATTAATCAAATTTATGCTCTATCCCCATTGTCCAATCACATGTGTGTAGTATAGAGGAGTGTATGTACAAGAAATGATGATCATCGGTTGGATGGGAAAAGTTTTCCGCTCGCCTTATTGACTTTCAGCTGTGGCCTTATCAATACATTTTCTTCTCCGCAAAAGTTTTACAATTTATTTGCTCCGGGAAGACGGGACAGCCTGTCCTGCTAGGAACTAAATTATGTTAATTTTCTTTATATACGCCCCGTCTGCACTGGCCCCATTGGCCATAACTCATAACTAACAGCCAGGCGAAAGTTATTTCAGCTCAGCCAGATTAAGCATACGCAGCGTGGACATTGGACAGGAAACGTGCGCATTTCACATACCGACTCGCATCATTTGCAGCATTTAGTCAAATGAAAAACGAGTGCAACAAATCACGAGAAGGAAACAGGCGCACTTTCTGGCGACCAGTTAGCAGCTGACAAATTGCCCCTCGGCTTAGTGGGAAAAAGTTGAAAGCATTGTTTATTTGGTTTTCATGTCGCGCATGTTAAATGCAAATTATTCAAAAACACTCTTACCTCAAAAGCCGTACAGCTGCACTTAAACATATTTTTCCTGTAAAAAAAAGGCAGAGGTATTTTTTTTAATGGGAAAATGAGTTTATAAATTGTTGTACTAATCGATAGAATTATTTTAATATTTTCGGTAAAGAACTTAAAAGTTTTTATACTTCATTAAATTCATTATCTAATAACAATATTGAGTATTGAAAACAAGTTTTTTTTTTAAAATAACCTAATTACTTCTTTCTTAAAACTATTTTTCTCACAGTGTTTGCCAATGGCTTAGCACACGAATTCTGCGCATTGACCCACGACTTCCACGAAGTCCCCCACGTTATATGTAATTCCTGACATTTTCTGTATGTGCGTTGCTTCGTTTTTATTTTACAAATACGCTTCACGCGATTATGCAAATTCAGTGAACAACAAAGGCTCAAGCGGGACGAGGAACCTGGCTTGTTAGGCATTCGAAAGGTCACTTAACTTAACTTAACGCTTGACGTGAACCGCGACTCGTATGAATAAATTTGCAATTTCAGTCCTGAATTTCGAATTTCGGCTGGCAAAGAGGTGACTGCGCGCTGCTCAATCATCGCTTTTAGGGCTTTATTTAATAGAATTCAGCATAACAATGAAAATAATAATAAAGTGTCATTTGGCTAGCGCCCAAGTCTCTGGCGGGTTATATATGGCAGCTGGGAATGTGTGCATTATGTGCATTTGATATATTTCTTAATAAAAATATCACGCAAGTCCGACGCTGTCACCCGTGCACCCGCACACGTCCAGGAATCCTGGAATCCAGCTGCAGACATCCAGCTAGATGGGTTGGGAGAGCTCATGTGTCGCTTTGGAAAATGAAAAATGATCAAAGTGAGTGTTTGGCTCAAAGCGGAAAAAGTGCTGCACCAGCACATGCTGCTCATGTGGGAAAGGGAGGCGCATCGCCGGGGACATCATCAGCTGCTAGTTGCAATTTTTAGCAGCTCCCCAGAGCCAGGACATCTGTGGATGCCCACTGGATGGGATGTCCACTCAGTTAATGCGGGCAAACAAAGCAGCGCCAGCTGGATCGGGCGACATCAGTTGGGGGCGTGTCACATCTGCTGCCGCAGAGTAATCACCAGTTGCACTTCACAAAATGCGCGTTTGAAACCATATTGTATTAGAAAAAAAATTATAAATTTAAATTTAAATATACATTAATGAATATTAATATTGAAATGTGCTGCAATTTTCGTAATTCTTTTTATATTGTTGATCATTGCAATATATTTTTAAACTATTTTCAGAATAAAAAAGGAAAAATTCAAGAATACATTTACATTAATGAATAAATCAAACACCTTTTACCAAACTGCATTAAAATACTTACTAAAATAAATTTAAAAGGCTTTATTATTTGGTTTTTTTTTGCTAAAGATAAAAGTAAATTTGAGAAAAATTATTATGATAATAATTATAATATAATTACATTTTCATTACTTAATAAACAAAGTGATAAGAAATAAAATATTTTTTATCCCTGCTAAAACGTTATAAAACGTAAAAAATCTGTTGTTACTCCAAAAACTAGTAGAAAATAATAAATTTAATTAGGATTCATTGAAACTTTTTCTTTTTTTCCGTGTACAGTAAATGCAGTTGAGAAAGAAAGACAATCCCAGCCAGCAAGTAATTAGTTACCATGCATTGATTTTTATCCTGCTGCTGCTAAATTTCGCTTGACAAATTGTTAATACGTCAAAGCTCGGCGGCTAAAACAATGAAACGCTATCATATAAATGGAATGAGTGGGTTTGGGGATCTGGCAAAAAGGCGACAGAATTTATGGTAATAAAAGCCGTAGACATTCCCCCAACAACAACAGCAACAAACAGGCGTCATAAAAACTCATATGTATGTCTGCAGATGGAACAGTACGGTATTGTCTGAAAACTTGGAATGATTGAGAAATATGTGCAGACACAGCTCATTGAAGGCGCCAAGCCACGCCACATCACAACAGAAACTAAACAAGAGCCATAAAATAAGTATACGCGCGTATGTTGAGCGTATAAATCAAAGGACCAAAGCTGGGATACCTGTCAGTCTGAGTCGTTGGGTCCCTGGAATTCACCCTTTTTTATGGTTCGGTGAGACAGAAGTTTCCTCATCAACGTCAAAGCAATCACAAATTTAATAAACGAATCAGGAGGTAATATGGGATCATAATTAGTTACTGCTTTTATATTTGGCTCATCGTTTTTGAGGAGGTTTGTGATTAAGACAGAGAATTACTTATAACGGTGGTTAAAATTAAAACTAAGGAAATTGAATTACATAATAAATTTACTGATTCAAATATTTAAGTGTGAATTTGAAAATGTTGTTTTAGTTATACTTAAAAAATTTTTTTAAAAAATCTAAATTTTTTTAAATAAGATTTACTAGAATTTATTAAATCTATTTTGCACATTAGCGAAATGATCAAAATATACATTTTTGCGATAATAACAAAGTTCATTAATTAGTTACTGCTTTTATATTTTAGGAGGTTGTGATTAAGACAGTGAATTACTTATAACAGAGGTTATGATGGTTAAAATTAGAACTAAAGAAATGGAATTACAAAATAAATTTAGTGATTCAAATATATAAGTGTGAATTTAAAAATGTTTTTTATTTATACTTAAGCAAGTCTTTTAAAAAATCTTACTTTTTTAAATTAAATGTTTATAATTTATTAAATCTATTGTTTGCACATTAGTGAAATGATCATAATATATATTTTTGCGATAATAATAAAGTTCAAGAATACAAAATGTTATCTCCAAATTCAGTACAATCGGAGGTTTCCAAATTTAGATCAGCTTATCCGTTTTCTCGCATTGTTTCTCCACTGACTCGCAGATTTCCAAGGCCTCGGTGGCGCAGTTGGCAGCGCGTAAGTCTCATAATCTTAAGGTCGTGAGTTCGAGCCTCACCCGGGGCAAGTAAATTTTTTTTTCTTTAAAAAAATGTGGATTTTGGTTTTGATTTTTATGTTCCGTCTAGAGTTTTATTTGGGGCACTTAGAAGCTGATTGACTTCATGGGTTGCCATATGATTTTCATTGGCAAATAAACCAACCCATAATGCTTACAAATTGATTTCTCATGTCTTTCAAAGCTAAAGAAAGATAAAGGCTGCATCTGGCAGCAGTTAATGGCCAAGACAAACACAATGCAATAAAATAAAACTCGCGGCAATCTGGCCAAACTTGGCAGCCAATCAATTAAACGAAGATGGCATAAGCTCAGTTATTTCTAAAACGAATTCGAGTGGCGCACAATTGATTGGCAGCTGGCCAGTGACGAAGTCCAGTGTCCCCCAAACATGGGAGGTATGAGGAATACAATAAACTTTGCTCTGGCCCTCGGCTGGGTTATATTTTCTGGCGCACTGCGGTGGATCCCACTGACCTGGGGTTTTTTCCTTTTTTTCACCACGCTCCCATAACCTTCGCGCCTTGCACTGCAACCGCAATTTGCACTGGTACATGGAGAAAATTTAATTTGTTTCCTGCATATATCCTAGAGGCGTTTTGTGTGTCATGCATTTTTACACCTTAATTTGCGGCTAATTTGCATATTGTATATTTTCGCTTGTTGCGCAATTTCAGTTGCAGTTGCAGCCCGCGTTTCCTGCCGCCGCCGTCGTGTCCTTTCATTTTCATCCCGTCCTGTTCGGCGTTAAAGTCAGCGGATCCACGCGGCAAGTGCAACTTTAGAGCGGCTAACAAGCGTGAAATGAAATTTGGTTGCAAAAGTTCTGACGCGGGAATTAAAGTGGAGAGTCAGGCCCGATTAAGGCCAACTTATGTTTCCATATTGGAATCCCCATAGAATTAAATATGTGCAAAAAATAACCAATCATATTATCATTATAAGATAATAATTGTAATAAAATTTCCCATATTTTTCTGTAATCACTCCAATAAAATACCACATATAATTATCTATTTTATATCTCCGATTTGTATTCTCTCCGAATTCAGCAACAATTATAACATAGGTTGGTTCATAGAATTTACATGGTTTCTTTTTCGAGGCCAACATTTAAATGCTACAACTTAATCGTGTCTATTAAAATATGTACAACAAAGTTCGGTGTTAATTTCGGATTGGGCTGGTTAAATTTGTAACTGTTTAAAATTGTTTTGTACCTTGTTTCTAGAAACAAAACGCTGAGCCGCTTTTCTTAAACAATCTACACTTACTAAGTCATATACAAACACGTAAATTGAATATATGTATGAAGATCTAGAAATGTACACTCATTAATGAAAAACAATATAATTCACTTAGCTGCAGTCAACATTAGGATTATACAAACTGTTGTCAGAATCTAAAATTAGTCTGTTCTAATTGTTATTAAAAGGAATATTAAACATAAATCGATACACATATTTGTCTTTCCTAATAAATCGAAATGAAACAAAACTGTTTAAAACATAATGATGTTTTGTTAATTGCCGATGGATCAACAAAGTTAAGCTTGGCTGTTACAGAATGCCAATAAAGAAATTGTCAATAATAAAGTTCTAAATTTAATAGTTATAATTATGGCTTCAGTTTGTTTTAATCAGTGACTTTTGCTAATTTCTTTTTGGTCTGCAAATATTCAGAATGATCGAAAACAATCTCAAATTCTTTTTATAACTTTTAGTAGACTTTTATGACATTTTTCGAAACTGCGCAATAATTTGATGTCTCTTATTTTTAGAAACCATTTTCAAAGGTGTTACATATTTGTTTAAGTTTAAAAAGTGATTTATTTCACAGATTAACTTCTATATATTTTGTTATCGACAGTCCCTTTAATGCACTTGGTTTCTATGTCGGAAAAATTAAATGCATATAATTTACATTTCTACAAATCGTTTTGATCAACTCTGAAAACTAAGATCCTGTTTTTCGATTGGAAAATTGCATGGAAACTATTGAGAATAGAATGCAGAGTCAGCTAAGTGAATTACACTGAGTTTGGTTTCTGGACGGTAGATGAAGAGGCCTTTCCCCAATCTAGAGGCACCCGTTGCCCCAGCAGCCGCACCACGGAATCTTGCCGCCGGTGTGCGAGCTGACCGAGATCTTCCGGCGATTGGAGCGCATGCTGAAGTTCGTGGAGGATTCGCGCGAGGAGGCGAAGCTGTTGGAGTTGCGATCGGACAGCGAGGTGACCGTCTCGTGGTTGCTGTCCTGGTGGGAATGGTGGCTGTGGTGCGGGTTGCTGCTGATCACCATCCCGCTGTGCGGATGATGGTGGCTGTGGCTGTGGTGGTGGTGACCTCCGCCTCCGCTGGCGGCGCTGTTCCTGTGCACCGAGTGAACAGTGCCCTCGGAGTGCCGCCTGGAGCACTTGGTCCGACTGACAGTGGCCGTCATGGGAACCGGATCGCTGCCCTCCTTGCGATGGTGGTGATGGTGGGTGGTGCTGGGCGGTGCCGACGCAGTGGCCCCGACCTCGGGGTGGTGTCCACCACCCGCCGACGGTCCCGGTGGAGGTGCCATCGAGTTGCTGTTGGTGCGACGACGCGAGGAATGCGGTGAACTGGGGGTGCTGTGACTCATCTTGAAGGCCTTGATGCTCGGGTGGGTGAGCACGGTGCTCAGGTCCACACAACTGGCGGTAGCCATGGGCACGGTAGTCACGGGAGTGCCCACCTCATCCGGCTGGGCCTGGGCCGCCTGTCCGGATCCACACACGATGGATACGCGTCGCGCCTTTCGCCTCGCCAGCTCATCCATCTGAAAGAGTTTGGAGCGGTTAGATTGATATATACTCTTGAAATGACAATTTTATGCGGCACCATAAAATATAGAAAATTGTTAGACAGTTCGGTTACGATATTCTTCACATTTTCTTAAAATTTTAATATTATTATATTAAATTAATACACAAAACTAAGAAAATCTTTAGATTTCGTATCATATTTAAAATATTTTGGGTAGCTTCAAAATACAAACATTTTAAATTATTTCTTTTTTTAACAGATAATTGTTTTATTACTGAGATTTAAAACATGTTCAAGTCTAAAAAGGAATTTTAAATTTAAATTTTTAATACTTTAATAAAATCACTTGTTTTAAAATTTTAAGAATTTTGATGTTTTTCCTACTCACATTTGCAGCCGCTGCCTGATCCGCGCCCGCCTCCCCCTCCGTTGCCGAAAGATCCACGTCCAGGGATCTGGTCAACTGCGATGGCGACGAGCGGAAGATGGCTCTTTTGGCAGCCGCCGAGGCGAGTGACTTGTACAGGTGGCTCTTGTTGGGCGGCAGGCCGACTACGCCGGAAGCGGAAGTGGCCGGAGGCGGGGGCGGTGGTTCTGTGGGCATGGTTGGCCTGCGGGCGGGGGGCAGCGGGGGCGGCGGCTTAAGCGGTACATTCGGCTTGGCTGCAATGGGCGGCCTCTGGCCGTTCGGTGATTGAGGAGGCACTGCGGCCCCGCCGACTGCCTGATTCACCTGGTCGAAGCCCAGATAGGTGCACTTGTCGGGAAACGGAGCCATGGGGTCCGGAATGTGCGGTGCAGGACTGTCGGTGTGCTCCCGCTCCAAGGACCTGGTGCGACGCACTAACTTACTGCTACCACTGTTCCCAGACTCACTGGAGGTGGTCACCGCCGGGGTAGCCGTGCCGATTTCGGTTTCCGTTGTGGCGGGTGATATGGTCGGATTTGTGCCGTCGTACTGCAGATACAGATTCATCTCGGAGCGATAGGGTTTCTTCGCCCGATCGTCGTCCTTGTTGTTGTTGTGGCTCAGATTATCGCGCGACTTGCTCTTCTCCAGCTGAATGGCCAGTATGTCCTCCGAAATGGTCTCGATGTCGTTCAGAATCGACTCCAAGTTCACCGAATCCGTCTGCGGATAATTTAAGACGATTAATTTCCACTATTTGCATACTTTCTATATTCAAGCGTAAGCATTGCTATTAAAAAGTAAAATTTACTATGGGAGAAGGAGATCATGATTTCAGAATTTCGACTCTAAACATTTATATTTAAATGCTAAAATATTAAAATGATCCTATCTGACACAGCTAGGGATTGTTTAAAAATCGGATGGTAAAAAGGAGAACATTTAAATATTCTAAGCTACCACGTGTTTTTTTATTTTCTGAAACTATATTTCGAAAATGTTTGAAGTTTTTATAATGTTAATAAGAAAACTATCAGCAAAATTGGATAAAGAAAGAGAAAAACCATATTGAGCTAAACATTTCTACAGATTTTCTATTTTGACACTGAATTGCACAATGTTCCACTATAATCAAAGTTTTCGGGGAGAGGAACGGTGCTGTGAAATGAATTGTGTGTTAGGCTAAACTTTGGATAAACCAATTTATTCTTTTAAACTTTCCACATTTCTGATATACATAATTGTGCACACTTACACAAGGAATTCTTTATTTGGTACAGGTGGGGGAATTTTTGTAAACTTTAATGACTACCTAATTCCAAAAATATAAACACAGTCGACTCTTATCCGATTAAATCAAATCAAAGCACCAATAAAAGAAAAAAATAAACAAAGTTGGTAAGTATTTAAAAATATGTATAAAATATAGCTGCACTCGAAATTTAAAAATGTCTTTAAAGATACAAATTAATAATTAAGGAAAAACTTTATTTGTTTTTGAACAAGAATTTCAGCTAAAGGAAGTTCGAAAAAGATAATATGCATGCAGCAAAACGACTGCTTTCACTGCTTGAATTCCATTATTTGCTCATAACTTTTTAATGAATTCTCCGATTGTGGGAGTTAGAGTGGGCATGGCGCCACCAAAAAAGATATCTGAATATCTAAATTAAATTAAACAATTAGAGTAGATACGCTTCTTCCTTGGATAAGACAGTATATAGAGGTGAGTGAAACTACACAAAGTTATGGAATGTTTACAAAACTTTTCAAACTACATAGAGTGGGGATCAAAAACCAACATGGCTAAAGACTAAACGCTGAATCTGAGCCAATTTGAGATGAGCTATTCCGAAGACGGGATCGACATGACTATGACACGAGGATGATCGTCTGCTGGCCAGAGGACCCCTCACCTGACTGACGTTCTCCGCGGACTTGGCCACCCTCTTGGCCTCGCCAAGGGCCTTCGACTTGCTGGCCAATGCCAATCTTAGTGGCGAAGTGGTGGTCTTGGTGGAATGGGTGGTGATGGTCATCACCGGCTGTGTGAGAGCCGTGGCCGAGATGCACGTATTCTGGCCGGGCTTTTGTGCGGTGGCATAGATGGGTTCCGCGGACCGGACCGTCGGAAGCGGAGAGCACCTGGCGGCAGCGGCTGCCGCCAGAGCAGCGGTGTAAATGTCGAGGACACTGGACCCGGGGTGCGGACCCACCTCCCCCAGGCCAACGGCAGCGGCCACATCCACCACCGCCCGATGCAGGGAGCAGTGGGTGGGCTGTGGGCGTTGGCGACTGCGCTGGTGGCTGTGGGCGTGGCAATGCGAGTGAGTGGACCGCCGGTGACGAGGACTTACTTGTGGGGACACCCGTCGCTGATAGGGCGAGGCCAGGGCGTTATTCACGAAAATATCCGGTGGATCCCGCAAGGGCGGCGGCGGAGACCCGGGCGGCAGGTCATCCTGCTCCAGGTCCTGCCCCTGATTGGCCAACTTGGTGTTGAGCTTCAAACGCGGCTTGATCGGCGCAAAGAAGTGCTTCGGACTGTTGAGCGCATGTTGCGTGGCATTCGTGGTGATGGCCACCGTTTCGATGTCGCCGCCCTCCGGCAGATGAGTAGATGGCGCATTCAACGCGATCCTGGGCATCGTCTGCAGGGTGGACGTGGGCACAAAGGTGGTCATCGTGCTCACAGGCGGCGGTGGCGAGCGGGACGGCGACGAGAGATCGGAGTACTTGCGCTGCGTGAAGGGCGACTGAAGGTTGTAGTCCCAGCCGTTCGTGTGCCGCATCGTCTTGCCGGTGGTGGTGCTCGAACTGGTACCCAACTCCGGAGAAGGCGTTTGAGCTGGAAAATATAATATAAATAGTTAATAAGCCTTCAAGAATAATACCTTAGAAAATAATAAACAGTTTCTTATTATTTGTGTCTTTTAATATTTGTTCACAACCAGAAAAGAAATATTAATTATTTGGTCCACTGACTATAAATTAAGAAACAATTGTCAAAAAAGGACTAGAAAATTGACTAAAAATAGGGCTATGTCCATATGGACCGCTATAGAGCCCTAAACTTTTTTCTAGTCAATTTGGGTCCTTAAATATGAATGGGGCACATTTTTGAGGCTACGTATAGCATTGATTAACAATTTTCAATCTATTATTCCTTAAATTAATGTCTAATGGTCTTTTTTAGTTAGTTTCCCTATATTCTTCTACTAGCGACAACAAAATAACTGATTATTAAATTCCAATTAATTTTTTGGTAGCAAATTTTGAAACCTTTTTTTAATCAACAAGATTCTTATACAGTTAAAGGCGCTACTCACCCGCATTACGTGCGCCCATGTGCTGCGTCAGGATGTTCTCGAAGTAGGACAATGGTGGCACCATCGCCTGCAGGTCGTTCAGCTGGTTGGCCACCAGTTCGATGGGCGTCAGCGGGGTGAGCGGTCCCATCATGCTGGGCAGCGTGCTCTGCGATCCGTGGGGGTCGGGCGTGCAGATCGTTAGGTGCTCCTGCTGCTGGACGAGCATAAGTTCTGGGTTGCTCAGGGTCTCCTCAGAGACCACCGACAGGTGATCGAAGTGCATGGGCTGCTGCTCCTTGTTCTGGGTGCCAGTGCCACCCTCCTCGCTCTTGGATGGAGACGGGTGGCTGGGCACCTCCGGCGGAAGGGGGGGCTTCAGCGGCGCACAGGATCCACCCTCCTGACAGCACTCATCGCTGCAGTGGCCGTCATCTGCCCCGCGACACGTATCACATGAGTCAGAGTCCTGCCATGTATAAAAATTATTTTAGAAATGGGAAATTTTTAAGTTAAAGGCTAAAAATACGATTTATAAAGATTGGACAATTGTATTCTTATTTTTTATTGAAGCTACACTTTTTATAGTTGTGTTATTAGGCTTTTAGTTATTCAATACTCATTTTTCAATTTCTAAAATCCAAAATATAAAAAATCTAAAACAAACTGTTTGTGATGATAGATAATAATTTTGTTTTTAAAGCCTTTAAAAATCACTTTACATATTAAATTCAATTAAAAAAATCAGTAGGAATGGAAAATTATAAAGAGTTTTTGATTTATGCAACGACAATAAAATAAAAAGTGAGTGTCACAGAATTGGTATTTCTAGCATAGATATTATGTATTTTTTTTACATGTTCCAAAAGGCAATATATCAGATGGTTTTAAAATCGTTAACTACACATATTTCTGGGCGACAATATATTAAAATTTAAAAAAATTAGATTCTAGGAAAACCCTGACATTCTACAAAACTGCGAAACTCAAGTTGCCTTTCCTCCTACCACTTACATCACTGTTAACATCACAACCTCCGCTCCCACGCCCACCGCCTCCGCCGCTGCAGCGGTAGGCGTGGCAGGTGCCGCCACTCCCTCCGCTGCCCCGGCAGCCGCCGAACTCGTGCTCATTGAGCTTCGCCTTGAAGCGCTTGTTAAGCCTGTCGCACTCGTCCCGCAAAGTCCAGATTTCCCGACGCAGTTGCTCGTTCTCCCGCCGCAGGCGCTTGATGTCCGATTGCCCTGGAGAAGGAAAAGCGTATTAGTTTGTCTCAGAGAAGAAACCCAGAGCAAAGCCCGGGATGGATAACTATGAAGAGATTTGGCCGAGTCTAAAGAACAGCACGTGGACATCACGCAAAGCTGTCAGACCTTTAGACACCTCAAATCGCATTGTTTACATTCGCTTATCTTGTGTTTTGGCAATGAAAACATTTTTAATGAATATTCCGACAGATATATCTGAAGAGGTGGGCAGATATTTATGTACGAGTAGGTGCGTGTAGAGATATTTCTTTAGCTATATTCTGTAGGATTATTTTGGTTTCCTTAGCCACCATCTAATGTCTTTTTAATTGGCTGTTTTCAGGTTGTTTTTTGGGCCATTTATTTAACGATTATTTGATTTCCTGTTTGTTGTCGTATATCTAATTTTATGGCGCATTACTGGCCAGCTTTTGATCAGCTATTATCATATTTGGCCGTACCTCGTTCCACTTCTGCATTAATGTTAATGGTGCGCAGCCTGAGCTCCTCATTTTCGTATATCATGCCCCGCGAAGACTTTCTGTCCAATCTGAAAGGATCCAAATTAATTTAGTTACTATGCTTAGGATAAGTGTGTTACTAAACAACTAAAACTATTTGCCTTCGATTGCTAAGCGGTTGCCAGGGCGAACGGCAGCCTATCAACATTACAAACTCTTTCCCAACGTGGCCTATAAAATATCTAAATCCCTTGAAAATGCGGGTCGTTCTTCAACGAATGCTGTAAGTCAACTGAACCGGATAGGTCCAGCACTGGTACCAATTGTTAGACGTTCTCTTCGACTATATGGCCGCGGCCTTTCAACACTCGGCACGTATAAATAAATAATAATAAAAAAGCGGCGTTGTAGAAAAAATAAATATAAATATATCACCGATTTGGTGCGCTTGGAGGTGGTGCTAAAGAAAAAACACCAAGGAAGAGGAAAATAAGCACAGCAGAGCCATAAATTACAACAACGAAGCATAAATAAATTATTATATCCAATCAACGGCTGTTGGCATACGTAAAAAACAAGGGAAAATTTACCAGAACTGGTTAAGAAAATAAATATGATCGCGGATCTTCAAAAAGAGTATTCCAAAGTTTCCCTTGACTTTTCGACGCACTTCCTCTTCTCTGCAAATCTAATTAAGCATCTTAAAAGATCTATTCAAATCCCAAATGATCCATAAAAATGGGATTCTTTGCAGATTTTCCATAACTTACGTTTTTTATACCAAGCGATTTGACACTCCTGTCTGCTACGAGAATATTTGACAAACTGCCGATCGCTCGAGAGACCCCAGCTCTTAGAGCCATTTCATATGCTTGCATAAACAAATATTTATGCGTACATATATTTGAACGTACATATCTCGTCTGGGAGACTGTCTCCCAAACGAATTGTGGAATGCGTAGATGTGAAAACATCGCCCCATATTTATAAAGCGTCAAGATTTTCAAATATTTGGCAAGTCTCATTTATTTTGTCTGATTGAAAAAGAGTTTTAATTTTAAAATACTTTTACGATTTCGAGCACTGAATAGTATTCCACGCTCTCTCGAAAATCTTCTTGAATGATCTATAAACGTGTGGCCGTCTTTTAGGCGTTTGTATATTTGTATGTTTATGTGTCAAATTTAATGATTATAATCATAATCATCATCTATTATAGATGGTCCATGCAAAAAAAAATGTAATTTAGATACAAATTTATTTTATTTAACCTGTATTAATTATTTTAATTAATTTTAGCATATTTCGGAATTCGTCAACCTGTTTTACATTTTGTACCTCCTTATACTGTAAATATTTAACTGTGATATATTTTTTACAAATACAAATCGACCCAGTTTACTTTATATGGTCTGTTTTCTCATATGGGACGTTCCATATCAGCATGGCCAAAGCCATGGAATTCTTTTTGAACACCAAATTTTTTTTAAATAAGTCGACAGAATGGTTGGTGTCTTATTGCCTATATCTACTTTAGTGGTTACGCGCACGGTATTGATATTAAGGTCCTTTAAGGCTACTGTGGCCTAGAATATAATGGACAATTCCAACTTTCTTGCTTTTGTAGTTTTCGAGATCTCAGCATTCAAACAGACAAACGGAAAACAAGCATCGTTAACAAAATACTACAACTACAACTACTTTAAATAAAGTATAAATTTTTTTAAAAATATCCATTATTTTTGAGTCTACAAGCAGGTCACCCGTTTTGTTTACAAGCTGCGTTCAGCAAGGTCAATTTCTTTAAATTTGTTTATGTTTTCTTGACTTTGTTACTTTAATGACTTGTTTTTGAATTTTTATTTTCAAAGAATTCTAGAAGAAAGTTACTTTAAATTTATAATGGTTTACATAGTTTGGGTGGTTAAAGTTCTTTGGGTTAGAATTTAATTTTGGAACCTATTATATTCTTAGTTACTGAGACATATAGATTCTTGAAAATCAAGTGTACTTGGAAACCTATAGTAACAGTGTATCGAGTCATACAAAAAATAATTTGCAGATCATTTAGAAAAATAAGATTTGATAAATATAAATTCAGATGCTGAGTTTTAGCAACAATGGTTGGATAAATAAAATTAATAAATACATATTTTCCCTTCTTCAACAAAAATTGTTTCTGGTTCAAAGATACTGGTTCAGCTAGTTCCCTCAAGCAGTCCAGCCCTAGTTTCTTTATTCTTTTTCTTGGACTTCCAATATACACAAAAAACGCTTTTTAGCGTCACGTTTGCCTCTAAATATACCAAACAATAAAATCGATAAACTGATGATCGATAGCAAAGCAAACTATGGCAGTTTTATTGAAGTCTACACATACAGGAACCACTATACACAGGCACTAAGAAAAATACACAGATTCTAGATAGATTTGCATGAGTAAACATTTTTAGCGAGCTTTGTATACAACTTTGTAGTGTAAAATCAAGTTGGACAATGTACACGAACCGATGATAAACAAACTGGAATTATTTTTAGTTCGGCTGGCCATAAGCGAATATTGTTTATTTTACGACCGCTAAAGTGTACGGATATTAGAAAAATGTTAATGACTTTTAATAATATTCGAGGGCCAGATGTCCGTGCCCGAATTTAAAGTGCATTTGCTCAGCCATTGGGAAAGGGAAATAAAAATGGAGAAACTGATTTTCCCACTTTTCACTTACTTGGCGGACTTTTCCGAGCGTTTGTTGCTCTTGCTCTTGCTCCTTTCATATTGAGTTCGAGTTGTCTTGGCACCTTTCATTTATTTAAGAGAAAACTGGCTGCACTGTTAACTAAAAGGTCACACTTTTCATGGGTTTTCCCAGGTTTATGCAATCATCGACGAAAATTTTACTGCCGCACCTTTTTCAGCGACTTCTTATTAACTTAAATAATTAATTATAGTTTTCGTTAACACTCAGCCGCGTGACAGTATGAGAAATGGGCGAACGGAAGACAATTTCACGGCAGCAAAACCGCACGAGTCGACTATAAACCGAAAACTGACAGTTAGGCGAGATCAGTTTTGGCCAAAAAAACCAAGCGACTAGAACAACAAACGCCGACGACTGGCATTGAACGCCGCCGCCAAGAGCAACAAGCTTTGTCTGCATCAATTTTTATACAAATTAAAAGAAAAATTAAAAATGAAAATGAAAAGCGAACGCAGCAAAAAAGTTTCATAAAGCAAATTCGGGCGAGTAAATCGAAGGAACAACAAATCATCGTTCTCAATGAAATGTACGCATGCTGTGTCGAGAATTCGTTTATAAGATTAACAAAAGCCCCCGTGAACCATACGAATAAAGAGCGCAGAAAGCTAAAGTGGCACAAATACAAAGGACAACGAACTTTAAATGCTCTTAAATAAATCTTTAATAACAATGGTACTTTGATCAGGGACAGTGATAGCTAATATATTCGTTTAGAGCATCATAAGGAATTTAAAATGCCTATATTTATAATTTTATTTTAATTGAAAGGGTTTTCGATTTTTGGTAATATTGTTATTATGCTGATAAAATTTCTTTACAACTTTGTTTTATATAGCTTTATTATTGTAAACAAAAATATGTGAATACTTGCAAGAAAAACCCAATTACATGTATCAACAAATCTAAAACGATTACAAGTAAAAAACTATACGAATTTTTTAGAGAGAGAGTCTCTTAGTTAGTTTATTACATTTTTTTGTTAAACTCTTTTACAAATTATTAATTTTTTTATTAAAATACACCCTTAACAATTATGCAAATATTTGAGATTTTTTGTCGTAACTTCAGGACAGCCTAAAAAAATAAAATAATACGTATTGCTTGCATAATCAATTATCCATCTAATTATGCCAATATTGTTTTTTAATTTTTTTCTCCCAAGCACATTGACTATATTTACTCGCAAAATTTATTTGTTGAATGAAATTTCCGTTTTTTGTGGGGTGCAGCATCGGTATTAATAACATAGGAAATAAATGGAAATTAATCAAGCCTTTAATCGCATTCCATGCATTTGGTTTGGGTATTGTGGATTGTCAATGTTGTAACTGGGTGTAGAAGAAATTAATTTATTTCTTTGGTAAGCAGCAGATGATAGAGTAAATTAACAATAACCGCATTTCCAATTAAATTAACAGCTCTTTTATTGAGATCCGAATGGAATAAATTGCTCGACCAGGGATTTTTCTCTTCTAGTGAAATGTGTCGCGACATTGGCAGCCTAAATAAAACTATATCTGGCACCCACACATCGGCGGATCCCATTAAATCTTGGACATATATGAGTTCTGCTACGCACAACATTTTAAAATAGGCCCCACTCAATCGGCTAGTTCCTCTCTGGTGTTTATTCATTATGTAAAGTTCACACGTTGGCCCTCACTTTCAATAAATAATATTTTCGTATATGAAAAATGTGTGTGAATCCGCTTATTTATCAGCCAATTAGAAAATTAGCAAAGGTTAACTAAGCGCGTCAGAAGCATAAATATAATTTAAGGAGCCCGCAGCTCTTCTAAACTCGTGCCAATTTGTTTCAAAGCTAATCGCCGCTGTCATTTACCGTCGCTGTATCTATTGTTTATTTTGACATAAATTTGACGGGGACAGTTTAATCTTGGACTTTAAAATTCACCAAGTTGTTTGGCTAAGCAATAGTTGGCGTAATTTAGGAAAGTACCTGATCATTTGGGAATGTGACTAAAATTTATTGCTCGCCAAGATACAAATGGACATTAATGGAAGCCATATATTAGATCGAAAAGATGATGTGTTAATTATTGATATGTTGACTTCAAAGGAGCTTCATCTTTATATGTAGATATTTGTATTTTGTATACAAATAATCTAGAGCTTATTATTTTTGAACAAGTTATCTTGGCATAACTTTCTATAAAATACTGTACTAAAAAGCCTTATCTTAATAAATAAGCTTTCACTGATCATAAAAGCTACAAACATTTAAAATTTTCTAAAGTATAAGAGATGATCTTTTTCCCCTCCTTTAAAGCTACTTTAACAAAGCTTTTTCTCTTATATTTCCTATTGCTTTGAAAAGGGGCACGATTTTAGGACGTAAACTTAATTCTAGGACTTATAAATAGAAATGGAAATTATTCAGTAAAGTTTACCTGCTGTTTAGCTTAAAGTGTGCATGACGTCTTCGTTCTCGGAGCATAGTCGTGCATTAGTTTTCCCGCATGTGAAAGAAAAACCAACAAACAAAAAACAAAATACACATAAAGTAAAACAAAAAAATGTACACAAAACCAAAACATCACAGAAAATAAGAGGGGTAGAGATAAAAGAATGAAAGATAGGGGATAAAGACAAAATCATAATAATGAAAGTGGAAAATTATTTTCTTGCTTATTTGATTTTGCTTTTTGTGTGTGCTTTCTTTTAGGTTTTTGGATTTGAATTTTTATTTTGGTTCTGTTAGGTTTTTGCTTCGATATCATTGTTTACAAATAACTGAGAGCGTGTTTATTTAGACAAGAGCAGAGTATGTAAGCGCATTGAAAATTACATGTTAGAAAAACCCGGCCTAAGTAACATTATGTATCATAAGAGTCTGTCCAAATATTTGTTTAAAGACAGCTTTATCTGTAACTAATTAAACCCTTTTACTATAATTAGTATAGAAATTAAATAAGGTAATTTCAAACAAGTCTCCTAAATTTCTACATACGTTCCTTTTTTTCATGAGTAAGGGAAGGGTGACACAGAAACGTTATTCATAAATAATATTACTTTAGTTAGAAAGACTTTGAACAAATTTTATGACATTACTTTATTTATTTTATTTATATTAAATTAATATGATTTACTCGGCTACTTATTAGCTCTACAGAAGAGATTGATTTGACATTCCAGAATATGATTGTAAAGTAAAAAAATTAAAGAATATGATAGAACTAGTTCCTTCATTATCAGATAGCAGTTACTCAGCTAACCCTTTAGGAGGAGAGGAAGAGAGGAAGTTGAAAATTAGTAAGCAACAAAGCGACTCTTTTCTAGATTGCTTAAGGGCTCCACATAGCGGCGATTACAAAAATAATCCATAACTTTAAAACTATAAACTGTCCAGCGCCTACATTTTTAAAGATTTTGTAAGAATGTATATGAGATTTTGTTTTGATGTCACTAGCTTACGAAATAATTTTTTTTAAAAATACGCCAAGAAGTTTGATTAAAGTTCCTGGTAGAGTAAGACCCCTGGATCACAAAAAAGATATAAAAAAATGTGTATATGAATACATTTTCTAGGTTTTTTTTTTAAAATTATTTTGGTGTTTTTTGTAAAATGACAATTTATTTTGTGCTTTTACGTTAAATTCGTTACAGAAAAAAGTGGTAAGAAAAATATCACATCTCAAATGCTTGTCAACTATTCTATTCATTTCTTCAGCAAAGTTAAAGGGGACATTATAGCAAATATACATTAGAACGAATATCACCTAAATCGATTTAGCGTAACTTGATATATTTATAAAATCATGACAAACAAAAAACCATTTCGATACATTTTTTGTTATCTAGGGGTCTAACTCTACAAGGAACTATCATCATCATTCTTGGTGTATTTTGACTGTAAACTTGTGTTATTAATCGTAAAACGATATTTTCTGGATGCCTTTATTTTTGATTAAACGTGGTACAATTTTTAGAATAATAGGTTACAAAAGTTTTATTTTAAACACTTTAATAAGATCTTTAAATTAATTTAGCGAAAATATATTTTTTGTGCTTTGGCGTTTTGAATACGTTTCGGGGCACCTTGAAATTTTGGGTTCGACTGGATGCCGTGTGGAATACTGATTCCCGTTTTAATATCTAGATGTTCAATGACATTCCGTTCTTTATGGGTTTTGCGGCGACGCTGTCTGGATGGTTTGTGGGTTGTCGGTTACACAATGTACCAGCGCCAGGATGTATGCTACACACGCACCGAACGCCACCCGTTCTCAACCTCCTTATCAAACAGCCACAAAGGGCCAGACAAAAAACTGTAGCGGAACACACATTTTTTATTCAAAAGGGGTAAAGCATTATCTGGCATAGCAATTGATTTATCGATTAAGTTGTCAAGTACACATTGTCATCCTTCATTAATATTTACATGTGTTACAATTCAGCCTCGCTCCTTGACGGCCTCCCCCGTTTCCATCCCAACCATATCCCCACCCCCTTGGGGACGTTTTCTTTTCTCTCGGGTAGCATTGAAAGGATTTTCTTTGTCCATTACATAACTGGCACACAGGACCCCATATAATGGAATATATATATACATTCCCTTCAGCTAATTTATGACTGGGGTCGTAAATTTATCAAGGTGAAAGATTCACGAAAGATTCCAAAGAGATATTGCAGACACGTTTTAATTCCATTCAAAAAATGCCAATTGAAAGAAGATAAACTGCAAAGTTATGATTGAATCTGCGAATTCCGCAAATTTAATATCTTTCGCAGAAATATACATTCTGAATAAACAAAAGGGAGAGAGAGTGAATTTATTTCATTTATAAACTTACTCAGTATCGTAATAAGAACTCATAAATATTTGTGTTAAATTTTATGAAGAGCTGTCTTCGGGCGAACTTTATGGCCGCCGACAATTTGCAATTAACCAGCCGCACATTAAAATATCAATTCAATTTGTCGTAACTCATGCCGGCTACTTGAGCGTTATCTGCCATCAATGATGATAACCAGGTGATTTTATAGGTGCACTTTTGAATACATTTTCATATATGTGTGCCTGGACGAAATGGTCGAGTGGAAACTGGCCGCGACACCCACGCGCGATTGGAGGTGACAAAGAGATACGCGATACAAGATACTTTCCTCGGACGGATTCAGACTCAGATACGATGTGGCCTGCGAGGCACGCGACTGGGAACTGCAACCACTTGGCTTCACCGTTGGATTTTGTGTATTCTGCGTTTTCGTGTTAAATATTTTGCGTGGCCACAGTTTTTTTGTTGTTTCTCCTATGTGTGAGTTCGTTTGGGGGCTTCGGGGGGAAGAGGGCGGATAACGGGAAGGGGGGGCGGTGCATACTAGCAGGCCAACATACGGCATGCCAATAAACTGCCAGAATGTGCGTGAGCTGCTAAACCGTCTGCCGACAGTGGGACTCATAAATATGTTCACTGGCCATAAGAATGGATTGCTTTTTATTAAGAAAAACTCGGATCGATAGTGTTTACAAAATTCCAAAACCTAAATAGGAATTTCTGGTAGGCAAATATTCATTAATAAGTTTTTTTGAGAAGATAAACGATTTTAAATGAAATGGTGGGATAAAATGTATAATTTCTTGTCTTGGTATTCCAATGTTTTCTTCTAAATGAAATCTTCCAGTTTTGATTTCCTTGGTGTTGTGAGCAAAATTCTTTTTGTAAATGCTTTGCTATCGATATAATTTACAAATCATTCCCGACAGCATAATAAAGATCATCACTGTGCCGGCTAGACGACTCCAAAAAGAGTGGAAAAAATTGAAGAAAAATAGGGGAACACAGAGAGAGAAAAGATATGGTGCGTAAGACAGGGGCGAGTAAACAAAATGCACAAGCAAACTCTCGGACAAATAAGCAAAATGAACAAGTTTCTGTCTATTTCTGCCGCCGCCTGTTGCAGTTTATGGTTCTATTATGGGGCAGTGTGCCTCCTTATGATACAAGTGTTCAAATGTGTGTGGGTCACTTTTTATGCCAGACAAACGAACAAGAGGATCTTTCGACCGACTATGAACGATTTCATAAATACACATAATGCCTGCACTCGTTGGGCACAACTTTTGATCTGTGACCGCAGCAGTTAAAGTTTATAATGGCCAACATATGAATCTTCTAATTCGATGGCCAAAGGGGCGACAGAGATTTATTTTTATGGGCCATTGTGTTTTTAATTTTATTGGTCTTTGCCGCGGACTTTAGTGGCTTACGCGAAATCAATAGATAAACACCTTTAATGGCCTACTTAAGTCTTCAAATACTAATCGAAGAGACTACTTAAATTCAAAGGCTTCATATTGAGCCCCTTCAACAAAATATAAGTGTTTATGATAACGGGTATCCCATAAAATATTTTTAAAAATATTAGCTTTAGTCAGATTTACTCAAATTGAATACAAAGTAAAGATACAGACAGATGGTGAATTTACAGTTGGTCATTATAAACTCTATAACTCTATATATACATATTTATATGTACCTAATCTTACTATCAAGTTACATACTTAAAAAAAAAAATTCGTGTGGATCGACTTGAAATAAAAAAAAAAAATTTTTTTAAACTAAATTTTTTTCGTCACCATGTTAATTTTATCATAGTAATTTATTTTTATTGAATATATCTGAGTCTCAACAACTAATTAATTCTTTTTTAGATTTTCGGACTGACAAATACGCAGATCCGTTGCTTTACTGGGTCATCCGCAGTCGTTCCAAAAAGGTGAGGGAGCCGGTTCTATTTTTACCAACATGCCACAAGATGTAATGCTTGGACGTCGCAAAGAAACGCAACGATACAAAATGAAGCCGAGAGGAATTTGTAAACAATAAATTACAAATTAAATTACCATATGCCGGCAATTTGCCGTCTTTGCTGAGATATACAGCGACCAACACTTTGCGATTTGTTGCTGCTGCGAATTATTTCCAAAACAAAATCAATGCGTCAGGCAATTCGGATTGCTTCCACACGATCCGGCTGAGCTAATTGAAGGCTTTCGGAAAATGGGGTAAATACTGAGCGGAAAATTCAGATCAATTCGGCGGCCATTCCTGGCGGATGATCGATGAACGATCAAGGTAACGGAAGCGAGACCGATTTAATTGGCCCCACAAGTTTGCTTGGAAATCGTTAACGTAACACCCGAATCGATTCATAAAATATATTTTTAAAAACACCCACAAACAAGTTCAATGAGCCACATCCGCATAAAATCGAATCGAGAATGATGTACAAACGATTTTTCTATTTGCCTTTCATTCATTGCTAATTGCTCGGACTAAATGATGAATATGTTTTTAATAATTGAAACTGAATTATGAGCAACCCGCGGATAAACACACGGGGGCTGGGGGCTATAGCTGGAATAATTTGCTGCCCAATTAAAATTGAATACAATCCATTCTCCCCGCCTCTCAGTTTGAATCCCATTTTTCCTCTGCGAAAGACAAATTTGGCTGGAATCCCGCTGATGGAAGGAGGCTGAGTAAATCGGGTAATTGGGTAAAATCGTTTTCAAGTATATTTTATGGCCTAATTGGAATATATTTTTCAGATAGTGCTGTTTCCATTTGACCCGTAAATTCTTTTGCAATTTCCTTGCCGCACGTTTCTCGCTGCAATTTTTTTTTGTAAATAGCTGCAAGGCAAATTGTTTTCGTCTGGCAAAAAAAAACAAATTAAGTATGGTAGATTCGATTTTCCTTATTGTTTCATATTTCATATTCTTTCAAACGAGTTTTATTCACTACATTTTTTTTGCTCTTATCCAATATTTAAAAAAAAATTAAATATAAAAAAAAGAGTTTTCTTTGGGATCTGAAAATACCACAAACTTTGGTAGATCTATCTTAAATTTAGTAATCCTTTCACGTTTTGAACGCTCCTGGTGTACTCTAATATATATTTAAGGATTTTCTGCTCATATCATTTAAGATTAACTTATTAGTTTTCTTTTGTTCAAATCAAAGAAATATTTGGAACTCAACTAGCTTTTGCAAACTTAAAGTTAACCGATTTCTAACTGGCACTCCTTGGGGATATACCTAGATTACATGGATAGTTTGCGCTTTCCTCTCGCTCTAAGCCAAATAAACACGCTCTGGTGGCTCACGCCAACAAATTAAAGCTCGTGGGTGTGGGTGTAGTGGGTGTACATACTGTGGTACTGGGTACTCTGGTATAGGTGCAACCTACTTGCTTTGGTGGGCGATGAGCTCGACTGCGTTGATTTCCGCTGATTGCCGTCGCTGTTGTCGCCGTTGCTGCCGCTGGCGCGTCCGCTAATTAAATTGTCATCCAAAGAAATGCCGTCGAGCCAATGCATGACATTATTTCCCTTTGTTGTCTACACGCACACACCTTCTACACACGGCTAACACACGGAGAACACCTCACCTCACCCGCAGGCAGGTGGATAAATCACATTTCAGCAGCGCAGCAGCTTGGCCAATTGATAATTTCATCCCAAAACGCTGACACTTCATTTTCGTTTTCCACGGATTCCGGCTTGTATTTTTCACATCTTTCTCTTTATTCTCTCGGGGCATTGGCAGTTGACATTTGTTTGTTTCCACAATCGCACTCAAACACACACACAGTATAATAATTCAACAAGTATTGAATGGCCGTTTAGACCTTTTCCCTTGCCACCTTCTTCTTTTCTTTTCGATTCGATTTTCCGTTTCCCGTTTGCGCCTCTTACTTTGGCTTTCACTAGGTATTGGCTTTCAACAGCACGCATACGCCCCGTGTGACATAATTAGCACATTGCACTTTAACACTTGTCACCTGCTTGGATGCCAAACGAAGGTATTTTCGAAAACTCAGCACGCTTTCCACGATCTTATTACTGTTGAAGAACACAAAAATAAAAGGAAAACTGTTATCGAGTGGCTGATCATTTCGATAACTTAGTAAACCGAATGTAATGCAAAAGTAAGGTCTTTTAATTTGTGAATTAAACACAAGAAAGAAATATAACCGGACACAGATAGGCCTTTGACCGATATTATATCGATAATTATTTTCGATTGGGACCCGATCACACCATATCAATATTTTTTTAGGCTGCTCGACAGCTTTCCGATAGGACATAATATTTTCGGACGATTATTTCGATAATTCCAATCGATTGCCTTCTCGCGCCTGCGACTTGTTGTTGGCCCTCCGGCTAGCCGGCTGCTTCTGACTGAGAATCGGACGCTGACCGGACTGGGCCAGAGATATAGAGATATAGGCAGACCAGAGACAGAGACAGAGAGGGCAACGTCGGTGGAGACAGCGTCAGCGACTGTGGCGCATTTCCAATCGTTTCGCACATTATTGTTTCCATTGTGTTCGATATTTGTATTTTCTTGTACTTTTGTTGCTCAGGCCGGCACACACACAAATAAGTTTGCCTCAATTTATTGTACCTTCGCCTGTTTATTTTATACAAGTCCGGGCGTTCTAGTATTACGATACCCCACCAGATCTGAGGAACAGAGGGAAACTGAAATAGTTAGCCGCTTCTGGCCAATTTCCTATTAGACATGTCGGCAGATACGATTCGTGTGCGTGTTTACCTCCGACCACGTATTAAATGTGAGCTCATTTGGGGGCGGGCTGGAGATAAATATTACCTGTCTGCCCTTCGGGGGCATTCTGCGATTTCTACATTAGCATTGGGCAAATGGAAATCGGAGGAAATTCGGGGAAATTTCAAATAGAACACCTACACGTTGCACAGCCCCTAACCCCAAGGGGCATGGTATTTGTAAAATACGCAGTCGCCAAGACAACAAGACCTATTATGCCAAATAAATATTTCCGAATTTCTGGACGGAGCCCACTCAATAAATCATTCATTAGGCACTGAAACTGTCTCGCTTTTAAAACATTATGTCAAAATGTGTCAAACAAGAATTTAAGCATTTTGAAAACATTCGGCTGCATTCTGGAAGGCTGCGTCGACTGACGAAATAGAATTGTTTTATCGCTCAGTGAATATGAGAAATTCGAATACGATTTCCGATGGTCTTAAATGTCTAATTGCTTGAGTTGCTCCAATGCCGAATGTTTGTTTACCTAGTAGCATGTGTAATTTATTTAAAACATCTGACTAAACAATCGAACCGGTCAATGAATGATATACAAAAAGGCAGAGTTTTGGTTTCTTGAAGAAAAGAGATCGATGATCGGCTATCTCAAGGTTAGACTATGCTAAAACTTGTACCTTTCAAGTAATTTTATTCCTGTTTAATACTCTAGAATGTAATTACTTTTTGTTTTTTTAAATGTGTTAAAAAAAGATTAAAATATTTTAAAATATGTGCTTTAAGTTTAAAGATCAAATTTAAATTATGTTTTGTGTATTTTTGACCGATCTCAACCAGTGTGCACTTAATGGCAGGTTGTCAGCAGTTCAATATGGCTTGTTTCTTTCTTTCAATTTACTTTTGAAATACTGTATTTCTTTTCGGTAACTTTAAACCAAAAGTTTATAAAAATGGAACGCGCAGCGAACGCCCATTAAATAAATCATCCGAGTTTCATTTCAAATTGATATTTCAGAGGAATTAGAAAATTCACATTTTCAACAAATAATAAATGCTCCAAAGAGATTTATTAAAAGAGACGTCACGGCTGCACTGCATTTTTCGTCGATGCCTGCGTCAATCAGCGGTCTGCACTTTCACATATTTTCAATGATAAACACGATATTTGTTTTGGCAGGCTTTGCTTATTTACATTTCAATCACAAAACAATTTCACTTCCGCATCGCCAGTGATCGCGCCACGCGGCGTATGAGTAATATTTAGCCTAGGGGATGGAAACAAGGCACAAACAACGTCCGCTGGCGTTGAAAGACCGACTTATTCTGCAGTCGCATCGAACCCATTGCTCCAAACAGCTGTCTTCCAGTCAGCCAGACACCCCGCCTACCACATCCCGCCCACATTTCAACCCCCCTCTGCGCCTCCTTGGTGTGGGTGTGTGCGTGCGTAGGCCGTAAGTACTGCCAGACAACGTAGACATCTGTATTAGTTACCCCATCCAATGTCCCTTATGCTATGGAAAATTAAAAGAATCAAAGGCAACGGCAAAGAGCAAAATTAAGTATTTAGTTGTAGTATCGTATCTAGTGCAGACATGCATACTGGCTTGCATTCCGAACGCAAGGTGGCGGGAAATTCCGGGCGGCAGGCGGACTGCCTATAAGTTGTATTTTGGGGTTGACCAAAAGGTTAGATATTTCAGAAAATTATTTATAAGAAATTACTTTCGAATAATTACATTAGATTCGTACCAATTTTAAAATCTGAAGATTTGTGACATTATGGTATTTCAAGTGCCATTTAGGGACACAAAATAAAGAACTTAGCACATTTTTATAGTTTTAAGAAGCTTTAAAAGGCAACCTTAAAAAATTTAATCCTTTTATAAGTTTTGTCAAAAAAAATTTTTTATTTATATTTTTAAGAATATTTACCAAGTGTTTTTAAAATTATCAAAACATACACTTAATATCATAAATGACCATTTGGTTCACCCCAATATGCAAGCGTCTCAGCCTCTGCTTCCATGTGCGTTTCCACATTCAACTGTGTGTGTGCGTGTGTTCTTATGTCAAAGCTGAATGGAAAAGAGTAAAAATAAAATGTGTAAGAGCCAAGATAAAATGCATTGTTTCAGGAAGGCGAGAGAAGCAAAAAAAAGATAGGAAAAGGAAAATACTTTTACACAAAATGTGTAAGAATTATTGGGGGTGATGGTGCATGCAAGGCAACGGAAATTGCGCTTAGGGTTGCCAGGCCTTATCAAGAGAATCTCACAGATATAAGGGCTTACAGAATGTTCAATTGCTACGCAAATAGTCAGTAAATTGATTTAATAAATTTTATTAATTCAAACCATTTTTTCAATTTGCAACCGCAGAGATATGGCAACCCTGGTCTATCTGATTGCCTGTTTCCTTGGCCTCCTTGGAATTGCGGCAATTAACACATCAATGTACGGCGATATCGATGGTGGCATACCACCCAACTTCCAGCCCATTCCCACGCCCACTGCTCACCACCCCACGCCCACCGCCCACGTTACAGAATCGCCTCCAGAGAGGGAAATAAATTATTCTATTTGAAAGCTTTTAAAGCGTCCACACTCGGCTAAGGCTGCTGGCATTAAAATGCATTTATTTGAATTTCTTGTTGATATCGAAGAGCACAGAGCTGGCAAACAAACAGAACCGACGCCCACTTGCAGTATTTATTGTGTTTTGAATTGGGTGGAGGCATAAACTAACCTTTGACGCTGCCTTCGATAGGGTGGTTCCCCAACCCATTCTCCCATGCTCCCCTGAATTTGAGCCCCTCCACGTGCGGACTTTTTCGGTACCTTGATAATTTATTGTGTTACGTATACGAAGCGTGGGCGGGCAATTGAATTGAATTGAATTCGAAAAAGAGGAGGGGAAAATGTTTCATAAATGTTGCCAAAGGACTCCACAGCCCCAGCCCCCCAAAAACTGCAATCGTTTCGTTTTGTTTCGAACTTCGATTGCGAGGTAATTTGATCCTTGTTTTGCGGGGGATTAGTTGTGTGTGCCACCTCAAACTCGGCGAAACTGTAATAAAAATTATTTATTGAAAGGCAACAAGTGCACTCGCTGGGTGACCTCCTTGCCACAAAGCGAGGGCTTTTCACAAAATTTTGATTAAGATATCGAGGAAGGCAAAGGGTAATGGCGGCTATAACTGTTAGCATTCATAACTATGCAAATGCAAATATTCCAAACTCCTACGTACAACTCTAAATAACATTATAGACAATAACTTGAAAAGCAATTATCGTTAATTGTTATGGCCATTTAAATTTAACGCATCATTAACAGCGACGGAAAGAAAATAAAATAACAGAAACAGAATCAAACGGCGAGCTTTGCAAGAATATGCAAAGTGAGCTTTGGGACAAAAGCTTCACACCCCCGAAAATACGAACCAAAGAGAAAGTAAGAGAGAGGACTCTTCGTTGGTGAAATTCGCTTTCGTTGGCTCTTCGGCGACTTGCCTACTTTTGGGCGTCAGTTTTTATGACCGTTGACCCACGACCAATTGCCAGCTGAGCGTGATGACAAATTTAATTACCAACACCCGAAATAATAAAAGAAACCCCCGAAAAACACCCACAGGAAAATATGAAGCGAGGCTGCCGCCTCTGACCGAATGCGATAATCCAAGTTCAATGGGGCGTACGAAATTTATGGGGATTATAAAATTTGCGACATGCCTTTCATCCTCGACAAGGTCAAGGCTTAAATTTGATAAAATTCAATTCGCAATTTAACCCATCCGATATCTATTCGGGATTAAGTTTGAAGTCCCCATCAGCGGCATATGTTCGGATGTCCAGCGGAGAACTGAGCTCTGGCTCTGATACTTGCCAGTTGGGGCTGACAAGTGTCCTGAATAATTTATGACTTGCCCAGTTTCGACTGCAACATCTGCCGCTGCTACCTCGGCAATCCTCGATGTCCACGGGCTCTGCATTAATTTTAATTTGTTGTGGGACCCGAAATTCTTCAAGACATTAAGCGGCGGACAAATTCCCCGCTGGTTAGACAGTCGGCCAGAGGTGTTAAGAGCATTCCTTAATGCCCACCCCTCATCGACCATTACGTTCAATTGGAAATTTGTGAGCAGCATTTACTTTATTTCGCATTATTATTGCTTGGGGTGGAATCAGAGTACGACTTTGTTTGGGGTGCGCATTTGTGCGTGCATCATCCGCACCCTTTTCACTTTAAGCAATTGCTTCTGCTTTTGCTTCTGCTTCTGCTGCGGGGTAATACTTGCACCAACAAGTGGCAATTGAATCTGACAATCAAAATCGCATGAAGTCGCTGATATTGTTATTGGATGTTAAGCAGGGAGGTTAAATGGCTCGAAGTCCTTGCGCGCAAACACCTCCGATGATCGTTCTCAGCTACTTTGGTATATTTATTCGATTTCTACAGGGTAAATTAAATTTGAAAACTTGGGAAATTTATTTTGTGCCTGTAAATTTTGTTTTAATTTCTTAGATTTTTTTTCTAAAATATTGAAAATTTTATTATGTGTCTGTAATTTTTTTTTAATATTTCCTAGATTTTTTTTCTGTTGAAAACTTAATTTTTGCTGAAGAAAAGTTTTTATCTTAATTAAAAAATAACTTTCCATTCAATTATAAATATTTTTCTATATCATTATTGATGTATTAGATGAAAATATTTCCTAGATTTAATTCTTTTAATTATACCCGTTCCTCGTAGAGTAAAAGGGTATATTGTATTGTAACAGCTAGAAGGAAGCTTTTCTTGATCAGGGTCTGTCTGTATGAACGCTGAGATCTCGAAAACTATAAAAGCTAGAGGATTGGTATTTTGCATGCAGTTTATTGGAGTTCCTACGCAGCGCAAGTTTGTTTCAAAAAGGTGCCACGCCCCCTCCCACAATCGCTTATAACGATTTTACAACATTTCAATATTTCGGAAAAGTAAAAATGCAGTTTTATTGTGTTTATCAATACCTATCGAAATGTAGAAGAAATTTTTCACATCGAACCATTCGATAAAAAGTTATGCGTGATCAAAGTTTTATATATCCATCTCCCTCGCACTCCCTTTAGCTGAGTAACGGGTATCTGATAGTCGGGGCACCCGACTATAGCGTTCTCTCTTGTTTTTCTCCTTCTTTTATTTAATTTAATGTTATAATTTTTAATGCCTAAGAAAAATTGAAAATACACACATAAAATGATCTGATTTTCCGAGTAGAACCAACTATTTACTAAAACCCGCAGATGATCCATTACAACAGCTGTGTATACTTGGCCCATTACCATAAAGCAAAACAAAGCTTACAACTTAAGAAGTTGACTTTGTGGACGGGGATCCTTGTCAACGAGTCCTCCTCAAAGCGTTGCCATGAAGTGCGGACTTGGCTTGAATTTCCTTCGCTTCGCCGTTTTCATTACCTTTTTCAACTCTGTTTTCATTTCATTAAGGTGGCAACAAAGTCGGAGAATGCTACTAATTGCAATCAAGGTGGCTTCAACTTGTTGCTGCAACAACCTCTTGAATCCGGTGCCACATGAGCTCTAATTTTATGCCTGCTTTCCTGCTTTCTCACCGGGCTGATTGAGGAGTTCACTGGCTAAATTAATGGCTCATTGAGTGCAGTACCAATTGCCATGCACCACAATTGCATCTTAAGCCAGGGCTTTAAGTTATAGATATGTGCTTGACATTTGTAATTTCCTTCACGCAGTTGTCAGCCACAAAAACCTTTTAATTTTAATTAGAAGCAAACACATTTAAGCCCACAGAACACAAACAGAAACGGAAAATGCCAGCGCATGTTTGCTCGCCCAAAAAATGAGGAAAACAAACAGCAACAAAATAAAATAAAATAAAAATACATTTTCCCGCATATATTTGTATATATTTTATAGCTTTGAGCTGAACAAACAGAGCAACAAAATCAACAAGCAGGCGACGCCGCTTCGAAAGCCAAAGGCCCCTTTTATTACCTTTGTCAAATGCACAAATAGCCCAAAATCCAAAGCCACTGCCGGGTCACCAGCGCTCACTCCTCCGATTCCCCGGGAATCGGCACAGCTAAGCAATTCCGGTGACAAAACACAACAAACGGCTCAGGCAAATTTACACATTCCGTCGACTGTGGACTGTGGACCGTCGACTGTAGACCAGCAAAAAGATTGGCGCCCAAAAAGGGTTGAAACTCAAATGTAGCGAGGAGCCAAAAATCCAAACATCTAAAGGTACACAATAAAATATTATATCGTAATAAAACCCCAACGCCCACTCCCCGATATAGAAGAGAAATGGCTGGCAGGTGTTGAGCTGGGCGGGGACTCTCATAGTGGCAGATAGCACGATTGAGCGATACTTTTCGCATAATATGTATTCCTTGGGCCAGAAGTGGAGCTGCCGTCGGAGGCAGCGCAATATGTATTTAAGATTTATTGGAGATTTATGCCCGGCTTTTGCTTCGGTTAGCAGCTGCTGCCTCGCCAGCTTCTTCAGCTCCTTCTCTATTTTCATCCATTGCTAACAAGCAATTTACCATCTCAGCGGGGGAAATCCGCTCTGATACGGATATAGTCGGGCCGAATCTGTGGGCTAACCGATAAGCCCTTTAACGACAACCATTTTCATAAGAACACCTAGCCTATTAACAGTGGCAATCCGAGCTCCAACATAAATGTATTAAAATATATAATAAAGCAATGTGTTTGAAGGTATTTAAAATATGTCCTTGTGCTAATAAATCGGTGCAAAAAATCATCACAAAAATGCAGCAAGGTAAGGTAGCAAAAAATATGTAAAAGAATGTAAAGGGAAATTAACAAATAAACCAAATGGAATAATTATAATATTTACGTTTTTTTCTTTCAAGCTTTAAATAAAATGAACTTAAATAAGGGAATGACTTTAATGTTGTACAAAATATTTTAAATAATGAAAAATAAAATATGAAATAAATAACCATTTTGGGTGTTTTTAATTTCCAAATTACATTTAGTTAATTAGTGTAGTTAGTTAGTTATCTAATTATGGCTAATATTATCCATTCCTGTAAATTGAATTTAGTTATCTAATATTAGCCTTTCCTGTTAATTGAATTACTGATAAATTCCACAAAAACGTTAATTAACAAAATCAATGTTCTCTTACAGTTTTTAAATTTACGAATTATGTAAAATAAACCCAATTGAGGGAATGACTTTGATGTTGTACAAAAAGAAGCCTTTCTCAAATGTTTTAAAATAAAATATCAAATAAAAACCCATTTTAGGTATTTTTAATTTCTTTATTACATTTAGTGAAGTTTAGTGTAGTTAGTTAGTAATCTAATTATGACTAATATTAGCATATCCTGTAAATTAAATGTAGTTATCCAATTATGACTAGTATAAGCCTTTCTGTAAATTGAATTTCTGAAAAATTAAAGAAAACTCTTTTTAAAAAAATCAATGTTCTCTTAGAATGTTTAAATTTACGAATTTCCCAAATATTTTAAAATAAAATATGAATTAAATAACCAAATTAGATGTTTTTAATTTCTTTATTACATTTAGTGAATTAGTGTAGTTAGTTAGTGTTCTAATTATGACTAGTGTTAGCCATTCCTGTAAATTAAATTTAGTTATCTATTATACGACTTTCCTGTTAATTAGATTTCTGAAAAATTAAACAAAAACGTTAATTAACAAAATCAATGTTCTCTTACAATGTTTAACTTTACGAATTATGTTGCCCTATCTGCATATCTGGTGGAGCCAACAATACACGGGGAAAGTTGTCCGCAAAAATGTTACATGCATTTCCCCCTCCTCAATAGTAAGCCAAAAAAGTTGTCACTCCACGTCAGCACATTATTAATTCCCTGCTTCCGCTCCGTGTTTTGGGCAAAAAGTTTAGCTGCATGTTTTTAATTAAATTTCACATATTATTAGTATTATTTTCGGTCAGCCTTTGCACTCGTCATCGCTGTTTTATTTGTTGGCCTGCGAAATATACGAATGTGACGTGTTTTCCCGTACATACATATTGCTTTTGTTCGAAAATAAAACGGACAACAAAAGTGGAAACAAGCAAAAGTTTTAACTAATTCCGTTGAGTTGGCCTGAACAAACGAAAACGAGTCCGAATAGCGAATGGCAAAACATTTGGGTGAGGAAAGCCAAATCTGAAAACGAAATTTATGCCCGGATGTGTTTTTAAAATTGGTTTTATTTATTTTTTTTATAAATTTAGGTATTTAGTCATTAAAATAGAGCATATAAAATAGAATAAAATCCATACAAAATATTTCCCATTTTTCGCCTGTCCACAGATCACACACAAAAAATGCCTCTAGAGAGAAGGAGAGTGTTGTGTTGTTTGGCTTAGTCGCCGAAGAGCTTCTTGCCCAGATCCATCATCCGGTGGTTGCGGCAGACCCGCAGGGCGTCGGCCTTCTTGAGCACGGCCTGCACATCCCCGTTGACGTCCACCAGCTGGGACAGGAAGTCCTCGTACGCGGACTTCACGTTGGCCGGCAGGGTGCCGATCTTGACCTTCTTGAGGGTCTTCACAATACCCTCGGCCCAGCCCGATTCCAGGGCGAACTCGGAGAGCCAGGGCACCAGCGGCAGAACGCCGCAAATGGTCTGCATGCCCAGGAACCACAGCTCCGACAGATCCGACCAGTAGCCCTTGTAGGCGATGGACACCACCAGGGCGGTGGGGTCGTTGCTCTCGTCGATGTTGTACGCATCCCACAGGAAGCGGATGGTGGCCTGGATGTAGCGGCAGATGGAGAAGTCGTTCTGCTTCACCTTCTTGGACTGCTGCTTCAGCAGCAGCAGGCCCAGGACAGCCAGGTTGCCGTGGATCACCAGGTTGTCGGGCGTGTCCTTCAGCTCGGGCAGATTCTCCACCACGAACTTGAGCAGATTGGCAAAGGTGGCTCCGTCCTCGGCCTTCTTGGGCTCCAGAACGGTGAAGTTCATCAGGATGTTGCAGAGGGCGACAATCGCGCTCCTGGCCACCTTCATCTCCGCCTGCTGTTCGGAAGTCGGAACCGGATCGGGCTCATTCATCCTCTTCAGGCGCTCGGCTCGCGGGATCGGCGGCCTCTTCCAGTGGGCAATGCTGAAGTAGAACTCCAGGCACTCCAGGAGCACCTCGTCCTGTTTGTGGGTGAACAGAACCCTTCTGGCCTCCTCCTCCACCGCAAAGTGGCACAGGGCGGGCAGCATGATCCTCAGCACATCGATGGGTGGTTCGCCCTCCCGGGTGCCGGCCCTCCAGGTCTTCAGCTCCTGGAAACTCTCGTTGGCCACCTTCAGCATGAAGGGCAGCAGCTTGTAGATGGCCGGTCGCATGGCCGTCGTCTCCTGGGCCAACCAGGCGGACAGAACCTTGACGATGGCGAACACAAACTTCTTGTCCCTGGGATTGGTGCTATCCCTGATCTTGTCCTGGCTAACTCTGGTCAAAACGGCCAGAACCTGGTTGAAGGCGCCCTTGAGGGCCGTGTAGGTGGTCTGCTTCTCCTTGGGCTCCAGATCCAGTTGATCCGTGGCCATGTACTCGATGCAGGCCTCCAGGATGGAGAAGCAGCAGGTGAGCAGCTCGGCCTGCTTGAAGGTCGTCTCCAGCTTCTTCTCATCCATTTGCATGCGCACCTCGATGGCTCCCAGCTGGAGGAGCTGCAGGAAGAATGTCTTCTGCTCGTCCATGAAGGCCCATTGGATGCCCAGCACCTGCAGTGTGGTGGCTATCAGATGCAGAGCGGGATCCCTTTGCTTGGGCCCGATCTTGGCCTTCAGGATGTCGCCGCAGCCCTTGAACAAGCTCTCGGGCCAGATTTGTCCCTCCAGGGAATTGATTACGATCTCACGCCGGCAGGTGATAAGGATATCAGCCAGAATCCGGCAGAGCTCGTACTTCCTTTCCGTGTCATCGGTCTCCATGTCCAGGGCAATCCTCTGGATCAGGGCGTGGAAAGCAGTGGGATCCTCGGGCCAGGAGCGTACGCCAAACTGCTTCACGAGCAGGACGATCAGGTGCAAGGCCTCGTCGGTCTGGAAACTCTGGGCGGAGTAGATCTGGGACATCTTGGGAATGGCACCGGTGGCCAGGAGGGCCTGCTGACCTGGCTCATGGCTGGCGATGCTCTTGAGGCAGCTGTACGCCTCGCTGACCACAATCAGATTATCCTCGTAGTCCTCGTCGTCGGCCTGCTCGACGATCTCCAGAAGAGTGGGTATGGCGTCGATGATGTCCTTGTGGGTGGCCAGCTCCTCCTCCTGGCAGAAGCAGGTGAGGATCGACAGGGCCACGCTCTTGTAGACCAATGGCGGGCAATCGTTGGGCAGGTCCTTGGAGACCAGCAGCTTCTTCAGGAAGGGAAAGCCAATCGTCTCGAAGAGCAGCTTCTTGCCCGCCGCATTGCAGTCCTTGCCCTTCACCAACTTGGTGACCATAAACAGGGCCGCGAATTTTTCAGTGTCACTCTTGGTGGCCTTCAACAGGTTGGCGCACTTGCGCACGGGCTCCGGCACATCCGTCATCCTGGCTTCCGACTCTCCTCCGGGTGTGTATCTCTATGTACTGCCTATGTACGGCCTATATACTGGTCCGCTGCTCGGATGTATCAGTATGTGTGCGCCGTGGCCTTCTATAAATATCTCCTCACACTTTCACTTGGCTACAGCTTTCCCGTTGGTTCTTCCTCCGCCGGATACTTTTTCCTGGGTTCCGTGTCTTCGCTCGACGACGCACTCTCGCTCACTGATCGCCGCCAGCGGAAAACTCGGCTGGCGAGTGGCTTTCCCAATTTTCCAAAAGCTGTGCAGCTGTTGCCGTTCGAACGGGGAAAACCTACACACAATTTATTTATACACGGATGATACACTTTACTCATGCCGGGGATCTCTCGATTAAGTATTGATATGGGAAATATTTAGGCATGTTTTCAAATTATTTCTACTTAAGATAGGAGATAGTAGTTTCTTTATATCCTATCCTATCTACAACAAAGGATTAATAGTAATTAGTTGTAAAAACCAGCGACCGTAACGATTATGAGTTTTATGGAAAAAACTCACAAATAATCTTTATTTGAGATTTTTATGTCAAAGCAATCGTTATTAGAGATTTTTATTTTTTGAAATCTTAAATAATCGTTATTTGAGATTTTTATTTTTTCCAATCCCAAATAATCGTTACATGGGATTTTTATTTTTCAAATCTGAAATAATCGTTATTTGGGATTTTTATTCATAAAACTCACAAATAAAACTCTATTCGCCCCTGTGTCTTCAGCTTGCACCCAATCGCATAGAAATAGCAAAGGCCTCTTTTGGAAGTTTATCTACTGGATCCAACAACATTTTCGTGGATTGGACCAAAAACCGATAATATGGTATGGAAAATGATATTTAAAATAATAATTGAAATATTTAATATTTTAATAATGTTGGATCATTCATAGTGAGCTCCAAAATTGTTACGTTTTATGTATTTGTTAAAAAGTAACTCAAAAATCATTTAATTTTCCAATTTTCTCTTCACAAATTGAGTTTTTTCTTAGTAAATACACTTCGGCCTCCTGGTTTTAGGAACATCCTAAAAACACAAATTGAAATAATTTTTAATTTATAATTTTCTAACTTAAAAGTGTATTGGAATTTTGGCAAAAGATTTTTTGACATTCTTCAGCCTATAGAATTTGAAAATCACTTGAAATCAAACGGATGACCAATGCATTGCTCTTTGCTCTCGGCTTTTCCTTCAACACTTTTTCACTCTCGCTCAATTTCCTCCCGCATTGCTCGCCTGCTCTCCTGAGCACCGTTGTTTATATTTAGAAAATGATTTTTCGTTTTTCCGACTTTTTCGTGTTTACATTTTAGTCAACTGTGAAATGTTCGCTGCCGGCTGCATTTCTTCCAGAATATTTTCAATACGTATTTGCATTCTCTCCGCAGCACATAAGCTCCTATGTGGCCACAGAAATCTATTGAAATATACACGTATGCACTATATATAGGTGTGTCCGCATCAATATCCAGACATATAAATAAACCACTCTGTGCAACGGGATTCGACGAGCAAACTACACATAAATTAAACATTAACTTAGTTATATAGACACATTGTTATACGCGCATATGGATCGGCCATTTGCATATTTAATTTAAGTGCGATGCTTTCTGCCTTTTCACTCTGGGGTCAATGAATTTAATTGCACATTGCACTTTGTTGAAAATTAAATTTATTTGTATCCCATTTAATTCAAAATATAGTTATTTTTAAATGTACACAAGCTGATTTATTGTTTATTTTTACTAAATGACACACATTTATGTTTTCATAAATTCGTGTATCAACTTTGGCCGAATAGCAATTATAATAATTATTGGCAATGTTTTTCCATTGTTTTTTAATTTCATATTTTGTCATGTTCTGAAAAAAACAGCTGTTTTATATATTTTACAATGACAACGTCGACGAAAAAGACATCAAGCTTTATTCTTTTGGCATTTAATTCTTTTAGCACAATTTTAGATATTTATTTGCTAATGAGCCATAGAATCTGACAAAATTTACGAAATTCTGCTCACCGGCGGGAGAAATCTCTCGCCATTTTCGCTCTTCCCACATACATATATGTACATATTAAATCTTTGGCACGGAAAAGTCGGTTATTCGGTCGCCACTGGTCATAATGCAAATGAAAAACTTTATTTACTATCACACAAAATGCAAATTGGTCTGGACCGGGGCAGCCGCGTTCGATTTCAGCGTAACAAAAAATATGTAAGTATATTCCACATATGGATCCATATGCAGCAGCACTCGACCCGCTTTGGACGCAAATCGGATCCCATATCGCTGCTGTTTGCTTTTGTTATTATTATATTGGCGGTCCTGCCGCCGACATGGGCCAAGTGGTAGTTGAATGTGGTCAGCTGACCGGTTTTGGGCAAACGCGGCTTAATTGCGTTGCTGGCAATTTCAATAATTGGGTTATAACGAAATTGATTAATTTTTACATTTCACTAATTATGTGCCTGGCAAATCCGCTGCTATTGTTATTATAATAATTATAAAGCGGAAATATGCTGGCCGCCCACGGGTGCTGGTTTGCCCTCATTTGGAGGCCCATCTGCACTTTAGTGTGGGTGTTTCCGTTTGTGCCCTCTACAGTTGCCTACTTTAAGGCGAAATGAGGAAAGCAAAGAGTGAACTAAAGTGAAAAATGTCCCACAAACCGGCTACTTACTCGGACACATCACAGTTCCCTTATCTAACTCGGTACATAACCAGGAAAAGGCAACATCAACATCAATAATTGAAATAAATCGCTTGACAAACGATGTTTGGCCAAGGACCAGCTAGGAAAAAGAAAAACACAGCTAACAAAAGGCAGAACAGAAAATAGAAAGGAAAGCTGGGACAAAAAAAAATACACTCTTATCACTAATCACGAAACCATGTCGAACCAAACCAGAAAAGGAAAAACTGTCCCCTCAGTTGGGGAGGTGGTAAACGGTACACCAGGAAATAATCTTCGGAAATATCCTTTCTATTTTGAAAATACATATCACCCATTCTAGACTTCGATACATAATTAAGACCTATGAAGATTTGCTAGAAGTCCGTTGTTTATTAAACCAACCCAATCAACATTTTGTAAATATTTGTATTTAAAGAAATATATCAACTATAAATGTTTAAAATTAACTTTATTATTTATTCGGAATAAAAACACTCAGAAGTGAATTCTTACTAGGTTATAATAATATGTATTAACCTATTTTAATTGCAATTTCTGGATTTACTTGCTCTGTATTTGGGCTATAGTGATAGACTCAAAAAGTTCTCCAGCTACTCAATCGAACTCACACTCGTCCTTCCGCTTCCAATTCCGCTTCCTTCTTCACACGCCGCCCTTTGTGCGAATCGAAGGAGCCTTCGAGCATCGATTTTCGGACCGCAGTCCCGAGTTTGCAGAGCTGTTTCGAAATGTTTTGACAAATGATTTTGTTTATATTTTCCATTTCATCGAAGCCTCCGATGGCGACACTTCTGTGGCGCCACCTCCCCCCCCCATCGAACTAAACACCTCCACCCCCAAAATCACATAGATAACAATGCAAAAGTTTCGACTTTTAGCTGGCCTAGAGATCATCAACATTGATTTCAACTTTTCTGCGGGAATGATTGTCATCATCACAGCAGCTCCACCCAGGCCAAGTTTATTTGTGGGCGTGGCCCTGGTCCAATTTACAGGCAGGAAGGCCACAAAAAATAAATTGTCTGTCATTACGAGCTTTAAGTTGGTCAACGAATCATTTTGCTTTCGATGAGCTTGACTTCAGGCCGGCACCCATTTAAGTTCACCGAAGTTGCGGCAGACGGAAATTAATCTTTATAATGTCGAAGCCATTTTATACAGGCGAACAGCTTTCATTATACTCTTAATAATTGGACAATTTAAGCCAACAATTCGAAATGATAATATTGTACTGATTTATGAGAGCAAATATTTGTGCAATTTATTATTAAGAATGGAGGTGATTACAGAATTTTGGTAGGCCATTCACCTGTTGATGTAGTTAATAGTTGGAATTGACAAATTGGTTAACATAATTGAAGAGGTTAATTGTATATTAAATGATTATCAAAATACATTTTAATTGCTCTCAGTATTTGACAATACAAAACAAATTTATTGGAATTTAAGCAGAAACGATTTAAAATTAACAGACTTAATAAAAAAAGAAAGAACATCAATCAGTAAGCGAACTTTTAACTACATTAAATTGGTTAATAATTTTTTGCGATTTTATTTTTATGGGTTATTTTATATAATATTTAAATATTTAATATACTCCATATCAAGCAATTGTTGTTGAAAAATCTCAACGGAAGCTAAGGAAATTTTTCACAAATGGAAATAAATCCGAACTTCCTGCAACCCGCGCAAGTAAAGTTCCCACAGCTGTGCCCAAACACATGAAAGTGAACCACTTCGCCGCTAAGGATTCGGCACCACCCCGAAGATGAGTTCAAAATAATCAGTCATACACGTGCACAGCCTTGTTCCTCGTGGGCGCAGCTTCGATTTCCCCACTTTCGGACCTTTTTTGCCGGCGAGCGTGTCCTGATTGTTTGCGAGGGCTGGCACGTGTCAATTTATATTTAAATTTAAATGCAAAAACCGAATCAAAATTCCAGCGTAAGGAATAGAATTAAATTTCAAAAGGCGGCAGCGACAGCAACAGCACAAAACAATCATATTTTCTGAAAAACATCTGACGGCTGTTAACGGTTTTGGTTTACACAATATTAATGGCTGATTAATGTGAACGAAAGGCAGCTGCGAAAGGAAGCGTAGTTTCCTGAAGGATTCAGTATTGACTTTCGTTCGGAATGAATCAGAATACGTGCACGTAGGAAAACCCCATTTTGTTCTTTTTAAAAAACAAAAATTTACATTATCTAAAAAATGTTGAATTTAAGGTCTATTGGATTCAATTTCTTACAAGCAATAAAAATAAATGTATATACATATATCGAACCTATTTAGTTATTGTGTAGATTTTGTATTTCGATATAATTTGATTTTAGAAAACTAATCAATAGTTTTTAATTATATATTTGATATATTTATCAAAAATCTCTATATTGTTTAAAACAAATTAAATTATATTTCCAAATGCGTTTTCGAGCATTCCAATTAGCAAAAATATCACAAACATGGAATCTATTCATTATTATTTATGATTTTATTTGATGTTGATAAATTTGCAGTGTGTTTTTGAGCTTGTGATGTGGTTGGTCGTCATTCTGCAGAACTTTTGTAATTGTGGCCCCATTGTTCACTTGAGTTGTATTGTGCGAGCAACAAGAGAAGTGGGAAAAGTGATGGGAAATTGGGGGTCCAGGAGTCGGCAACAAATTATGCAAATCCCCTTTTGAATGGCTTATCCTTCATGAATTTATATCGAAACGGAAAGCCAATGACGACGCGGCTTTAAGGCCTCGGTCATTGGAACAATAAAAGCTCATTTGTTGCTATTATCATTTCACTAACAAATAACAAATCATCGAGCAAACCGACCGTTATCCTTGGGAGTAAGGTGGCGTTTTGGGCGGGAAACCCAAAACGTGTTCACCTCAATGGCAACAACAACAGCCACAGCGGACGGCACGCTGAGCCTGCAGAAACTGCTGCCAATAAATTCTGTTAATAAACCAAAAGTTGTTAATTTAAATGATTTATATCTGAAGAGGAGGAAGCGAGAGAGAGGAAGGAGCTGAAACGGAAGTGGTGATGGGGAGTGCCAGTGGGAGGGACGGAATTCTACCCAGAAGCCAGGGCGATGCGCTTGTTATTGCTGAGCCTCAAAAATTCTCGTAATTTGGCATAACCTTTTGGGCAGCCCAACAGGACCAGAGGGCCCTATTTGCCCCGTTTGTTTGCTTAGATGCACAGAGAAAAAATATCATAATTTTTTTAGAAATTTGAAATTTCTATTGTTTAGCAAATCCATCTTTTATTTGTAATCGCTGAATCCAAAAATAGATTTTCTTGGTTTAACCGTTAATGTTTTACTATTAAAGTGTAGAATCTTGAGTATTGCTTTTTGTTAAATATATGAACTTGGTTCCATTAAAAAATATGTTTATTTATATTCGCACCAAAATGAAATGACGATTTCTTGATTGAACACAGCAAGATAAGTTTCGAGATCAATTTGATTTCAATTTCCTTTTTAACCATTGCAAAGGGTAAAAAATTTATTAAAATTTGTATTTTGATATTTTTTTTGAATATATACTTTTAAATTGATAAAGAAAAAAAAACATATTCTAACTGCTTTGTTTCGGACACAATGTCTCGAAAAGTGGTTTATATTATTGAACAGACTTGAAACGGCCTTTATAAAAAAAAAAAAAAAAAATCTGTTAAACTGTTTGAAGGATATTTTATTTAGTTTAAAAGAAATTAACTTAGCAAGAAGATAAAGGCTCATGGGAATAAATTCTATAAATATATTTATGGTACTATAAAAGAAGAGAAGTAAGATCCCAATTTTTTCTAGTGTATCCTCTCTCCTGATCCCACTTCCTCTGCAAGTTTAGCGTGGTCGGGCAATAGGTCAAAGTCGGTGTGCCACTGGATGCCTGGTATGCTGGGTGCGCGGAGATTGGGTGGGCTGTCCGTTGCCGTCAGCTTAAACCAATTTACGTAGCCGATGTCTTCATCGCAGGCCGTATCCGTGGGCTGTGTCCGGGTCCGGGTCTGCATCCGAATCCCGAGGTCCCGAATCCCTATTCCTGAGTCGTGCGCCGAGTGCCGTGTGTCATGAATTATTGCGCCTCCCGCAAGCGGCACAACTGTGCGTATGCGTAATTTGGCTAAGCGGACTGGACAAGGCCGCCGCCTGTCCGCCCCCTGCCACGCCCTTTGTCTAGGCGCACTGCCCCCTTCGCTTATACATTATACATAGATACGCGTACATATAGATATTTGGGAATCAAGCATTCTTGGGCCGAAACAAGTATAATATATACACCCATAAATGTATATATATAATTTATGCCCTTTTGTTTGCAGTCGAAATTATTTCATTTGTTTGTGTTTATTACGGCCAAATCTCGTCCAATGCCGGGGCCACGTTTGAAGGAAACATCGTTCGTTTTCGTTTTCCACAGCGTTTACTTTTAATGGTTCGACTGTTTTTTCGGGGGATTTTCCACATCTTAACTTTGGCCGAGACCTACAAATATTTGATGCTCCAGAGCGCCAGTTGTTTCGGGTTTTATTGATTGGCGGTGGCATGCCTGGTTTATGGGGCATCCTCCCTGAAGCCCCCACCCCCTCCTTCCCCTCACCCACTTCCTTTCCAGCGCCTCCCCCGTTGATTGCTGCCCTTGTTTTTGCGTGGCTGTCAAGCGTGAATGTTGCGCTACATTGAAAGGGATTTCTCGGCATTTAAATGGGTTTCCCCTTCGAAGGGCGTAAGTATGGAATTTGTCAGGGGATGCGATTAGAACATAAAACATTCATTAATTGCATTTAGATTAATTGATCAGCGAGTTGTGGAAAGTTTTATGACCCTAGGTTTAAAAGTAAAATTAAGTAACAAATAAGATTATCCAAAAATGAGAAATTTTCAAAAGCAACTCAAAACCTCAGAAATGGCTGAAAAATACCGATTTACTCAATATTTTAAAGTCATTCATGCTTATTATCTTTTATAATTTATAATTAATTTTATACCCTTCCAGAAGGTATATACATATAAGTGAAGTCAAAAATTTGCAACGCAATGATGGAGACGTTTCCGACCACATTAAGAATATACAATCTTAATCAACGTCCCTTGACGAGTCAATATAGCCATGTCCGTCTGTCTGTTTCTATGCTAACTAGTTTCTCAGTTTTAAAGGTAGCGGACAACTATATCTTATGTCTCCTATAGGAATAATCGAAAAAAATAGAAAAACTTCATACTTTGTTTCTTTTGAAGTACTTTTGACCTCTGTTCAAATCGGGAAAAAATTCAACAGTCTACCAAAGCTTAAAAAAATAAATTAAAGTTTAAAAAAGTTATAAAGTTTAGAGGGTCGGAAACGTTTCCTTTTTTTCAGTTACATACTTTCCAACTTATACAATACCCTTTTCCTAACTATTAAGCGAAATAAATAGATGACTTTAAAATGACAAAAAAAAAAACATTTTAAACACACTCTCTGTCGCCTGAACAACCCTTAAATTGTATTATATTTATGTCCAATATTAAATTATTTAGGTCGCCAACGAAATAAATGAATTATATGATTCTACATAACAATGTGTAAATAAATTCCACTACCCTGCCGGTTTCTCACTCTCATCTACTTTCCCTGGCGGATGCTTCGACTATGAGCAACTAATTTCCTTAGATGAGGCAACCGCAAATGGAAGAGCATCCTGTTGCACATGCATTAACCATGGCATTCACAACATTATGCAAACTTACACACACATTCTGCATTGCACCACATTCGTATATATCCAGGCACAAGGAGCTCATCAAGTCTTCCGGTTTGTCGAGGATGTTCACATTGTTTATGCTCCGGAATAAATGAATATAAAGCATTTAGTTTACAGCTGCCATTTGACAAGCACTCGCCCCAGTTTTTGAACGAGTGGGTTGAACGGAGGGGCTGAAAGGGGGTTTGGTTTTGCATTTTCTTTTAATAAAATACATGAATTATGCAGAATATTTGATGGGAGCCAGCGACAGTTGTAGATAAAGACGAGTGGCTCCGAGTTGTTTTCTCAACTTTCGCCTAAGCCCCTTGACATTGACACGCAAACACACCGAGATACGGTGGATGAAGCAAACAGTACTTATAAGTACTATAGGTATACCTATTAAGCAAAAATTAAAGATGAACGTAACAAAAATAATATAATTTCCTAATATAGGTAAAGGAAAAGCGAATATTTTAAAATATATTCTCAAGGAAATGTTATTTGAGATCAATGAGAGATGAGATAACTGAGATCAAACAAGTTGCTTAATTATGAAGCCATTTGTGTTTTAAAAAATATATTTAAGTATGAACGAAAAATGAACGAAACCAAAAAAATTGTATTTCTTATTATAAGTAAAGGAATATTTTACATTATATTCCCAAGGAAATTTTATTAGAGATTACTGAGAGATGAGATAACTAATCTAGCTTTATAAAAAAGCCATTTTTGTTTTAAAAATATAATTATGTACATCATTTGAATTTCCTTAAATATTTATTTTGCTTACCTTGGGTGACCCCTGCGATCTTCTACTGTTCTATCTTGAGCTCTCGTCATCGAAAAGTTGGCTTGGCGAACACCACCTGCTCCGTAAGAGAACAAGAACTCTTGAAGATGTTCCAATGCCAATGCGGAATTTGCAATTCAGCTCGTAAACTTACTGATTTGTTTGCCACAAAAAAGATGGCGGGACTTGCGTGATGAGTCAAGTCCCTACTTTCGCAGTCGATTTCCACAAATGCAAAGTCACGGCCAGGTCAAGGCCGAAGGTGAGCTCGTGAAAAGGGTTTTTTCCTTGGTTTGGGGGGAAATAAATTTGCAATTGATAGCCTGGACTGGCTCGTAATCAGTTTAAAAGGGCCGAATCTCAATTTGGCAATTGAGTTTGGCTGGCGGTGGTTGTGGCTCGGCGTTCACACCCATAATCCAATCGTTTGAAGCGCTTTTATGGATTCGACATGTCAAATCGCGTGCAAATTTGTTTGAATTGGTTTTCCTCGTACTCCTAAACTCTCCCTGTCCGACACTCGGAAAAAATCGAGAAACATTTAATAAATTTGACACCAACCAAACAATTTCACGCTTTAGATAAATTATAATTTGTACATATGTTATTGCTTTTTCTTAAAATTATTTTCAAATATTTAAAGTCTTTATTTTTATCCAGTTTAAATTGATTACACTCTATTTTCTGTATACATATTTTTTTAGTGTAACACCCCTGTAATCAAATACAAAAACCCCGGGGTGCGAAAAGGCTTTGGCGTGTCCATAAGAACTTTTTTGTTGTTTGCACTAAAGTGGTAAAATACACGGGGGACCTGAAAAAAAGGAGACAGCGGGCCATAAAAAAAAACATATTCAAGTCATGTAATTTTGGAAACTCCTTTGATATTGTACATTCGCTCGTGTTTTGTATGCGCTCGCTGCAAATTGGGTTTTTTTCCAATTTCATTATATTTACTCGCGGCGACATGTAGCCACCCATATTTATTGCATAATTTTCAGCATAACTCCCGCACGCACACACATGCCCCAAACATTGATTGTGCAAATAAAGAAACACAAATATTGCCCGTCACTTCAATAACGTTGTGATTTTTGCTCCCTGGGCAACTTCTTTTTGGACTCGCTCAATTCATTATCAACAAAATGGGCCTTTAAAAGCATGTTGTTAAATTAAATTATGTGAAGCATTATTGTCACAGTAAAAATTCTTTGACAGCCAAAACTTTAATATCAGAAATTTCCTAAATTTTCTAACAAAAATAACCTTTATTTTATACGAATCAAGTTCCTAAAACAAGAGCTATGTATAAGCTAGCGTAAAAAGTAGGACTACAAGATGTGTGGGATTATATTTGGGAATTATTCAGTATGCTATTTAGAAAGTAAACCAAGATCTTTTTAAATTGTATTGCGTCAATGAGTTTGAATTCGGATCTCGTGCGCATCCTCATCCACGGCAACCATTTCCACTTTCATACTCTCGGCCAGCATCACTGCGTTCTGGTGCAGCTTGGTCTCCTCGTGCTGGCGCATGTGATGCAACAGGCGGAAGTCCTTGTGGCAATAATCGCATCGGTATAGCTTGATGTCCGTATGGATTAGCTCGTGCTTGGTCAGCGAGTGAGCGTAAGCGAAGGCTTTGTCGCACACCTTGCACACGTAGGGCTTAATGCCGCGGTGAACACTAAACGGAAATAAGCAAGGGGTGTTTTAAAGGAATCCAATGATTATCAACATGCTACAATACTTACTTTTCGTGGGACTTTAGGACACTCTCGTAGAAGAACTGTCGGCTGCAGAAGCTGCATTTATAGGGTTTGCTGCCCGTGTGGGAGTACATGTGCTTCCTCAACTGCTCGCGCACCTGGAACTTGGCATCGCACAGTCTGTAATGGTGAGTGATTACATTAATAATCGTTAAAATAAAATGTAAAATTATAATAAGAAATAAGCCAAACTTTTATTACTTATTCAAGTGTGGCACCGTCTTTACTTACTCGCATGCATACTGGCAGATGGCATCGTGGCGCCGCCGGTGCTCCATCATCCGGCCGCGTTTCTCGTAGAAGTTGCCGCAGACGTCGCAGATGTAGCCGCCCTTCTCGGTGCCGTCGGATGTGGTCAGTGAGTTTAAGCCACGTCGAACGCGACTTCTCCGGGCCTTTAGGCTGGCCTTGGCCGCCTCCTGGAGCGCCAGCTGCTGCGAGGGCGTCTCCTCGTACTGCTTCTCGGCCTCCAGGACGATCTCGCCCTGGTCGGGGTTCATGTCGATGGTGTAGTTGTCCTCCAGGTACTCAATGGTGTCGCCCATGCACTCCTGCTGCTCGCTGGTGTCCACCTCCAGGTACTCCTCCTGCCCCTTTTCGTCGTGTTGTTCCTCTTCCCCGGTGGTGGTCTCCTCCAAAATGTACATATCATCCTCGCATTGCAACTGCATGCCATCCTCTTCCTTAATCAACATCTCATCGGACTCATCCATCAGTCCCAGTTCCCGGTAGTACTCCTCGATCTCGGCCTGCTTGCGGAGCGCCTTCTCGCGGAACTGATAGGCCATGTTGAGTTCCACTTTGCAGGACTTGCAGATGCCATCCGGAATCTGTTCCTTGTCGTTAAGCTGGGGCAGAGGTGGTTCCTTATAGATTCGATCTAGCCAAGTTGGAGCATGCACTTACCTTGCTGTACGAGGCCCCCAGGAGTTGGATCAACATCTCGTTTGGCGTCTCCTCGCCCTCCTCGCGGGATTCGTCCAGGCGCTGCAGTCGCGCACTGGGGACCAGGCAGACCCGACACGTCTGTGGGGTTAAATCGCCGCGCATCCTTGGTTTCTACTCGCAATTTAATTAAAAGAACCGCTCGTACAGTATTTTAGTGTTAAAATTTGTGTTGCTAAAGTGTTGTGTAAAGCGACTGAAAAAAGAAACGCAAAGGCATCGCCATTTTTTTACCAGGGATGCAGAAACGTAACTTCACTTGTTACTGGTTCACAGGGTGAATGAGTTGGCACATACAAATTATAAATATAAATGTATAAGATTTTGTAATCCAATTTACAACAAATTATAATTAGCACATTTAGTATAATATTGTGCGTTTTTATATTTTTATTTATGTACACGAAAGAAATTCAATAACGGCAAATAGCTGCTAAAATTACACTAAAAATAAGTTTCCTTAGTTATTACAATGGATAACAACTTAAAAATATTAGAAAAATTTAAGAAACGCTTTTTTCTGTTAATGAGTATAGTAAAACCCAATTATGTATTTATTATGATTTTATCCTAAGACTCTATTAAAAAAATCAAGAAAAGCATTTAACTATTAAAAAGTATAGCAAAAATCAATTCCTTGAAAAAAATTGTTGGACTATTTTTACATTTAGCATATGATACCTTGATTCATAAGCTAATCGCAGTCCAAATTTATAAACCAATGTTCAATTAAGAAAAAAATGTTATTAATAGTATGTTTACTGACACAATGCAATATTATTATTTAATTATTTATTTGCTAAATTAACTTAAAACCAGTTATGAACCAGTTCTCTGGTTTGGTACCACGGACAGTAACGATAACGATAACAGCAAGATCATCAAAAGGCTGGTTTGCAGTTGTATGCTTAATTTGTTAATTTAAACATATTTAAATAAATATAATTAGATAATTACAGACTAATTAGGGCCAAAGTGTAATCATTTTGTATTAAAATTTGCGAATACAACACCGTGTTTACATCTGAAAGTCGTGGCAAAAAAAGACTATTTTGCACAGCGACGATCTGGCAACGTCGCATATTTTTCGAGACGCAGAACGCAAGATATTTCTTATCTCTCTTGTAAAAAAATGGATTATTTCGCTTCGATCGGTGCGTATCTGGGAAAATCGCATGCTCGTTGGCAGTAGAGAAGGCCACGCACTTTCCACGCCCCACGCCCTGCTCCCCCCGCCCGAGGGGAAAATGGGAAAGCAACAATATCTGGCATCCGTATCTTCGTCCGTCGCAGCCGTCGAAATGTTCGTCGCGCCAGTTATCGACTCGGCAATCTCCATCTCCTAAGGCACACACACTCAATCGCACGCAGCCCAGCACACAGACACGAACCTACGAACACCTACGTAACCAGCCAGCGGAAGCGCCCCTAATCTTGGCCAGAAACCACAACAACAACAGCAGCGGAAGAGGAAGAGGAGCCGTAGCAGCAGCAGCAGGCGGAGGGAAACGGAGGCGCCGCTAGCACTAGCACCTAACATGTCCGAGAAGCACGGCCAGCTGGGTGCGCAGTGGACGAAATCAGCGGCGCCAGCAGCATCAGCACAAGCCTCCAATTCCATCCCCATAAATCTACCGATTCCCGTAGCGCTTCCCCTCCAGAAACCCAATGCTAATCCCTATGGCAACTGCAGCCTGCAGCCAGCTGATATAGTCTACAATGCAAACCGATTCCAGGGACCTGCTATCCATGCCAAGGCCTCGCCCTTGACCATTACGCCCGTGGGCCCTGGCGGAGGAGCACCCGCCGCCGCCCAGATCTCGCCCACGAGCCACTCCCATGTACCTGTACCTGTAGCCACGCCCAGCGGCTTTGTGCCGCCTCCGTTTCCCAATACCGCCGGCGGCAGTGGAGGTGTCTCCACTTCCGTGCTCACCCCGAATCCCTTCGCCACGGCAGCTGGAAACGCTGCTGCCGGACTGGCCTTCGCCAATGCCTTCAACTTTAGCACGGCCCAGCAACTGGGCCTGGGCAAGATCATGCACGCCATGGGCGGAGCCACGGGAGCGGTGCCAGTTCCGGTCACCACAAGTCCAGCGACAGCTGCTCCTACGGCACCCGCAATAGCAGGCCAACGGCATCCCAATGATGGCGTGCCAGCGGCCAGTGGAGTGATCAACTCCACTATTGCTGAGAATGTGATGAATGCCTTGGGCAGCTCCAACTCAGCCGGAACGGCAGTGCCCAGTGAGGAGAAGATGCGAAGGGTCCAGCAGGTGATTGAGGCCAGCTTAGAGTGAGTATTCAATGAAAGTAAATAACCTGAAGTTCCGCTGTTAATTTCTTTGGTTCTTCCCTTTCAGCGATAATGCCAAGCTGCAGATCTCGCAGATCCTTGAGCGTGTCTCCGGATTGAAGCCTATTGAGAAGCTATTCCTTTATCTTCGATTGCCTGGCGAGTGTGCGGACACAGATCCGCTGAGGCAGCCACAGAACCCGCTGGGAACGCGGTCTGAGATTAACCACACCATCAATTGGGTGCGTTCCCATCTGGAGCACGATGCGCAGGTGTCCATACCCAAGCAGGATGTGTACAACGATTACATGTGAGTGTTCTTTGGGTATTGCCCTTAGGAAATGACTTCACTCTTAAAAAACCACTGAAGATTCTTTCTCTCCTGTTACAAAGATTCTACGAATTTCATTGAAATGATCGCGGCCAGTTGGTTTATAGAAAAATAATTATAATTTTATTCTTTTTCGTTAATTTAGAGTTTATTGCGAACGCCTCAGCATAAAGCCGCTTTCCACGGCAGATTTCGGTAAGGTGATGAAGCAGGTCTTTCCAGGCGTGCGTCCTCGGAGACTCGGAACGCGGGGCAACTCCCGCTACTGCTATGCGGCCATGCGAAAGACCACCAAGCTGACGCCCCCACAACTCCCTCAGCTGTGCAAGACGGAGCAGGTCTTAGCGGGCGAGAGCCCTGCTGATTCCAGTCTCCCGACCAACTCCCCAAGTTTAGGTGGACTGGCGTCGGCAGGTCCCGAGTCGGAATGCTGGGATGTGGTTCGTAGCTGGGCAGAGAAGCTGCTAAACACTAAGCTAGAAAGCGTGGCGGACCTAAGCTCCCGCATCAGGAGCAACAATGCAACAGTTTCGGCAAAAAAATACACACCCCGGGAACCCAAGGAAAAGAGAATTTTGGCAGTAAGTGTTAGAGTATCTATGATCCAGTGATTCCTAATTTTGTTCCCCCTTTTTAGGATATTGGCCCTCTGAAGAAGCGACGCAAAAAGAAGCGCAAGGGTTCCACATCTTCGGAATCCAGCTGCAATCAATTAGTTACTGGTCAGGACGCGGGTAGCAGCCAGGAGGCCAGCGACGAACAGCTGCTGAAAATCAAGCAGGAGATCATAGACTCACCCATTCAGCACCAGCAACCGCCTTTGGGCTACCTGCAACAGGTTACGCCGATGAACCTGGCCACAGATCAGCGAAGCAGCAGTGCTGTGCGCAACCTCACGCCCAAAATCTTGGAAATGGGCTCGCCAGCCGTGGTGCTCACCCAGCAGGAGGCCTCGCCCACGGGTATAGTCATCAAGGACGAGGTGGAGGACTACACATCTAACATTTTCTGCAAGAAGGTATTGAAGGCGCAGCAGACAAAAGGGTTCTGGGCCAATTCGCCAAGCAGCGGAACAACGGGTGGTGGTGGTCTACTGGTTCCACCAACAATCACTACCACCTCGGCCACGCCCCCGCCACCAAACTCTGGTAATTCCCCAGTTCCAGGACCCGGACTTTCTATGGGCCCGCCCTCGCAGATGATGAACGCCAGCTCGGTGAGCCCGTCAAGCAGCGTGGACACCACTCCCAAAGTAGCCTCTCGAAACCAAATGATGATTCTGAGGGCCAAGCGTTTGATGGCAGCAGAAAATGCCGCTTTGGCAGCGGCCACCGAAGACTCCGGTTTGCCCGAAAACCTGGGATTGCCTAGAGAGCGAGTGATCAGCATCTGTAACATGGACAAGCATGAGCTGGATGACTACTTTCTGCCTGGCGAGGATGAAGAGAACTCCGAGGAGCCCGACAACGAGCTGCTCCAATATTTTCAGATGGGAGACGCTGAGGAAAAACAACTGAATTCCTTGGATGCTGCCGAACAGAACAGGAATCCACAAGAGCCGACGACGATGGGCTCTGCGCCGGAGGCGATGCCAGCTCCCGGACGCGGAGCAGCTGTCGTCGCCGCTGCAGCAGCGATGCTGGCGCCGGTGCCAGCGCCTTCGATGCTGCACGGACAGGCTGCAGTGGGTTCTGCCTCAGCGTCTCTGGCCCTAATGTCAAAAAAGCATCAACAGCAGCACCAGCATCAGAACGTGCAGCAGCAATTGCAGCGTTCCAAGCAGCTGCCCATTATGAGCAACAACAAAAGAAAAATCAGCCTGAGCAACGCCTCCAGCAATGGTAGCAACAAGAACTGCATTTTCCTGCCCATCTCACCAAATACGAATGGATCAGTGGCGACAACAGCAGTCACAGGAACGGCGAATCCCAGCCAAAATTGCTTCGCCAGTCCGGGCTTGACTAGAATGAGGCAAAGACCTAACTTGTTGAGCAAGCAACAATCCCTAGACTGCGACAACCGTGATCCCATGATCGGAGCTCACCGCAAGGGTCGAGGCTATGTGTTCAGCTACCCTACAAGCACGTCTGCCTCCGCTCCACCAAGTCCATCGATTCTCCAGCAATGGGGCGGTGGAAACTGGTCATTGGGAGGCGGGAATACGTCCAGCTTTGCGGACAGCAGCCACAGTGCTGATCCGCTGGTTAACCAAAACTCAATGGATCTGGAGACTAGTCTGGCGCTCACGGGAGCAAATGAACTGGATACTTCGGAGATGCAGCGCTCACAATCGGTGCCTTTGTCCCAACTGCAACGAAGGACCAGTCAACAGTCCCCTAGTTTACATTTTTACTCGGAGAACAGCAATAGTCAGCAGTCTGCGCCGCTTAACGATACTGGATTGCTATACGAGGAGGTGGGTGTTAGTTCTCTGCTCTCTCCCAATTTCAACAGAAAGTTCAGTAGCATGACGCAACAGACGGCCACCACGTGCAGCTCCTCGGCGGGCTCATCTTCTGGCTACAGCAGCGGCGGCTCTGCCGGAATAGTTTCGCGATCGGTGCCCTCGACTCCGCTGCCCCACCAGCAGCAAAACAGCCTCACATCTTTGAATGGTGCAGGAGCAGGAGCGACAGTCAGCGGAGGAGGAGTTTTGGGTATAGGAAATGGAGGCAGTTGCGGAGCTGGAAATGGATTTTTCACCATCTCGGACTCGTTCAACTGGGAAGGATCTACGGGCAATAGTAGTCAGTTGGGTTATGGCGCACATTCCTACAGTGCCCGCAATCCACTGGACATATCAAAGTCCATGCCAACGACACCGATTGCAACACAACGTTTCCGCTACAGTCCTGCAGAGGTACACCGTGATTTCCTGATCAATGGCAACACCATCGATAGTTTACCTTCATCGGCCTTCGCAGCGGGCGCAGGTGCAACGGATCCTACTTTGGCTCTAAGCACGGACACCCTCATCGATGACAGTGCGCCAAGCAGTGCCGATGTGGTCGAAGCGATGATCGGTGTCACAGGCATACTCGACGACTTTTAGAATTTGCATGAAGAGAAAGCTCAGGAGGAGATTAAAATATCAGAACGGCAGGAAACGCATGAGGTGGAGGAAGTCCAGTCTGATGCAAAGGAGGACGCCAATGTGGTGGCCTGTCTGCTGCAGCATGTGGACCAATTATAGAGCCTCCTTTTATGAACTTTCTGCCGCATTGACGTCTCGTTAGTTTTGTTGTGTGTGTTTTTATTAAGTCCATAATCATTGTTCCGAATCTGAGTATATAGGATTTCAGTTTAGCACTACTTCTATATTTGTATTGCCTGTAATTTTATAAAAATTCGAAAGTAATGTGTAATTCTAAAAAAATGTTGACAAAAAGTGTGCTTTAAAAACTTGTGTCAGCTGATAATCGATATAACTCAGAGACTGGAACAACAACATGTAAATGTAGTCCTCCTCCACACATGAGCTTTCTCTTCGTGCCACTCGCTAGCTAAGTAAAATCCAACAAAATCCTATCTTCCCTCTGTCTAAACTAATCAACAGCTTAACTGTGCCTCTAACTGGTTTCAAGAAGCGTTCAACAGCATTAGAGGTTTACGCTTGAGCCGACTTCTGTAATCTAACATTACCCTCAGGCCCTCGTTGTATGTATGCAATTGGCATATTGTTAAAATTCGTAAGCATTAACATAAACACACAGAAGACGATGGTGGGTGGCCCTTGATGTATGTAGTTACATAGTTTTATTGTTGAACAACATTACAAATGAAACGAACTTAAAGTCTGAATGAAGGAAACGTGTGCAGCGGTTTTAAAAACGAAAACAAATTTACAAAATGTAACTGTAAACGAATGTACATCTAGAACTATAGAACTAAACCTCGGCCCTCGACGAGTTTGTCTTCCTGCGACCCTCGATTGTACATATATAAGAATATATATATATATTTCTAGAGGGATTTCCACACGGATTTTAAGGGGGTCGCAGCGAACCAGTCTCAGTTCAAAATTGTCAAATTTAATTGTGTGTTTGTATGGTGTTGTAAGGTATTGAGAATAACGAGCTTCGTCAATTGTTCATCCATTTATTGGCCTCCTGGGCGTAGTCCTTCGATTTTACTAACCAGCCCCAATCTACATAGTCTATTTGTTACACTCTATCTTTATCTGTCTATCTTAAAAGCTTTTAATTCTTCGATTAGTTGTAAGTGTTTGTTTGTTATACCTGTTTATTATTTTTGTTTAATTCACGCTTGGTCGGTCCGATCTGCGTAAGTTACTTTAGTTGTGCTATCAATGGATTTTGTACGATGTCTACAATTCAAGTTTTCTAATGCCTGAATTTCTAGTTGTAATTTCGTTTCTTGTACCCAGTCTATCAGAGTCTTTAGTTTCTTTCTAGCACTTTGAACAAAGTTTAGCTCTAAACACTTTTTTATTAATAGTTCACATTGCAAATGAATGTTAGTTTGTTTGTAAAACAAAGTAAAACACAAACCCGAACCTATTTTCGTTCTAAAACAAATGATTCCGCTCCTGAAAGCAGAACACGTTTTTAAAAAATGTAAAGAAAATAAATCATAAATGTGCCTCAGGCTTTATTGTAAAACAAATATATACCACAACAAAAAATATTCATACAAACATACAAAATGCATTAAAAAAAATCAAAGAAAAAATTAGCTACGTATACACACATAAATAGATTAATAGAACGTTATACGAGTATAATTAAATATACACTCATTTACAACAAGCAAGGATAGGGAATCAAATGAATTTGTTAGAACGTCAGATTCAACCAATTATTCATATATAGTCAACAAGAAAATAATACAATAACCAGAACTGCACCCATAGCCTAAAGTAAACATTGTCAGCTAAATTCTAAAATAAAAAGCAACAAACAAAAATAAACGATTATTTATTTTTAAGCAGCGCCAATTACAGTGCAGTACGCTTTGAACAACAACCAACAATATACCAGTAAAACTAGCAATTGACCTAAGTATGGTAAATAAAATAAACATATTGTCACCGGGAACACTTTAGATGAGATATATGCAATTATACAGAAACAATGCATTAAAGTTAAACGAACCAAAACTGTACTTTTTTATAAGATATTTGAATGACATAAAATACAGATAACAAAAACGAAAAAAAGGCGGATTTATTGGTTTGGGAGAGTACCTCTAAGTGCGCACTCAAAGATGTTGGAACCTTTCTTATCTTTCACTTCTTCGGCAGCAGGAAATTTGGAGTCTCGTTTAGCTTATCAATTATAATTGATAATTATAATTTTCTATGGAAATTTTCTTGATGCCTGAATATATCACTTAATTATACCCGTTACTCGTAGAGTAAAAGGGTATATTGTATTCGTGCAAAAGTATGTAACAGGGAGAAGGAAGCGTTTCCGACCCTATAAAGTATATATATTATTGGTCAGGGTCACTAGCCGAGTCGATATAGCCATGTCCGTCTGTCCGTCTGTCTGTCCGTCCGTATGAACGCTGAGATCTCGGAAACTATAAAAGCTAGAGGATTGACATTTTGCATGAAGATTCTTGGAGTTCCTACGCAGCGCAAGTTTATTTCAAGAAGGTGCCACGCCCCCTCTAACGCCCTCAATAGCTTATATAGGATTTTAAAAATGTTAATTTTTCGGAAAAGTAAATATGCAGTTTTGTTGTGTTTATCAATACCTATCGAAATGTAGAAATTTTTTAAATCGGACCATTCGTTAAAAAGTTACTGCTGATCAAAGTTTATATCTCCGTCGCACTCCCTTTAGCCGAGTGACGGGTATTAGATAGTCGGGACACCAACCCGACTATAGCGTTCTCTCTTGTTATACCCTTGCAGAGGGTATTATAATATTGGTCAGAAGTTTGTAACGCAGTGAAGGAGACGTTTCCGACCCCATAAAGTATATATATTCTTGATCAGGATCAGTAGGGGAGTCGATATAGCCATGTCCGTCTGTCCGTCTGTCCTTCTGTCCGTCTGTCCTTCTGTCCGTCTGTCCGTCTGTCCGTCTGTATGTCTGTTTCAATACCGTTTGCGAGCTCAGTTTAAAAGCTAGCGACTTCAAACTTTCACAGTCGTCCTAAAACATGTGTACGCAGATCAAGTTTGAAAACCGACCCGATCGGACGTCTATATCCTATAGCTCCCATAGGAACAATCGGATATAGCTTTCAAAAAATGAAGATATTTCGCTCAGTGTAAGAGCTATTGACAAGAATCATTCCAAATCGTATTTTTTTGTGCGTACCTTGATCAGGGTAAAAGCGCGTGCCGATCGGACGTCTATATCCTATTGCTCCCATAGGAACAATAGGGTGAAATCGGTCAAGATTTGACGTTTTTCAGGATATTTCGCGCAGAATATAAGCTATTGACATGAAACTTTCCAAATCGTATTCTTTTATGCATACCTTGATTAGGGTAGAAGCGCGTGCCGATCGGACGTCTATATCCTATAGCTCCCATAGGAACAATAGGGTGAAAAATTTAAAAATTATATTTTTTTCAATTGTAAAATATTTTGTTGTTTTGTTAATTCATGTTGCTTTTCTAGTCAAGTTTTCATTCGTGAAATCTGCAAGGGTATTAAAACTTCGGCTTGCCGAAGTTAGCTTCCGTCCTCGTTTTTAAATTAATTTTTGTCGATCCTTACGAAAATAGTGACCACGGAAAAACAATATTTTATAGGGTTGATAATTCTAAGATTATTTTAGTAATAGAAATTTTCTATTAGAAAATATACACCTATAAGAATAATATTCAACTTATTAGTTATTTGATTTTTCACAGGCACTACAAGAACGCGGTATCTAAATTGACTGACTACGATTATGGGCAACGATATTATATCACATTTTAAACTTGTTCAAATACTGATTCAATACAGAATAGAACATTGTGATGATGTTTTGGAAGAGAATTTTGACGGCCCAAATTTTTTTATAAACTTTATATGCTCCTTGAATTTAACCTGCAATTCCGAACCACATTCAATAAATAAACTTTTGTTTTAATTATATTTTAATATTTTTTATTAAACGTTTAAGTTTAAAATAATAATATGCAATTAATATTTGTTAAATATACATAATAATACTTTTAATTTTAATATGCGTGTGTGCTCATTAATGGTTTTTTTCCCTTTTTTTCATTTCCACGTAAATGTTACTTTTACGTTTTTCGTTTATTATTTTATGAATTTTACATGTAAATTTAACTATTTAATAATATTTTATTTTATATGCATTTTACATGTCATTATTTTTAATAGCGCCAAAATAATATTTCATTTGCTACAACTCTTGTTTATTGCGCCACATTCGTTTCCGATTTAGCTCGGGTTCAGTATAATATTTTACGTATAAAAATCATTTTGCGCCTTGATGTACATACTTGTTTCATTAATATAGTTATTATTTTATTTACTCTTTTATTACTTGTATTACTCACTACGCTAATAGCACATTTGAAATTCCCTTTATTCGCTATAAGTACTGTTAATCATATAAGTTTTATAGTTCTTTATGTTTTGCTAAATATTTGTCGTTTATGCTGGTTTTTAAATGCTTGTAAATCATTTATTTCTTTATTTTCGGTTTAATTGGTTTCCTGATATTTTTAGCTCCCACACTGCTCGCTCGTATATAATATATCTGTATATATTTTGTATATGCCTGCTATAATATAATATAATTTATAAAATTGTTGTTTATCTCGCTGAGGTGGAAAATTCATTAATTTATAAGGTTACTTGTTGTTCTGTTTCTTTTGCTGCTGCTGCGGTTGCGAATGCATGTTGCTTGTATACGTTATCTAATTTTCTCTACTTCAGTTTAGATTTATTGTTTTGCGATTAATTTGTTAAAGTATTTGTATATCCTCTGCTTGCTATTTGAGCACACTCAGTACATCAAATACTTAAGTTCCTATAAGCGAGCGGAAATAAGAAAACATATTAAAATAAAAAACGCCTATAAATTTATAATTAAAGAAATGTAAATCGTTTGTGCCATATTTGGATATATTTTCTATGTCGTAAACGTGCTGTTCAAATATTGAAATGTTATCTCTAAAAGTAAAGTAAAATTTTAGCAACATCGACTTTTGAATCTTTATTTACATTCGAATAATGGAAGCAACTTTCTTTCAATCCATCTCCGTCGTCTTGAAAACAGGAACGGGCTTAGAATTTGAGGGTTGGTCCCAATTCAACTTGGCGAAACTGTAACAGCAGATTCCTTAAAACAATTTAATTAGACCAAGTCCAAAAAATAAAAAAAGTAACAAACAAAACAAAATCTGTGTAATTAGTTTAGTTTTATTTCAAAATAAAAAAGACAAAACACTCAACTTATGGGCAACGTAATTAAACAATAATTCAAATTAAATACATAATCATAATAATTGGTAATCGGTACAAAGAAGTCAGTAACATTGTTCATCAGGAGTTGGGTTTTTCTGGTTCAACCTTATAAAGAAATATGAAAAACTTGCCTAGTCTAATTAGAATTATCAATGAAATAAAAACACACTGGTGACAAAAGAGCATGTGGATAGAAATAATCAAATAAAACAAGGCAATTTAAGAGCTGGGCTATATAATAAGTTAGCTATGCATACACAATTCATTTAGTTAAAATTACAAAAAATCTTCATCAAATACATTATAATTCACAGGATTCTTCGTGATCCATTTACAAATAATCTGGCTAAAAAGCATTAAAGCATTGCATACTTTTCTGGATATCTCTCCATTCTCCGTTCTTCAGCAAATTGAACTAAATTAGTTAACTAAATTAATTACTCGTTGTGGTGGTTGAGTTGTTGTTAATGTTCATGTTGTTACTCGGGGGCAGCAGGTCGCCCGTTTGGCTGCGACTGTCCATTGACCAGTCCCAGTCCTTGCCCTTTGGCCGGAATTTGGAGGATTTGTGATGGTGCTGCTGCTGATGATTAAATCCGCTATGGTGGGGAGATGATTTTTCTTTGGGTGACTTTCCAGATTTGCCTAGAAGTGGCGCCGTTGCGCCCACCACATTATTGGGAGCAGCCAGGTTGGGTGGACCATTTCCCGCCGCATCTGCTGCCGTGGGAGGTGCACTGGAGTTGGAGTAGGCCAGCAACTCGTCGCAGTCGTACTCCCAGTTCCTTTCGCAAAATTTCTTTTTGTAGTGCTTCTCCGAACTGCTTTTCGATTTACGCTGGTACTTCAGTGGTATACCACCTAGATCCCCAGACAGAATTGGTCCACTGGCCAAAGGCGGTGTGGCCACACTGGCTGCACTGGGACTCGGTGTTCGGGGCAATCCAACGTCGGAGAGCGGCGGCGACTCGATGGCACTGGGATCTACCGGCGACACGGTCTTCAGGGAGCTACCAGCATGCAGCGAAGAGGACGCAGAGGACTTGATGCTACTATCGCTTAGGTGATCGGACAGGTGATGTTGCTGCTGTTGGTGCTGCGCCTGCAACTGTTGCTGTTGCTGCTGCTGTTGACTGCTGCTCCCACTGCCGCTGATGTTGTTTTGCTGGCTATGGTGGTTGTACAGGCTGTTGCTGCTGCTACCGCCGCTTCCAATGGGTAGCTCCAGTTGCGATGAGCTGGACGAGGTGGACAAAAACGTGCGCACCGCATCTGAGTTGCTGCTGCTGTGCGTAATTCCCGAGTCCGGCGAGGTGTTGCAACTAATTGAAGCCGGAACCGTATCGCCATCGATGCTTCGCCTGGTTTTATCCAATTCAGTACTGGCGAAGGCCACCAGGCGATCGAAACCAGAGCTGACCCGATGCTGCCAGTGGGATTCATCATCGGCGGCAATAACATCATCTGGGAAAATTAGCAAAAGTTTTAGTTAGTTTTACCTTATTAAAAATCATGATAATAGTGCGAAAATTTCGATTTGGTTTGGGTGAGGTGGTGAGTTTTAGTGGGTTTTTGGAAGAAGTCAGTCGAAAGGGTGGTAACGATAGCACTGGCGATAACGCGTAGTGTCCTAAGCTTTTTCCGCATTTTATTTATCTTCTTGGTACAGTTGCTTTGAGCTTTGCGTGCAGGGGGTATGTTTTCGTGTTCTTTTGTTTTATGGGTGTTTCATGTGTTTGGTGTGGTAAATGTTAAAACAAAGGTGTTACATAATGAAAGTATAATAAATAAATAATAACTAAATCATAATTAAAAGAAAGAAACCAATTAGGCGCAACAGAACTTACCTCATGCTCGTTAAAATTTCATAAATTTTGTTCGGGATTTTTTAATTATAATTTGGCATATAAATTCTGTACTTTTAGTAGGTAAATTATTAAACGCAAAAATTAAAAGTTGTCTTTTGTAGGTTTCTGATTTGAAATCATTGTTTTTCATCAGGTTTTTTGTACTCTGCTTATTATTTATGGTTATTAGAAGACTGTTTCTTTCGCCCAACAACAAACATGTTTTCGGTTTTGCTTTTCGTTTGGTTTGTTTGAGGAATTTTGAGGTATGCAAGTCAATCAATTCAATTCAATTCAATTCAGTTCAATGCAAGTCAATTCAATGCAATCGATCATTGGTTATTGGGGTACTGTGGGGCAACTACTACTACTATCGGCCAGAACATATCCGTTCAGATTCTGATTACTATGGGCAGCTGATAGTTTCGTTGGGCCAGACAAAGTCGTGCGAAGGCGACGTCTGGGATCATAATTAGTTATAGTACGTTGCGTTGCCAAATCGTTAACTGTATGGAGTAGAGCATAATAGAAGGGATAATAAAGAAGGCTGGATAAGATGGGACATAATTTGTTGGTTTGTTTGGTTGTTTTTGGTTCTTAGCATTACCAATTTGCATTTGCAGTTGTTTTTTTTTTTTAATCGAATTTTAGTAAAATTGAAAATTAATTATGCATTATAATAACATTCCAGAAAGTTGCTTTTTTGGGTTAATTTTGAAATAAATGTTTGCTTATGGGGGTGTGTGAGTGTTGTATATTTATGTATGGTTTTTACAAATAGCTATTTAGCTTTATATGTGTGTTTGTGTTTGCGGGTGGCTCTGGGTAACATATTATATATGCAGTAGGTAAAGATGATTGATTTGGCATGACGCTTAGGATAAAAGAGTAGCTAAAATACTTTCAGCATGTTGGATGTTGTTGGCTTTGATTTTGTGGTCGCTTACTTTTTTTAATATGGTACAATAATGTTTGTTGAGGCACGGAAAATATACAAAAAACCCCTTCTTAGATGTCGGAAAATGCAAATAATTTTGATGCACATTTCACTCGCGAAATCCTGCCAGTTTTTCTTGCAGTTTAGTTTTGCTTAAATTCTTTGATGTTCGCCGTTAGTTTTCACCCTCTAAAGTTTACAAATCTTAATGTCGTTGGCAAAATAAAAATACAAAAAGCATTACAAAAATCATAATAAAATAAAATAATACGTTCAAAGCTACTGAAACTAAATAAGCAACATTTACAGAGTGTACTACAAAGTTTAAGGGACAAAAACCAAACTACGAGGAACACACAACAATTAAAATGAATTAAGAAGTGAGAAAATTAGGATAATTTGTTTTGCATGTTGTATTTACATAGGTAAAATGTCTAAATGTATAAATGTTTGAATAATTGTGTTCAGATGTTTGTGTGCAGTGTTTAAAAGCAAATCATGCCGAGTCAGAACTGGAATTAGATCCTGAGCCAGAGCTAGAACTGGAACCCGACGATGAGGATCCGCTATCAGACCCGCCATCTTCGGATACCACTTCCTCCTCTTCCGGCTCAGATTCCACATCCGGTTCCGCTTCCGGCTCTACTCGCTTAATGGTTAGATCTTCTGCCACCGTTTGGGCGGCTAGTTGAGTTTGGTATTTGTGCTGGTGAAGAATGTGTGTTTCTAGCGGATATGCTACGTGTGCTGGTGGTGGTGCGTGTTGTGGTGCATATTTGGGCGCTGATACCCTGGACGAACTTTTGGCTTGGTCTACGAATAGCTTACCATCGTCGGCGGCATTGGCATTGCGCTGTCCGCCCAAAGTTGGTGTGGTGCTGTGGCTGTGACCGTGCCCGTGACCAAGACCATGTCCAAGATGAGGTACCCTCAGTTGCTGCTGGGCTAGCTGCAGATGTTGCTGCTGCTGCTGCTGTTGCTGCGACTGATGGTGGTGCAACATTTGCTGTTGCTGCGGGTGGTGCGACAGCTGCAAGGGGCGCTCATCGCCCAACAGCGAATTGATCTCGGGACTCATCAGTAATGGTGGATCCACCAGCAACTTGCCATTGTTGCTGTTGCTGCGTCGTCCGCACGACGATGACGATGACGAGGGCGTCGGGGAGGGCGTGGTCGCATCGTGAGCTGGAGGCGGCGGAAGCACTTGCCCGTTGGCATAGAGGTGGGCGTGGTGCTGCTGCTGTTGCGTCGGAGGCGGCTCGTAGTGGGCCAATTTCGAAGGACGCGGCGGTTGCTGATGCGACGCCAGCGGCGAGCTGCGTTTTATTCCCACTAAAAGACAAATTAATTGGTTTAGAAATGGTCGAATTAAAATAACAAATTCTTTCAGCCTGTTCTGAATGCTTACGTTCAACTTTCTGCGGAGTCCCATTAAGGCTGGCACCATGGGGATGATAACTGTGGGCTGGAGGTGCTTGGTGAGCATAGTGCGTTGCTAGTTCCAGGCCAGGAGGCGGTACTCCCGCTGTAGACGATGAGGCGGCTGCTGCTGCGCGTCGTTGACGCTCCTCGGTCTCCTCCTTGTACTTCCTGGCACGCACATGATCCTGCAGAGAGGCAGCCAGACCTTGGGACAAGTCAAAGATGATAAAAGTTAATCTCGATCGTTAGAACAGCAAGACGATATTTTTCATTTCAATAATATTTCATTTATAAACAAGTTTCTCATAATAACTAAACTGGCATTTAATTTAAAATGAAAATATTGCATTGGCCAATTGAAATGTACCTTCTAGTGGAGGATTGGCACCATTGAGACGCGGTCCCCGCATAGTAGCTGCTCCCGCCGACCCTGCCCCCTTCGACTGTTTCTGCTGCTGCTCCTCGTGGAAATAGGCCTCGATGCTGCCCTTCAGCTCCGCACGGGGCAAGGCTACCGGCTGATAATCCCGTCCAGAACGAGCGGAAGCCGAGTGTGTTGTTGGCGGTGCTGTTCCTGCGTTCGCCCGAGCGCCACCCTGGGCCTTCTGGACATAGGCAACATGTGCCAATGTGGCCAGATTGCTGCTTCCTCCTGCTGCTGCTCCGCCAGCACCGACACCAGGTCCTCTTTCCTGAGCATAGCTGGTTGGATGTGCCTCCTGGGATTCCTCGGAGAGCGGACGCACATGAACCCTCTCCGGTCGCTGGGCATTCAAGTTGATTAGCAGACGATCGTTGGATCGCTCATTGAGGAAAGCTCGCTCCATGAAGTTGGCGCCACTTGTGCTCATGTTCACAGCTGCATTGATGATGCTCTGATGCGAGATCTCCAGAGTTCGCTCGATCTCCCCGTTAACCAAATCGCCAATAGTCTTGCCTGAAGTGGCAGGGGCTCCATGTCCTGAAAGCGGCGGCGTGGCCTGCGGTGGAACATGTTGACTGAGCTTCTCCTGCGACAGATGACGACGCAGAGCCATCTTTGCGGGTGAAACCTGCGTATAATCCGGCTGCGAGGAGTTGGAGCTTGGCCTGCTTGGCGGACGGATGCGATAGCTGCCGTAATCCGAGTTGGCGGAACTCGCTCGAGGCAACAGCTCCAATGGTTGCTGCTGTGGCTCCACTATTAATTGCTCCCGGCTGCCCGAACGCTGCAAATGACTATCAGCCGGCGGTGCCTTGAACTCATTGGGATGATGGGGATGCTGATGCTGCACATGCTGCTGCAGACGATGTTGCTGATGGTGTTGCTGCTGCTGGTGTTGCTGCTGGTGATGATGATGATGTTGTTGTTGTTGCTCCTCCACCCTCATCTGCTGACGCTGTGCCGCATGAGCAGCCGCTGCCAACATGAGTTGCTGTTGCTGGAGTTGCTGCTGCTGCTGCACCATATAGTGCTCATAACTGGTAGCGCTAACTGAGCTGCGCCGCCTCTGGTATCCCAGATCCGCCGGCGTTGTCTGCTGTCCTGCTGCATACAAAGCAGCCATGTGCGAGGGAGGAGGCGGTGGTGGAGGTGGCACCTGTCGAACCGGTGAATATTTCGGTTCCTTAGCTGCCTGATACTTGCCCGATCCAGTGGCCTTGCCCACTGCCCCGCCGTAAGCTCCATATGGAAGATTTGCAGGCGGGGGCGGCGCAGTGGAAGCGGTGGCTCCTGCCCCTGGACCAGGCAGCGGTGGTGTGATTGGGGATATAGTGGTATTCGCGTTCAGATGCATCAAGCCCTGCGTGGACACTGTGATGATGTTGTGCAGATTGTTGGGCAGCCCCTGGGCGGGGTTCATCGATCCAGCCTGCTGTTGCTTCGATCGCTTTGGCGCCGGACTGTGGAGTGGAGAGGGGGATGGCGATGAATCCACTGCCTTGCTACGCTGCTCCTGATCCTCGTTCAAGGCCGTGGTTATGATGCTCTTCAACCGATCCTCAAAGTTGGCCACCTTCGGCGATTCCTGCTTGCGACTGGCCGACAGTCCAGGCAACTCGCACTTGGGCAGCTGGGAGAGATTCACCTGCTGCTGCTGCTGTTGTTGCTTGGGTGCTGGCATCAGGGTGCTGTCTTTGTAGTGGTGGCCAGGGGAGGATTTAATGCTCACTGGAGCAGAGGGCGGAGGTGGTGGCGGTGCCTCTAAAATTGCCTTGCTCTTGCCATTCACTTGGTAAGGGGGCGCAGCTGCTCCTTGGAACTTGCCAGCTTCAATCTGACGGCAGGTCTCGACTATTTTCTGTGCCAGCACTTCGGGATTGCTTTCCTGGATCTTGCCCACTTCGGGAACCTCCGGCCATTCCTGGGAACGAGCACGATGCTCCCGACTGCGACGAGAGTTCTTCGCGGAGTTCAATTTATTGTTTTGCACGGTCACTGAATTCGTGGTGATGGTGGTGGAGGAGGATGAGGAAGATGACGATCCGGTCGACACAATCATGTTTGTTCCTTGCGCCAAAAGCGTCGCTGCGGTGGACCTCTCCTCCGCTGTCTTCTGCAGCACCGTGGTCTCCTGTTCGATGGTGGACACCTGGGCGTAAAGTTTCTTGCGTTGGCTTAGCGTATTGGCAATCTCCTTCAGCACTAGTTCCTGGGCAGTGGTCTCCGAAAGTTCCGGGGGCACCTCCAGCTTCACCTTTCCATTAACCGTACCACAGAGTTTCTGGTATTCGGCAAGGTTCTTCAACTGCTTGTTAAGGAGGATCTTCTGCTCACCCTCGTAGAAGGTGACTTCGTTTCGCATCCTGCTTGCCGTGAGCTGCAGATCCTTATGTCTGCCCACAATCTCCTTCGCCTGGGCGATCAAGTCGTTGGGTGAATTCACATGGATGCCCAGCTCGTTCATGCGCACTTTAAGTAAGGCAACACTATCATCAATCAGCACCTTTATCTGCTTGTCCAACTGACTGGCGCGGTTCTTCAGCCTGGCCATACGCTCCTGCTCTTGGGCAATCTGTTTCTGAACCTGGGGCACATAGGCGCTGGACTTCATGTGCTCAATCATCGACGTATACTGCGAGCGGAACACATCCAGGAGGATCTGCAGGGCGTAGGGGGTATCCTGTGGCGCCGCTGGAATATCCAACTCCGTGTGTGCCATGTTCTCCGTGAGCAGAGCTGTTAGCTGTTGATCCACGGTTCCAGGAGCTGCTGGCAGCTTCTTCGTCATGGTATCCAGGGAGGTACTCAGAACCGTTTGCTTGTGCAGTGCTTCTAGTCCTACAATCTTCAAGGACTTTCGGCCGCGTGCCCCCTTCTTCATGCGTCCTTTGCGACCAGGTCCAGCGCTGGCAGCCCGTGGCTGATCCTCCTTGGAGCTCGACTCCTTGCTGGCCACCGCTGCCGCCGCCGCTGCTGCTAGAGCCTCCGCTTCCCTTTGGGCAGCTGCAGCTGATTTGCTGGCTATCGCAGCTTTCCTGGTTAACTTTTTGCGCTTTTTCTGCGTTGTAGCTCGTGCCTGTCGGCCAACTGCTCCTCCTCCTCCACCCATGCTTCCCCCATTACTGCCGCCGTTGCTGTTGGAGTTATTGTTCTCCTCGTCATCCGACTGCGAACTCTTGCCCTTCGAACTGCACCAGTCGGACCAAACTTTCCTGGTCATCGGGCCATTGGAGGCGGATGTGGTATTAGTGGCCGTGGTGGTGTTGCCACCATTACCGTTCGTTGCCTCGCCATCGCTTTCCGTGCTGCTTTCCATGTCCAGACTGCGTTGTTGCGGTGGTTGCTGATGCTGTTGCTGATGATGCTGCTGTTGCAGTTGCTGGCGTGTTTTGGAAGCAGCTTGTTGCCCACTGGCAGCTGCTATTCCCCCACCGCTGACATTGGCCGGCGACTGGGACTGATGGCGCTGCTGATGGGCGGCGGTAGCGGCAGCTCCGTTAGACTGTTCCCGCTCCCGCTGATGGTTGTTGTTGTTGGCGTGATTGTTGGTGTTGTTATGGTGGTTGTTATGATGGTGCTGGCCAACGTTCGCCTCTCGCTTGGCGCGATCACGTGTGGTCCGAACAGTTCCTAAAACAAAACAATGAATAATTCTTTAGTATAAGAAAACAGACGAAATGTTTTTAAAATTGGATACTTTTGTGGACCTATCTTAAACCCCAGGGGCTAATTTAAAGGATTCTTTTTACAGTATTCTCTCTGTATTAATTCAAAGTAACTTATCTTGCAAAAGGTAACAAAAATACTTATAAAATATTTATAAGCATTTAGTTAAGTTATTTACTTTTTACTTATTAATTTATTTGGACCCTAATTAAAATATTTTTTATAAAACTTATCTTAACATTATCTAGATATTATATATCAGACGGACCAAACAAACAAACATTTCTACGAGAGCTCGCCATGGGCTGATCAGGATATATAATCAATATTTTTATTAACATATACAAAAATTTAGTAGATGCTCAGTAAAAATTTAAAGCTTTCCTTTTAACCCCATTTAGTTAACTTTTATTTTTTCCTGGCTTACTAAAATAAACGAACTATTACTTTAGCTCCAACCCGAATATTATTGAATAAACTTGATCTCCTAATGCTGCAGAATTAGATGTTACAAAGAGATATTTCTTATAAACTGACTATTAAACATCCAAAAAAACCTGAATTGATGATTGAATTGATCAGATTTCGTGATCTTAAACAAATAGAAACATATTTTCATTCCAAAGGTGATTGATTGAGAAAATCATAAAACTGAAAAAATAAATTCTTGATTTTGACAGTGACTGATTGGTTGGGAATTTTGATGATGACGAAAATGATTGTTTCTGTGTGTATTGTGTCTTGTCTTGATTTCCGATTAGTGCATCCTTTGTCTCCGCCTTCAATCGTCCTTCAGAACTTACCCACGCTTTCGTGATCGTTGCCACCTTTCGTTTTCAGGCGCTGAAAGTATCGCTCCAATATGGTGCGATCAATAACATGCAAATAATACGAAACGGGTTTGCAGGTCCAGGAAACGGAGCCCTTGAGAGGTGGAATCTCGCTGACATGCATGATGGTGCCAATGTCACTAAGGTTTCTGCAAGAAATTAATATTAATATTAATTCCAAAAAAATCCATAGTAGTATCTTAGGCAGTTAAATCAACAACCAACCTGTCGGTGATCCGAAAGTTCAGTGGACAAAACGACTTGGAGGACACGACCCGAGCTCCGTCTCGAAGATCTGCGAATCGTTCCTTTAGCTGATGGTCCACCGTCGGCCCGAAGGCGAAGTTGTTAACAAAAACCAAAGTCGAGGAGGTGATCTTCTCACGATGCTCATCGACCAGAAAATCGCCCTTGATCAGCTTGTATTCGCAGAAGCGCTTGCCAAACCATCCCATATACTGGCGAAATATGACGTCCATGCGTTCTGCATATCTCGCCGGAGTGTCCGCCTTTTCGATGCCAATGCAGGTTTTCAGGGGAAAGGATCCGGCCATCTGGAGGACCACCTGGCCCACTCCCGAGCCGAGATCGATGAACGTATCCTCTTTGCTGACGGTGACATGCTTAAGCATTTGCTGCACCAACTCGTAGCTCGTCTCGCCGTAAACCTCTGGCGAAAAGGGCTCATACTGGTTGAGTTTATCCGGATCGAGAACGGCAGCATTGTAAACTAATTGCAAAATGTGTCTTAGAAGGCTAGGGTGAGCGAACTTATTCAGGCGCTCGGCGGGCAGTGAAGTTCCTTTTTCCTGCGAGAAGAAGAAATAAAAAATAAGGAATTTGAGTACTCATTGCAAAAAAAAATATCAAGAAACTAAATTTAGAAACTTTTGTAAATCGAAAGGTTTGGTTTGGAATCTGAAGATAATAATTACATTTTAAACAGTCTGGTAGTCGTTGACAATAGTTTCTAAAAATAAGGTTTCTTTTTTTTCTGATAATTTTTTCTGTAAATTCTGTTAACAAAGAAACTAAACCACTCACCAATGCAACGATGCTGTCGACGGCCTTGTTGAAGCGATCGACCAGACCGGTCATAGTCTTATAGCAGGCAGTGTCAATTTGATGGAGATTGGTCTCCTCGAAGGCCGATGACATCGACGGCAGTTCATCGCAGACGAACTTAATGGTGTCGATAATGTCGATCCCATTATCGTGCTTGTCCTGTCCGTGTCCGATCTGCAGGGGCCAGGCGAAGGAAATGACATCGGAGGAGCCAGCGGGCGAGCGCAACACCAAGTCCTTGACTTGGGGTGTGGCCATATTTTTCCGCTTTCCTTAGCCAGCCTTCTTTTTATTTTTGTCTATTTTGTCGTGTTTTTCTTTTTGGTGTGCGTGGTAAAAGGGGCGAGATCGGTGTGGTTTTTTTTTATTGTTTTGGGAGTTTTGTTGGGTTCTAAAACAACGTTTGCTCTGTGTTGTTTTAGTTGGTAGTGTGTCGTTTGAGATATTGACTTTTGATGGAGCGTTTATGAGAGGGGTGAGTCTATGATGATAGGTGCTAAACGATTTGATGATCAAAAGTTGGCATAGGATTTGTGTTTCTGTATTGTATTTTGTGTAGAGGCGATTGCGTTACGGTTTACGGTTACGACTATGGTCTACGTTTATATTAAATGGTTTCTTCTTCTGGTTGTTGTTGTTGTCTTAGGAACAGTGGCAGCGTTGGGTTAATGTATTGGGCTAATAGAATAATATTATGCTTCAACTACTCTTGACGTTGCGATTCGAAGCGTTACGTTGCGTTTGCTCTTAACGTTATTGTAACTGCTGCTGCTGCTGCTCTGCTTCCTCTTCTGCTTTTGCTTCTTCCGTTGCGACCGCTTCTCTTTCCGGTTCCGGTACCTTCCTCTCTTCCTCTCACTTCCGCTCTTCCTCCAGCAGCAGCGACAAAATACAAAAGTAACTGATGATAGTTGCGTAGTTTGATATTTTGCTGGATGTTAAGAAAACGATGCATTTTCTTCAGTGTGCGGAAACAACATTTTCCAAATGTTTTCCTTTCTCCCTAGAATTTCTGTTTCGGTTTCTGTTTTGAATTTGAATTCGTCTTGTTGTTGCATTATAGTTTCCCACCGTTCCGTTTCGATTCAGTGCGTTCCGTGGCACGCGCTCGTTCCCGAATACCGTTGCGCATTATTGCACGCGCCTCGGCCCAGTTTTGGAAAGTGTTTCAGAGGAATTGCTGTTTTTATGCTTTTACAACACCCGCGCCTTTAATTTATGTACAGTTTTGAATGTGATTTCTAGTTTGAGTCTGTAACAAGAGAGAAAAGAAGAGAAGAGAATGGTAAAAACATAAATAAGCAAAAAACATAATCAAAACAAATTTATTAAACCAAAATGGGGGTCTAAAATTTTATGATTTTTATGATTGGCGAGTATTGAAATGCAGTTCAATGCCAAAAGTATGATGGTTTTTAATAATTGAGCTGAGGTAATTGAGATGAATGAGATGAATCTTACTTTCTATAGTTATTCTAATTTAGATCGAAACTATTTATATGTATATTAAAGATTATTCTTTGATAGTGTGTTCACTGGTAGTTAAGCAAAAAAACGGAGATTAATCTTATATGATTATAATTATATGATTAAAGTAATCATATTTCATTTATTTAAGATTAAAAATAAATGTTTTTCCAATTTTTATAGTCGAATAAGAGGTTTTTTTTATATTGCCCAAAGTTTATGCAATACTTTTTACGAACTTTTGGTAGACTTTTATATGTTTTCGAACTTTATCTTTGGCTGCAATTTATTCCCACACTGGCATTTGTTTGGCCTGTCACTGAGACATTTCATCATTGATATGCAACGCCTCTTTCCCTGTGGGTCTAGCTTTATTTTTTGTGTTCAGGGTGGCTTTCGTTATATTTGTTTATTATGCTAATTAGTCATGCGAGGCACGTTTCAGGGCTTTTTTTAATATACTTTTTTCACTTTGTATTTAATGTGATGCCATTCATTTTTTGCTTCTTCTAATTTTGGTGGGCGTAGACGCTAGTCAGCGACAATGTGACTTCATTAGCATAAACAGCGTTGACGACAGCTTTCCTCGCGGGGAGTTAGGGGTTGTGGGAAAAGCCAGCCACGGAAAATCGATAGCAACCCCAAGGCCCGAGGCTTGAATTAAAGAATGAATGAATGAAAATGTCCGTCACTCGGGTATTTTCTAATTAAAGCTTACTCGCCGTGGGCATTGAAAATCACCGTTGATACGGCTTATTTGCAGCTTAAAGCTTCAATAAACCTATATAGAGAGGGAGATATCCAGTCTAGCGTTAACATTTTTGGCTAGACAAGCGCCACATTAAATTGAATGGGTTTTTGGCCTGCACTCACACTCGGACGTGGGTTATAGGTATGTATATACATACATATATATTCTAGCTTCGTCTGGCAACTGCAAACAAAATTGCAGTACATTATATAAGCAAGTGCCGTTATGTGGCATCGCATGGTTGTTGTTTATGCATGCACGTGTGCGCATCCGACCAACCTCCCCGCTTCGAAATATGTATCTATCTATATCCCGCGTGCGTGTGTATCCGTATCTATATATATACATATGTATATATATCTGCAACCATGACAGCCCCAACAGACAGCCAGACAAAAGCTCCATGTGGCATCTGTCTCCTCCCTGATTTTCCACCCCCCTGGCGACTGCCCCCTTCCAAAAAGATATATGCTCGTATACTGCCCCACAGGTCGCCCATTTCGCCGGTCAAGCCGACAAACAACAACATGAGCTATAACAACGATAGCGACACAGGACAGAGACAACGACGTCGACAATTTATTGTTAATCAATAACGGGCAATGAATTTTATTTTCAGTATTTAAGCGCCATCAACCATTTGCAGTTTAAGAGAAATGTGCGTGTGGCAATGAAAAGCTGGTGAGAAAATGTCTGGCATGTAGTTGCATTGGATAGAGGAGAAAGTGCTGCGAACGACGAACCAGAAAGTTAAATAACAATCTTAATAAATTAGAACCTTCTGAATAGAGTTCTTGGGAATCTGTCCCCTATTTCTTATCTGAGATAGTTTATTTATGCTTTTGCAGAGAGCTAATGAAAACCAATAAAAAATATATTTTTAATAATATTATGATTATAATTTTTAATTATAGTTTCACATTTAATTTCTTTTGTGACAAGCTTATAAGCTACTAAGAAAAAACCTATTCTCATGGTCATATTCATTTCTCATCCCAATGATAGTCTGGGTTAATTTGCGAGCCCAAACATTACTACTGGGTATAATGTCTACAGTCTAGACCCTGGAACGGTGGCTAAACAAAACAAGCCCATTTCACAGGCATTGAACTCACAGTCTGCCGCCAAAAATGAGTGTTGTCGATTGTTGGCTATAACCGTAAATTGCGGTTTGCAGCCAAAAATCCGAAAGTCAAAGATCATTTCCATAAGGGTTCCCATTCTATAGCCTATATCATCCCTTTGGTCCTTTGGCTGCTGTCTAGCCGCAATATATGCATGTATGTGCTTAAAGCGAAATATTTATAATGAAGACCTTTTGAAAACGTCCTTAGAATTCCATGTCTATTAGCCTTTTACAAAAAAAAATTTGTTTTTGCTTAAACCTACATTGTTTTGAAGAAATAAAAAAAAATATTTTTCTCCGCTGATATTTGTATATGTCAATCCAAACAAGAGAGAACGCTATAGTCGGGTTGGTGTCCCGACTATCTAATACCCGTCACTCGGCTAAAGGGAGTGCGACGGAGATATAAACTTTGATCAGCAGTAACTTTTTAACGAATGGTCCGATTTAAAAAATTTCTACATTTCGATAGGTATTGATAAACACAACAAAACTGCATTTTTACATTTCCGAAAAATTAAAATTTTTAAAATCCTATATAAGCTATTGAGGGCGTTAGAGGGGGCGTGGCACCTTCTTGAAATAAACTTGCGCTGCGTAGGAACTCCAAGAATCTTCATGCAAAATGCCAATCCTCTAGCTTTTATAGTTTCCGAGATCTCAGCGTTCATACGGACGGACAGACAGACGGACAGACGGACAGACGGAGAGACGGACAGACGGACAGACGGACATGGCTATATCGACTCGGCTAGTGACCCTGATTAAGAATATATATACTTTATAGGGTCGGAAACGCTTCCTTCTCCCTGTTACATACTTTTGCACGAATACAATATACCCTTTTACTCTACGAGTAACGGGTATAAAAATGCATGGTCAATAGCCAATTAGACACCGACCGGTGCGCTATTTATATCATATACATTTTTGTTATACTTTTTCGCATGCCCGTGGAGGCGTGACACACATTTCGCTACTCTAGTATACACAAACGTATACTCAGAAAAGTTGACACAATTATGGGGCCCATAGATACATAGATAAAGATAAAGGGGGCGCAGAGGGAACCATATAGCCAGCGGCACATCGCGCTTTTAATCAACTTTAAAAGCACATCAACGTTCCACTCTTCCCGCTCCTTATAATCTACATTGGACAAAAACTGTTTTATTTATTTTTGAAATGCGTGAAACAAAATTATTTTGAACAAATTTTTAAATATTTGTAATAATAGATAGTTATTATAAAAAAACATAGAATTTCTTAGATTTGATTTTTGTTTACTTATTATATTCAATGCTTTTCTTTCTGTGTAATAACAGACTACGCCCACGCGAACCGCTATTATTATTCTTTTCTCTCTTTTTTGCAATATTATTTGCGTGTTGTTTTCTGTGTTCGCCTTTCCATTTTTATTTTATGGCTCTGCTTGCCGCCTGCCACGCTGTCTGCCTTGTTTTTAGCCAGCTCCGTATCATTTTCTGTGTTTGCTGATATCCCAAACTAAAATAATAAAAACAAATTACCTATAAAATGGGAAGTATGTACAACAGTTCTAAAAATAAATAGGGAGAGGGAAATTGGATGAGTAGTTTTTATCATCATGGCGAGTGTGTGTCAAGGTCAGCAAATTGTGGCAGCAATTAAAAAATTAGTTAAATATTCCGCTTACAGTTCTCTATTTTTAGATTTTTCTGTATTATATAAACGCAGTTTATATCATAATTTCTCGGTTTCGTGTTCCATCAATAAACGTTTTTCCCTATTAATTTTCTGTTGGTTTTAGCTTTTTAATATTTCTTAATATTTATTTTATTTGTGATTTCCCTATCTTAATGGTTGTAATTGTAATTGTTGTTGCTGCTCGAAGGTCAAATTAGTTTACGCTTTGATTTCTCATTTATTATTGTTGTAGCAATGCACAAATACCCAATGTATTTTACAAGTCATTTTGCTTTTTGTAAATTCTACGGACATTAGCTAATTATTATTGTTAAACATTAATCGGTAATACTATACATTAGCGGGCTCACCCCCGAAATTCGCGAAAAAATTATCCTCGATGGACCGCGATTTCTTAAGAATTTACGTGCAAAAAGAACTTGGCGGTCGGCCATGGTTCTCTTGTAATTAAATTTCAAAGTTCTCGGGTTTGCTATAAAAAACAAGGGTGCTTTTCTCATATTTTCAATCAAAGTAATTAAGTTTTAATGAGTTCCTATAAAATTAATTAATTGTTCAAATGAGTTCCTATAAAATTATTTAATTGCTTAAATGAGTTCCTATAAAAAAAGTGTAGACTTTTGTCACATTTTTTTAATTGTATTTTTTGTCTAATGAAAAAACTTATGCAAATAATCATGTTATGAGTGGAGCGTGGACTATAAAGGACATGATTGAGATTTTAGTGACGGCCAGGAACGATCACATCCATCCAAGGTCCCCCACCATTTTAATGCATTAATTAAACCTCAAACAATTTGTATCTTTATATTTATTTAAATAGTTTCAATGAACACTTTTCCGCACCACCATTGAGGTAAAGTTCCAGGCGGTTTTTTATAGTGGTGTCCCCGTTAGGCCTAGTCCACGCTGAGATCCGAATATAACAAAGAGTCTCCTAATTAACAGCTGAGTTGTTGTCGAAGGTGTCCTAAAAATATATATGCGAAATTTTATGATGTATGTTAAATTTGAAATGAAAGCATCGTGCAAGTACAAATAAAAAAATGGAACGAGTCACAAGTAAAATTTGGCATGAAATTAAAAAAAAATCGCGGCGATTTTTTTTAATTTCATGCCAAATTTTACTTGTGACTCGTTCCATTTTTTTTTTAATTTGTACTTGCACGATGCTTTCATTTCAAATTTAACATACATCATAAAATTTCGCATATATATTTTTAGGACACCTTCGACAACAACTCAGCTGTTAATTAGGAGACTCGTTGTTATATTCGGATCTGAAGCGTGGACTAGGCCTAACGGGGACACCACTATAAATTCAAGAAAGAATTTTTCTTAAAAATAGAAAAATGAAAATCTCATATGTTTGTTTGGTAATACTTTCTCATCCATACCGAGAAACTCTCCAAACGTTACAGAGCAAGACTGGCACGTCATGTTGAACAATATGAATCAATAAACAAAATTTTTTGATAAAAATTTGAATATTGGGGGCAGACAACTCGATTTTTATAGCAAGTATGAGAAAAGCACCCTTGTTTTTTATAGCAAACCCAGGAACTTTAAAATTCAATTACAAGAGAACCATGGCCGACCGCCAAGTTCTTTTTGCACGTAAATTCTTAAGAAATCGCGGTCCATCGAGGATAATTTTTTCGCGAATTTCGGGGGTGAGCCCGCTAATGTATAGTATTACCCATTAATCTTTTATTGTACTAAACTCAACAAAGAAATCATTCTTATAAAAAAGGTGTAATTCTTTAAAGAAAAAAAATTAAATAATCTACACCGTTAGGATCAAAGTCTTACTTCTTGTTTTTCAACTGCATTGAGGTCACCTATTATCAATTTATATATTTACGTAGTTTTATTAAAAAATATATTAAATGTAAGTCTGTTCCAAAGAAAACAAGCGCATGGCTTTGATTCATTTTTATTATTTCTACTGATAAGAGTCTTCTATGTTAACTACATTCTATAAAAGCGCAACCTGTTGGCGTGTGAGGCCATCAAATCAAATGTTTGTCTATGTCCATGAACAAAAAACAAAAAGTACTGATAAGATATGAAATTATTTGACCTAGTTACCAAATGCCTTTTATTAACGAAATACAAATAAATAATACTTGAAAAGTAAGCATGCGACATTAACCGCAATGAAGGAAGTGACATATTTTTTCCTGCACTTTACGAACCAGGCTGCAACTCAAACACCTGCCAGGAAGAGCAAAACAAGGAGAAAAACAAAAGATCGGCAGTTTTTCGGTTTGGTACGTGCCAGGGGAAATTCCCATCTTATTTTTTTTTCTGAGCTCCCCTTTTGAGATCCGTTCGGAAGGTCATCAATCGCATTGCGTATGTATAATTTCTTGTCCTGCGGTTTTAAAGAAACAGCTGCATGTGAAACCACATGCCAAACTGAGAAAAAAAGGGGAAAATTCAGAGCTTTTGACATGAGAATACAATACAAACATGTGCATGAAATTTACACAGGCACTTGCCAGAGATGCCCACAAGCCCTGTAATTAAATTTACATAAAAGGAAGATAACTATATTTCGCAAAGGTTTGATAAGTAGATTTAGCTGTCAATTTATAATTAATGCAGGGAAAAAATAGTGAAAAAGGGGCAGACCAATGTAAATATAATGCACAACCAAGAACGTCGTCAAGTTAAAGAGTAATCAAGGAATATATTCAAAACAAATTTAGGAAATATTAAAGCTACATGTACAAAAAAACATTAATATATAAATGAAACCCAGTCAAGAACCTTTAAGTTCCCTCATCGCATTGTTGCCAAACTTCACCCAAATACACACCATTAACGCATTTTGGAGCTGCCACACCCAGAACTTGAAATGCACAAAGAATCACCATGAAACCTAAAATAAAAAAAGAGGGAACAACGGCGACCCCACCCACAAAAGTTGTTTGGTTTTCCTGCCAGCAAAGGTGAACAAAAGTTCAAAAGAAGAGCACAAATTAGACAAGAGCTCTGAGAGTAATCGATTTTAAATTACCATAAAGCACTTGCCAGAGAAAAACTTTGCACTTCAAAGCCAAAAAACAGAACCGAAGCCTTAACGGACTTTCGGCTTTAAATGCTTTGAAAGTGCCGCTATAAAACCGAGAGTCGGGGAGTTAAAAGGGGTGGTGTTAAAATGGTACCCAACCAAAAGTCACTTCGAGCCGACTTTCCTATCTTCTGCGGGGTTGAGGTAGAAAAGCGTTGCAAACTCGTCCCCAAATTTCACCCCCAAAACGCCCAGAAAATGTGGAAAATGTCGAAAGCCATGACAAAAAAAAAAAAGAAAATGAAAAGGCAGAGGCAATGATGAGAAATAACTGAACTAAAGAATAGGCTGTAGAGCCCCGAACTTAAAAAGTATGCTGTAAAGTGTGGTGCTTTCGGATCCTTAAATATGCAATGTTGTTAAAAAGTTGATCTGACAGAAAATATGATGTTATTGACTTTTAAGCATATAGCCATTACAAACTTTACAGTTTGAATTATGAAAACCCCAAAATTCTGGAAAATTTATATAAAAAAAAACTTAAAAACCCAATTTATTTTTCTTACTAAATGGAAATTTGTTTTTAATATTTATAATTTTCACTAGAAGAGAAGACTAGACTTTAGCTTACATTTTAGATGTAAGCCGCAAACCGACTTTAAGTTCGAGCAATATCAACCGCATTCATTTCAGAGGAGATAAGGCAGCAAAAGAAGAAGATGAAAGATTTGGTCGTTAAATAATGGCTTTATCCTAATCAATAATGTTGGCAAGGCACACACAAGGGAATTCCAGATAAGCCTCGAGCTAAATTTCCGCTTAGAAATTTCGAGTTCAAGCAATTGCTTTCATTTTTGTTTCGTACGGACAAGAATTTAGTCCTTGAAGATTAATATTAGCTAGCAATGGGTAAACTATCAAGTAAAAGGCAAGAAAAAAATAGTAGCAATATAATATTTTGAACCAAAAATTGTCCAAATGTCAGTAAAATAAATTGAAATGAAACTGTTTAAGGTTTTCCCTTAATTTTTATTTATTTCATTTACTTTTTATATAATTACATACAATTTTAATTTATTTTTCGCGCATTTATTATAGATAACTTTACTTTGATTAGACAATAGTGTTTTAAATACATTTTGAAACTAATTGAATAAATTGATATAAATTGGAATATTCAAATTAACTTCAGAAGCTCTTAATTAAATTAAAGTGAGACCCGTCTTCCGAAGGGTATAAAACCAGAAGCAGCCAGAAATGCGGGTGGTTTGAGTTCGGATTGGCAGGGACTAAGAACCTGATGATGGGATGGTGTTTCTCTTGGTGGTTATAGGGCGGTTTATTAACACAGACGACTAGTCGTCGTCTCTGCAGCTTTGGCTTCTGGTTCTCTCCTCGACCTCTCAACCGCCAGCCTTCGTCATCGGCAACGTCATCATCTTGTTTATTTTTGCGCACAGGGTTGCTGTTGTGCTGACTCTCGAATTCTCGTTCACATTCTATTGCTCGGTAGGTGGAAATTGGTAAGGCCTGCCACTCTTTTGGCATTAATTGCTTTATCGATTTTTTTCGAGCATTTCCCCCAAGCAAACACCGCACCCGAACACCCACCCACCCTACATTTGTTGTTGTTTTTAGCACAAGGACGTGGAAAATAAAACAAAGCTGGTGAATTCCATTCGTTTGTTGCCCTCCGCTTTCCCACCCTTTCTGTCTGCCTTGGTTACTGTGAACGAATGCTAAGAAGCACTGGAAAAAATGGGTGGAAATGGGTGGCGACAGAGGAAAAGGCAGTGGAAAACATGGAGGGAAAATGCACTCGCTGAATGGCGCTTTTGCAAAATAAAAGCGGGAAAAAATGCACCTGCCGCAGTTTTCAAAAGGTTCGCAAACAACCTGAAGAAAAGCAAAATAAATGCCGGGGAGAGAGCGAATGTAGGCCAACCCATTTTTCCGCCCACTCGGAAAAACCAAAACAGCGACAGAGTTGCCATCCCAAAGAAAAAAATTACTGAAACTCATGCAAAATGAGTTCAACGCCGGCAGAGAACTAACAGCTATAACTACAGACCGCCAGGCGGCGCCTCAACAAAAACTTCTCTGTTAATACACAAAAAAATAAAGCAGCGAAGCAGGAAAAAAAATGCAGTAAAAGTGTGTGCAAAAGCCCCAAAAAAACGAGGTCAACTATTTCTGCAAGTGGAAAGAGGAGGAAGGCGTGGGGAATTGTGGGCGGGAGTGGGCGTCAGCCGACTGCATTTGTTTCAATTGCGTGCTTAGTTAGTAGGTTATGTTTATGTAAATTTGCATAATTACAAACACCATACCCACTACTCGCTCGCTCACATTGTAAATATAAATATTTTCTACTTTAAATTAAGCACTCGACTTCATATAAATGTAGGAAACAAACGGAAATGGGTAATCCATTAATTAATTATTAATTAAGAAAATGTGATTTAACAAAAGAATTCAAGAATATATGTATATCTTTTAATTTTTAGAGTAAACTAATGGCACAAGCTATCAGGTAAATTATAATTATAATTTTGAATTATGTAATTAACACATTTGGAGTAGGCATAGTAATGTCACTTTTAGCATTTAAAATGAAATGTGCTTCAAATAAAATCTTTAATATCCTTAAAGCTAAAATTTAATACAATGTATCTAATAGTTTTTATCCATTCAACTGCTTCGAAATATAAATAAGGCAACCAAAGTAATCGAGTAAAATGGGTCAGTACTAAGAGTACCAATTGCTAAATCACTGGAAGCAATTCACAAATTGCAATTTCTCTTTACTATTCAACCTAGTCTTACTGCTTTAAAACCTTCAATGCAACGAGCAGAAGAGTGGCAACATCGCTGCGTTGGAGGAAACAACGGAAAGTGGGTCAGTAATTAAAACTCATCGCCTGCAGTCTTAAATTGTTAAAAACTATAAATTCGCTAAAAGAAATGTCCACCTTATATGTCGAGGGAGAAAGCGAAAAGGATATGAACTAGACATAACTGGCACGCACAGAAATGAAGTAGATGAAATCAAAGCAAAGACAAAAAAAAACTAATTAAAAACTCTTCAAATGGTTGTGGGTCTTAAAATTAAAGAGGGGATTCTCTTAATTGGATTTAAGGTATAGAATTTAAATTTTGGTTTTACCATAACGTTATTATAATTGAACATTTTAAATTATACACTTATTTATGAAGGGTTCTTTAAATGTTTCACACAAAATATTCTCACAAATTTAATTATTTTGTATTCTTGCTAAAAAAAAAAATATATATATTGATTTTTTATTTATTATTTATTATGTTCTCAGCAGATAAAAGTATTTGTTTTTAAGAAAATATTTTTCAATGTACCTCAGGATCGAAAAACATATATTTTTCAAAAGTAAATGTCACAATTTTTCAAAGGTAAATGCCGTTCACGTGCCACACAATACAATATTGTCAACTCCATCTAAGCGAGACTCAAACCCAAAAGCAACCATTGGACCTAATAACATTACTAAAACATGCTAAAAATACAAAAGGGAACTCAAAGGAAATTGCAGAATGCCTTAAATAAATAAGAGAAAAGCCTGGGCTAAATTACAGAGTTAAAAGAAAATAATGTAGAGCGAAATAACAACGTAAAACAAAAACGGGAAAAAAAAGAAAAGAAAATCAACAACCCAAATCAAAAGAACAGCGACAACATACACACCCCCGGATCGAGAACAACAAAATCAAAAGGGACAACGGCAGAATTGAATGAAAACCCAAGAATAGAAAGCGATGTTGCCAATTTTCACTATTCTAAGCACAGACAGGGTTGCCCTGCCACTTTCAGAAGCTCAAACGACCGATAAAAACGGAATGAAAGATGAAGCAGGAAAAAAAGTGTATAAAACAAAATAGAAATTGAAACATCCTTCCTGTGTAGCGTTTGTCAGGTCGATGGTTGCCCAAACTACTGATGAAATTTATATGGGAAAAGCTGAACAATGGTGGCCCAGGGGGTGGCCGAGTGCCGTGCGGGTGTGAGTTTTCCCAGCTCCAGAAGTGCAACAATTTTCCATGGTGTGTGTAGCAGAAGAACCTGCCACAAGGGTTGCCAGCCAGAAATGCCAGTGACTCCGGAGTTGTCCCAAAGGGGATGGTGGTCGAGGTGCAATGCTCTAATGCCAATGCAGAGAAAAAAAATACTAAACAAAATGTTGGTTCTATGTTCCCAGGATATTATTTGAAATAACATTTGAGTAATATTTTTAAGGAGATACAAAATGTTAACTTAATAATAGCATAACTTGAAATGGATACATTGAGATGGCGGTATTAAGGATTTAGAAATGTACCATAGATATTAGATCTAAATATATTACAGTTATGTATTTCAACCAAACTTTTTGTTTTCTGTGTAAAGATGTAGAAAGAGTGAGACGAGTACTTCCGGATATGTAGCAAAAGCGCCGTAATAAAATCTGTCTAACATTATTGGGTGGTTCGGGTCGAGTAGAGTTTGAATTTTGGGTTTGGGGTTATGGGATCTGATGGTCTGGAGCTGAACTTAAAGGGGCGATGAGTGGGTGGCAGCGCTCTTGAAACATTTTCCGTTGTTGCTGCCTGGTGACAGCGCTAAATAAAATGGGAGTATAAGGATAGAGGGTGGGTGTTTCCGGGAGGAATGTCAGAAGAGAAATAGGGAGAAAAAAATGTAAATTGAAAAAAATTTGTTGTTTGAGGTTCAGACAGAAAATTTATGGTGAAACGCTCAAACAGAGCCATAAACTAAAGTAAAAGAAAAGTTCGGTGAGAAAACAAAAAAAATATAAAGGAAGGTACAAAGTAAGTTGAGAAAAGCGATTAAATTTCATGAATTATGGCTAGCACACACAACTATACGATGGGAAGCTGTAAGCCGAGATGAGTTACGATAGATAAAACGTGACTATAGAGTAGAAAGTTTTAGTATAAAGCGAGTAAAGCTTTATCTACTGATAATAATTCAAGTGAAATTATATTTCACTTTATAGCATTAAAGACTGAATTTTTATAAACATCGTTTTTGGGCGATATTAATTTGCATTTCACATTTATGGACCGAAAATAACCAAAAATAAAAAAACCAAACAAAACAAAATAATTTATATGCGAAACATTTGTGTTTGCTTTTAGCCCAAGAGTACGGGGAATGGAACAAAAGAGGAAACATTAAAATTAAACATACAGCAGAGCAGACGTTGACAGTTTCAGTTCATTGAACCGAACTTAATTAAAAATCAAGTTGAAGGTCGCTCTCTCGTTTCAGAGTGTGTGTAAATATGGCCACAAAGAAAATATACCGACATGTTTATGTATTTCATTTGAATATAAAACGTTTTCAAGCCAAAAATCCAACAAAAATCAGCCTTACGCGATCAACCAAAATACGTTTTACAAAAAAAAAAACTGGTAATTCGGCAAAGGTCAGTGAACATATTTTACAATAATAAAAATAAAAACAAAAAACCAGACACAACAAGTGAGTCCAATGTGTGACAGAGAGGAAAGTAGAAAGGGAGGGGATGAGAGGGGACTATCATTCCGATCATGATCATTTCTGGGCAATGTCTCACGAGAAAACCTGTTTTAATTGAATCCAAGATTCGGTGGCTGGCTGCTGTCTGAAGTTTGGCAACAGCGCGCACGCAACAAACGAAAAAGTAAAGCAAACAAAACAGTTGGCAACTCTGCACCGCCCGCGGCAGAGTCCCAATCAGAATTTCAAACATTTTAATATGAAAAACGTGACGCAGCAACAATAGGAAAACAACAAGAAGAAGATGCGGTAGACAGGAACATTTGGCAAATGAAACGTCAACAGAACAGAAGCATAAAAAAACAGCAGCTGCTAGTGACTACAATTGTGGTCAAGATAATAATAATAAATAATATGATCCTCATAAATCGTGTTTTCTAATAGATAAAAGTAATAAATAAATCGTTGATTTATTCTAGATTTCTGTCAAAATCAAATTTAAAAAAGGTAAACAAAATCGGTTAACAACTTACTTAAAATATGGACCATACCATAACCAAACAAATAAAAAAGCATGATTTCCATACAAATTTCAGCTTTCAGCTAAATAAGAAAGTTTTCATATCCATTTTTAGGTAAGTTGTTAACCGATCTTTATAATCGATACCTCATTTTGTCGCTTGTTCAATGAACTTTAGACCAAAGAAAGAAACATTAAAAAATAATTTATTAAATATTTTTAAAACTTATAAATTTTAAAAAACGTTGTAATAATGTCATGCAAAACGAATACTTTTGTGAGGCGTTATTTTTTGGTTTTAATCGTTTAATCAACAATGAAGCTACTTTTTGTTTTTTTTTTTTATTTTATATATTTTGAATATGTGGTGAAACTGATAAAATTTATAAAATAATTAATATGTTACGTTAATGTAAAAAACTCAATTTGTTTATGAATCACCTCGCAACGAATACTTTTGTGACCGACTGTATATATTTTTTACCTTAACAACAAACATTGGATTTATATGGATTTGGAAGTAATTTGGAATTGTAAGCACTGCTGTAGAGGGATGCGAGTTTATAGCCCAAGGCATTAGATCGTCGTTTATACGGAGAGTTTCTGATAGAGTGAACGAGTTGAATATGTATTCGTGACAGGTGTTTGTTCGTGCGTGTCTGCGTTTGTGTCTGTATCTGTATCTATATCTGTGCTCGTGCTTGCACTTGCGCTGGTGTCCGTAAGCGCACAGACGACGTAATAGCAGCATAACTGCATCGAGTGATAGTCACGTACGCCACACACCTCACAGTGGAAACCGAAATAAAAAAACTACCCAACAAAACCAAAACAAACCAGACCAAACAAATCCAAATGCAGGTGTTCATTTTCGTTCGAAGAGCGAACAAAAAATAATAGATAGAGAGCTTCTCAATTTCAATGCAATTCACTGCAAGCGCTGCTAACAAGTGTCACGTTAAATAAGGAAATGACAACAAGTTCTACTTGTCTACTTTTGTTGGCTTTGGCTCTCGGTTATGCAATGCATTTCGCCTTGGTATTTTCATATTGCTCCGACAACCTATTATTTATAATCATTATACGGCTTTAACTATCGCAGCGGGAACTTAAAGGTCATTGCTTGAAGTTTTCGTATTCGGCATTAACTTCTCTGTAGGTGTGCGTGTTTGCCTTAAGGCTAAATTAATTTCAGCTTTGAACTTGCAACTTCAACGGAATTTGGTTATTAACTTTTGCTTGTGTACTCCGCTGGTTAGAAGATTTTGCATGAGGTAATGGCTGCGGTTTAAGTGCCTCTATCAACTAGTTTTTACTCATTTTCCAAGGTCTGAATCGGAGTTTTTATCCAACTTTAAATTTGTAGAGAAGTGAATTAAAATTCTTCAATAATACGATAGTAAACTCACATATTTTATACAATTTTTAAACTAAAGATAGCTTAAAATTATAAACTGAAGCCACAATAAAAGTGCGTTTTTTTTTATTTTTTTTTTTTTAATTTTTTTTTTTTGGGAATTTTTAAGGAATCTATTTTTTTTGCAATTTTTAATTACAAACCCATTGACACATTCCCCGAAACTTTTATATCTTTGCCCTGGATGATGGCTCATATTTCGTTGTATTTTAAAGCCTTGCATTTCCATTCTGATATGGCCTTAAAGGCTGCCAAACACACCCACACAAAGGTGAATTTGCCATCTCTTTCTATCCGATTCATTCCGTCTCTTTCGCCGTCTGCGTTTTGTGGGTTTGTTGGCTTTGTCTATTCAGTGTGCTGGTGCTGGAGTTGCTGTTGGTGCAGGGAACGTGTTTTTTTCAGACGACCAAAAACCGACGCGGCCTATACATAGCCAAAAAGCAGCAACAACAACTACTGGCTGAAAAAAAAAACCTGCAATACATTTCATGCCCTTAGGCTAAATACGTCGCCGTGTGTTTTGTTGCTCATCGCCAGTATTCTCTGTGTCTCTATCTCTCTTTCTCCTTCTCTGTCCCGTTCTCTGGCAACATTGTTGTTGTCGCTGCTTGGCCAACGACCTTTATCACGCTCACTCACACACACACCACTCTTATTTGGTTGCGCTTCTTCTTTTGCTGCTTGCTCACTCATTTTATAACCCAACCAAATACAGTACAACTTCCGTAACTTCAATTTCCCTGGCCCCAATTTACCTCAAATAAAATGTTCTTGTAGAAAGTACTACAGTCGAACTTCAATAATTCGAATATTCTTCAACTCTAATCAGCGATTTGAATCCTATATGCCGATTTTTTCTAGGGATAAATCTTAGTGTGTGTTCTATTATTGACAAAGAACTGTTTAGCTTTTAACAAATGATTTAGCTTATTAATTCGATAACTACAGTAACAATTTGTTCGAGTTTTTGAAAATTATAAAATGTAGTTAAACCTAAATAAACGTATATTTGTGCCGCTCTTAAAATTTGTCTTATTCTTCAAATCGCTGTTGATTTTTGCAAAATAGAAAATGATGTAGTAAAACTTATAAACTCATTTACATAATAAAAGAAAAGTACTTTTTCTTTGTGACTCGTTAATTACTGTAATTATAACGTACTTAGAATAACTGAAGACTTCAATTAGCTTTTTAAAAATATATTTTCGTATGATATTTCGTGTTTTAACTTATTGGTAAAATTTGGGTTTTGAGAAAGGAAAGATGCACAGGCATACGGAACAGCTGTGCTCGTGTTCTGCCGGCACACGTACTGCGTGCAGCCGACTGCTGTTTTAAAGTCATAATGCAATTACTAGCAATGAAATTTTATAATATTATCGAATTTATTGCTCGATCCATAGGAGTACGACTGTAACTCCAGCTCACTCAGAGGTTTTAGCTTTTTCTCGACTCTGCTCTCTTTTGCCTCGTTCGCTTTGGCTCAGGGTTGTTTGCCTTGCCTTCTTCGTTCGTTTTGTGCGTGACTTACCCCCCGCCCCCATGTTTCTACGTCCCTTTTCCCGCGTCGTCTTACTGGAACGACGTCTGCAATTTAATAATTTCGAGTTTGAGTCTCATTTGAGCCTCTTTTTTTTGCACACACGCTTAGCAACAACCTGTCTGGCACACTCGTGTTTGTTTTTTTTTTCTTCAATTTTTTTCTGGTTTTTATTTATATTTTTCTTTTTGCCTTGGCATGTTTTCCAATTAAAGTGCAAGAGGCGGTGGCAAATTTTCAGTTTCCTCTAATGCCATCTCTTTTGCACGCTCAAATCACCTGTCCAAGTAAGTGTGTCTGTGTGTGTGTGTGTGTGTGTTGTAATAGCCGCTTACAATTTACCGTTATGCGCCGGTGTAATAAAAAAAAAAACATCAACACAAATGGCAGACAACAGTTGTTTTTTGTTTTAATTTTTTTGCCGCCCATTTCGCGTGTTTTTTCTGCAGAACGTTTCGTGAGCGATTTTTATCGCATTTTGCACGCACACACGACAGGCAAAGTGGCGCCATCTACAGGGGCGAAATATAAAAATGCAATTTTTATACGCAATATTTTTGTATACATTAGCTTTGGTTTTATTTTTGTGTACTCGTTCGTTGCTCTTTTATTCCACCTGAACTTGGTACCGCTTTCGTGAATCACGCGTTGCTTTAAAAAGCAGGTCAACCGCTTCTTGCATCTCTTTTCCCCCTTAAATACATGAAACAGAAAAGCAAAAGCTAAAAAAAACAATAATAAAATTGTCAAGCGAAGAGAATTTGCCATAAACATGCCAAGTGTATTTGACACAGATTTTATTTGTGTGTTTAATATGAACATATAAATATTCACTGATGGTGTTTTTGCTTTTGTTCGACAGTGTAACAATTATACATGTGTATTTAAGTGTACATAAGTAAGATATTTTCAAGATCAATTTAATAATTTTTTAAAAGGATTTTATAGTGTTTGTTTTTTAAATGTTCTATGTATATAGAATATTGTATATTTTGTTATTTTTTTTTAGTGTGTCTTTTATAACACAGAGCGAACGGATTTTCTTTTTTAATTAACGTTCGCAAAGAATACGAAGATTTCGGATTCCATTAAAGTTGTAACAAAAGGTATTTCTTGGGTATTTTAGGACATTTTATCCTAACAAAAAAAACCCGTCCGACGTTTTTAAAAAATACTTTACAATTTGTTGTATTACATTTTAAGTTAAAGACAAGTATTCAACTTAAATAGGGAAAATTTTCCACAAAAATGACTCATCAATTGATCAATAGCTTGAAAAGGCCCTATTTCCCTGAATTCTGTATCCGCATTAATCTTACTTTCTTTCCCACAATTCACTGGGTTTTATTACCGTTTGACTCATTACAGCCATGGAATATTTTAAACACAGTATCAAAACCATTGACATGAATCGGATTAGATTCTTAGAAATCCAGGAAAAATTCCATGCAATTTAGTTAAACCGTCATTGCTGTTGTTCTTACATAAAATATCGTATTATTTTAATAGATTTTACAACATATCTATTACAACCACAAAAAAGTTACACAGTTGTTGCGATTGCATTGCAAATATAAAATGTGCAAATGGAAAGTAAGTAATTAACTCGTCGGGTCCTCTAATTATAAGCACAAAACCCATTGAACTGAGTCCTCTCATCGCTTGGGTAATTTAGTTTATGGTATTTGTTAATGGAAAGAGGGCAATTGATCCAGCTGCTTCTCGCAATTATCTTTAAATCGATGGTGCAGGTATTATTATTAAATCAACTGTCATTATATAAAATATCGAGGGAACCGCCTCTGTCACAATTGGAACGAATTTGTTATGGAAAACAAGGTGAATATCAAACATCTGGAGAAATTATAAATAACGTTATAGTTTATTCATTCGATATGGAGTAATTCTATTTCAATTGCCGATTTATACATATATTAGTCAATATTACTTTAAAATTCAGCCAGAAAATAAAATTACCTTGCTTAATGATAACAATTTGTACAATGTACACATATTTTTTTTACCTCGTCGGGGTTCAGGGATTAAATCGATTTTATTCTCATTTGTAATAAAATTAGACCTGACCTACACCTACCTCTTTATACCTCTCCCCCTTGCTATCTCTTTCTCCCTTGATCGCAGAGTTGCTCGGCGGATATTACGCAACACATGCAAAATGGAAACGAAGCACAGTCACAGCTAATAAATAATGCAAATGCATTGCAGTGGCGGAGTGGAACGGGTTTTTCAGGGGCTGCAGAGGGGGCTTTGCCAGGCAATTGAACTTTTGCTGCAGTAACTTTCTTAAGCCAAACAGCTGTTGCTGCAAAAGAAAGAGACGGCCACACCAGCTGCGAAAGAGACGCGAAGAGTGCAATAACTTTTCGCTTGTGTCCCGCCACATTTATTATCGCTTTATTTTTATCGCATAAATAAAAGTGCAAAAGCGTAAAAAAGGGCTTGTCAACGGCAAAGTCGCGACGTCGAGTGGATTGAAATGAATGAGTTCAGCTGAGTTGAGTTGAGTTCAGTTGAGCTGAGAGTAAGAGGGGAAATAAGAAACCGAAGGAGACGGATAGCGCAAAAGTGTGTGCAAAAAGTTTAAGGACATGTTTGTCATGTTTACATTTCACTTCAAGTGCTTTGCACTTTAAGAACTTTACCTTGGAATTTTATACAGAGAGAATGGGAGGTCAGGGGCGGTTTTTACGAAGGGTTAACTTGCGTCTTCCTGTGAGTTTTATATTTATGATGCCCGAGCACGCGACTCGCATTTTATTACGACCGGCGTGCTGCGTTTTGTTTAAAAGGAAGGTAAAAAACTGAACCACACCCAACTTATAGAACTGTCTGCAGAGGACCCTAGACCCCCCGTTTTACCGGCTTTACCGTTTAATGGTGTTAATAGCCTTTTGTCAAAAATGGGCGTGTTCGGTAGACAGTTTTAGTTTTTAGCCTCTGCTTTATGGTGATCTAAACAGGGGGCAACACACTCATTTAGAGAGGGTAAAACTGTGCGATCTGATAAGCAAACCAGACCAGAAACCAGAGACAGGTTGGGTTAGGAAGTTGCAAGAATTTCGGTAATGGGTACGAATGAAAATACCTGGTGGTAAATATAAATTTAATTTTTTAAATAAATTTTACTTTTGTTCTTTTAGTCTGACTTTCTTTTTAACAATTTTAGTAATGAAACCTTTCTCTAAACGTATGTTAATGATGTTCTGGCACTTTTAAAAATAGATTTGTAGACAAACAAAACAAACTAAGAAGCACATTAGAGCTTTGAAGGTTATCGATTCGATTATTTCGTCCTCTCATTTTTCTGAGAAGAGCATTTTAGAAAGTGTGAAGAAATTACTCTCGATTTTGATAATGTAGAAGAGGGAATAAGGGGAATAAATGTGGTCGATTAAAAAGAGAACATATTAAAGTAAACCGCATTTTCAAGTTATCGGAAATGTCGGAAAAACTTCTATATATTTGCAGGAATTGTGTTTCTATCGGGGGTGTCAAAGAAATCTCTTCCAACCAAAAACTGTTAGTTTTGTGCATTGATACAGGATTTTGGTGGAAAATGATTTCTATGACAAAATATTGTTTTAAAGGTGCATACATTTCCCTAACACCTTCGTAATAATTCGATTTTTATCTTTATATACAATTTATTCGGATTTGAACAACAATTTTGTTATAAATTTTAAAATGTCACTAAAATATTAGCTTTCCGAATATTTTGTATATTTATACCCTTGCAGAGGGTATTATGATTTCAGTCAGAAGTTTGCAACGCAGTGAAGGAGACGTTTCCGACCCTATAAAGTATATATATTCTTGATCAGCATGACTAGACGAGTCGATCTAGCCATGTCCGTCTGTCCGTCCGTCTGTCCGTCTGTTTCTACGCAAACTAGTCTCTCAGTTTTAAAGCTATCGGGCTAAAACTTTCCCAAAAGTCTTATATCTATTGCAGGTAGTATATAAGTCGGAACGAACCGGATTGGACAACTATATCATATAGCTCCCATAGGAATAATCGGGGAACAAAATGTAAAAAAAATTATAACTTGGGTGTTTTTGAACCTATAACCTCCTACTTTTGGAAATGCCATTTTTTATCTAATTCTGAATTTCGAATAAATTTTTTTCAAAATCGGACGACTATATCATATAGCTGCCATAGGAACGATCGGAAAATTAATGGGAATATAATAGGAAATAAATTATTGCTTCGTTGAATTTTATTGTATTCTCTTCTACTCTGGGATATGACTCTTTTTAAACGTTTTCGATTTTCGCTTTTAATTTTATCAATATCGAACTACTATATCATATAGCTGCCATAGGAACGATCGGAAAATTAGTGATTAATAGGAATTATTTGCAAGGGTATATAAGCTTCGGCTGGCCGAAGCTAGCTTCCTTTCTTGTTTTACATTCACAAATATCACTAATAATTTGCTCCGTTTAATCAAAAATATTCAAAAATTCGAGTGCAGCTGGTTAAATTTTTAATTTAAGTACTCTTAACTAGCATTGAAAATTCGCTCTTGTTCTGCTTTAACTATTTCATTTCCCAATTGATTGCCTCACTTTAACACACAATACGTATAAATTAAATTGGCTGGTCAGAAACACACAAAATGCACCTGCACACACCACATCGACATAAGTATGTTTGTATCTACATACATTCATATATATAAAACAAAATAAAACTAGCAAAGCATTTGAAAATTAATTGCAAAAGCCATTTGAACCGGACCTCGGACAACATTTTGCATTCGGCAAGAGAAAGAGAGAGTGAGAGCGAGAGCGAGAGGGAAGGAAACGAGGGCGTTGGTTACTTAAACGGAAAAGTTGAAAACTTAAATGCACCAAAAATGGTCGATAAACGCCACGAATTTAAATGCTGCAAAATATTTGCCGGCAAAAGATTAAAGCGCACGCATACACACCCGCATGCTGTAAATGTGTGTGTGTCTGTGTATCGGGTTGAATAAAGCAATTTCAGTGAGTGGCTGGGTGGGTTAGTGGGTGGTTGGGCTGCGGGTGGTTCGTCGCTCGTGTGGGGTTAAATGCCATAAATAACGAAACAGGCGGCAGTCAGCACATAAAATACAAGCCAAGCACATAATATACATAACAGGGGGGGAGAGAAAGGAGGAGGAAGACTGAGAGAAAGGAATAAAAGGGAGAGAGAAAGAGCCAGAGCCGGCCGGGGAATACACAAACACACTCACAAAAAGCTTAGCTTCTGTGCGCGCCGTTTTTGGGTGTGAGCGAGAGCCATGGAACAAGAGTAACAGAGATAGACAGTGAGATGTATGGCAAATCTAGCTATCTTTCGGTTAAATCTGTCCTTTTTTTATTGATTAAAACCTGGCTACTTTTGGCTAAATTTAGAGTTTCCACCGAAATAAAATTGTGTTGTTAGCGATAAAAATAAATGTTTAACATATATTCTTAGAAAAGTATTAATATTAAAATTGTTGAGAAGCAGTTGATGTTTATTCTAAAAGGACTTGTCTCTCCTATTAAACAGTTTATTAAAAATGATTTAATTACACTGTGTTTGAAAATTTAAACTTGACCTCGAAGTTGGAAAAATTCTGTTTTTGTACCACTTTGAACCTATTTTACAGGCAAACGAAAAATCCATAAACAAAATTGATGATTTTTGTAACGAAATTACAAACGAAGGAAGACATAACCTTATTTTTATGCAATGAATGCTTTCAAAAATTTATGAAAATAAATGAAAAATGATTACTATTTCATTAACAGGAAATTTTTTAAAAATATTTTTAGACAAAATAAATAAATGTAAATGGAATCTTATCCCCTTGATTTACTTTGTAATCCACAATGGGCAGCACTAGTTTTCGAGTGGTGCTGACGTCGCTGCCAGCAGCCGAAAAAGGCCAAAAGGGCGGGGGCGGGGCGAGCGAAAATCGATAAAATCAAGGGCAGACAATGCTGATGCCGCTGCCGACGTCGCTGCCTTTGAAGGCAGCGCACGTGAGGCTGCTGCTTTTTCTTCTTCTGCCTCCAGTGGGTGGTGGTTGGGTTGGGTTTTGATCTGCTGGCTGCGGCAGAAGCAGCGACAGCAACCCCCAAGGCAGCATTATTGTGAAAGTTTCCGACTGCGCGAATGTGTGTGTTTGAGTTTGTTTGTGTGCGAGCGAAGGCAGTAAAACGAAATGAGAAAGCATGAAAAATAATCATTTTGCGGAGTTACTCCCACAAGGACCCCACCTTCATACCCCCCATTCACCACCTCCCTTAAATCCCTAAGAAACTTTTTTTTGGGCGGTGCCTGGCAAAATATTTCAAATTGCAGAACAGCAGCTGAAAAAGTAGAGTTCTTAGGGTTGTGGGCTGTTCCTTATACAACTGGGGTCAAGAATCTAGATTTTACCAAAATATTATTATTATTTTTACTAAAATAATATTACCATTATATATATTAGTGGTAATATTTATAATTTATTATTCTGACTGGATTATAACCGATTTAGAATTAGTGTTTCTTGAATATTAAAGTGCTAAAACAATTTCTTAGATTAAAGAAATAATTGGGCTTGAAGCGAAATGATATTTTTAACGATCCAGTAATTTGAATCTGTTTGGCTTCTTTCAAGTTCTATTACTTTGGCCAAAAATGTACAGCACGAAGGTGCTCACTCTCCATTTCCCGTTCTCCGTCTCTGTCTTAGTGCTGCCTTTTGGGCGCTGTCAGCGGCAGAAAGGACGAAGATGCCAAAAGGACGAAGATGGCTGAAAGGGAGCAGCTGGAGGAGCAAGAAGAAGCGGCTTCTGTTTCGCCTGCTTTTATTTTCGGCTCGCAAAACTTTTTTGGGAGCGGATAAGAGGGTGTTGTTGTGGGTGCGGCTGTCCTGGCAGAATATTGTTTTTGTTATAAGAAGGCGCGCCATCAAATTTAATGTGTGGACTAATAGAAAATGGCGTCTGCATTTAAATTTCCCCCAAAAGCTTTTGGCAAGGACGTCAAGGCGCGTTCTCTTCATTCCTCTTTCTTTTCTTTGTTTAATGTGACTTTTCGCTGTATTTGTATTAAATTAATGTGAAAATCTGAAATCTATGGATGGTGGTGGTGTCTTAGGAATTTCGCCCTTGTTGTTATAGGTAATGTAATACTCTTCGGAGGAGGGGAATGGGCGTGGCCAATTTTCTTTCTTCATTCTGGGTTCTCTGGCTTTTTATTCTGTTTTGCCCATTCAGTTTTTCTGGCTAAGCTTTAAAAGGTTTTGACTGTTTACAAACAAATTTAAGAACCAAAAAAATCAAGAAAATTAGTAAATCGGTTCTATGAATTATTGTAATTATATTTTAAAAATTAAATACTTATCTTTATACAATAAGACAAGATTTTATCTTCATTTTTTTATCTTTAAAAGATTAAACATAAGTATCCATGCCCATTTATTAGAGTTTGAGCTATCTAATTGCCCATAAGGGTGTTGCCTACAATCTTACTCCTATTTCAGTTTGTTTTCCTTTTCAGTCTCCTATCCTCGCAAATTATCGCAAAACCCCAAAAGCTAGGATTGTCGAAAAGTTTTGGCCATTTACTTTGGCCTTAAACAACAACAAGAATTAGTTTAACCTCTTCGCAAACCTAATAATCCATAACATTAAGCTGCGAGCTGCAATCAAATTAAAAATGAAGATTCCATAAAGTTAAAGTAATTTAAATTCAAGAAAATTTTTTTCTTCGAGGATGGGAAACCTTTCGCAATCCATCTTCATATTCAATGAATTAAATTATCGGCATCAAAGTGAACCAGAATAAGATGGCTTATACGAAAAGCCTTTGGAGCTTCAAGCTTGTGCACACAAAAAAAAACATTTTACCAATAATAATATGACATGTAAAGTTTAAAGGTAGGTTTACAAACAAAATTTTGAATTTAATGTGAGTTAAGTCGTATGGGAACCAAAAAAATCAAATTGTTTGTCGATTTAAAATTGTTAGGAAATGGGGATTTCTTGAGTTATGTAAATTCAATTTGGTTTAATAGATTTTATTCAAATTAGTATAATTATAGTCTAAAATTTATTGCTGAAAATCTTTAATGCTCTTTAAATCTATGATTTCTTTCTGTGTGCGAAGTGTGGCAACAGCGCAGCGTCAAGAATGCCAAAGTAAAAATGGGCGCAAAAACTAGTTACACAAACACAAACGCACCGCTACAGCTGCAGACAAGATGCCAGCCCACCCAACCGCCACCCACTGACCTGGCACGTTTCCCTCACCCCTCGCCATCAATCCCCTTTGCCCCCCACAGCAGACAGTGCCACCCCATTCCACCCAAAAGTTGAGCTTGGGGCGTTGTTGCCGCATTATTTTTATCAAAAATGTTATCAAAATGTGCGTTGCCAGCTGCGGCTTAAGGGGGGGTAAAGGGGGGTTGAGTAGGGGAAAAGGGATTTTTCGAGCGACGGGTGGGGGTTTGAGAAAAGTGTGCTGAGCTTTTCACTGTGTGAATGAGGTCGAATGGTGGGTGGGGAGTGGGTGGTTTTTTTTTTGCTGGCTTAGATGGCACAAGAAAAAGTTGAAAATGAAAATAATGACAGCGTTGACTGAGAGGGAGGTGGGGAAATAGGGGAAAAGAGGGGACCGAAGAGGGTGGGAAGGGGGAGAAGGAAAAGTAGGGGGTGGTAAAAGTGTGGGCGGCATTTGAGTGGGCGTTTTGGAGGGTGGCAAAGTAGGTGGTGTGTTGGATTTCCAGCTTTTGTTCGTTGCTTTTTGTTTTGTTTTGTCTACGAGAAAAAGTTGCAGTTAGTTGTGTGTGTGTGTGTGTTGGCTGTGGAATTTTGCGCATGTACAGCGAACACAAAATACATAAGTTATGTGTATATATGGGTATATATACACAACGCAACGTAAATTGTTATCGATTTTCCCTGTTGCCATGTAAGAGGATGGCGGCCCTAGGGAGCTGAGGGGGGATCTGGGAATATAAATGAGGTACAGTGTACATGTGTGTGCCTTGTTTATGTTTATGGCATTTTAGCATAACGGCAGTGGCTAAGTAAGTCCATCTATCTATCTATCTAGCCAAGAATGCCACAGCATCTCAAAGATACACAGTTGCGTTTAAAATATTAGCATTTAAAAGAAATCGATAAGATTTTAAATTATAGTGAAATTTGTAAACGACTTTTGGACAAAAAAAAGGGCTTACAAATTTTACTTTTCTGTTGGATGTTTAGAATAAATTATTATTTTAAAATTATTTATTTAAAATTAATTCAATGCAGGTTAAGTTTTTAACTTATCTTTTTAAATACTTGTAAAAGCTACTAAAATTATATTTTACTTTATTTCATTATTTTTTAATATTTTGTTTTTATAATTACTCACAAGGGATATACGAATTTTCAATAGTATCTTTAATATTTAATGAAACATCTATTTATGTCTGTGTTTATTTATTGAACTAGTAATAAGTTTATTGTTTGCAAGTCAACTGCTATTGTCTTGACCACAACTGTGCGTGTGTTAGTTTTTTACTGTTGCACGCCCCGATGAGTACAAAAACCGACTTAAAGGCAGAAAAGACAGTATCCGTGTATCTGCCAGAAACTTTTACCTATCTTGACTTCTCATCATAGCCACATAGCCGTGAATGAAAGAAATAATACTATTTTATGCCACTGCTAGAAAAGGGCAAAGTTTTTCTAAGGATTCCCTGCCCATCCACTTTTATTCCATATCAACCTTACCACTAAATAAGGTTGTTTTCTCTTGGTATTTATTCGCTGACATCTTGCGTATTTATGGGATTGCCAAATGAATCTGCCAAACCTAAGAAAAATGTAATTTGTCAAGTTCTGATGGCATGATTAGGCGACTAACGGAGCGTTTGATAAACTTAAAGCTATTGCTTTAACTTAGTTTAGAAATGTATGAGTCTGAGATTAAAATGGATTTAATTTAAAGTATTGTAAGTAACTCCCTACTAAAATTTTTCACAATCAATATTATAAAAAGGTATTTCCAAAAAATGGCACGACTAGCTCTGTGTCTTGTTCAATTTCTGTTCTCCCAAAACCATCCTCATTCAAACAAAACAAACCCAAAAGGAGAATAGGCAACAGCCTGTTCTGACAAGGAGTCAAATGCCAAAATCCTTGATAAATCAGTCAATCACGCCATTTGATCAAAGATTACGGCTCCAAAATGGAAACCCAAGAAACCCAAAATTCTCACCCTATACGTGTTTCAAGGAAAAGGAATAGCTAAGGAAATATATACATTTTGCAGTACGTTTTTTTCGGGCTCACGTGCGTGTTTTCATCAAGCAAAAATGGCAGAACAGTAGGAAGTAACAAAAATAGAAAGCCAAAATTTCAAAGTTCACCAAAAAAATTTTTTCTTTAATAAATTCGCTTTAAATATACTCTAAGAATCAAATTTCAATGTTAATACAAATTAATAATTATTTAGTAAATTTAGTTATTTAGTAAATAGATACTGTTGATAAGCTCTTCCTTACACGCCCTGTTTATGTTATTTTAATCTTAAAATATCAATTTACTTTCAAATTTAAATAAACTATCTAAAAAATAAATAAGCAAGTAGTAAAATTTGTAACAAAAAACATTTTAAATGCATAAATTTGAAATATCTTGATGCTTTTTCATCGAAATGTATATTCAAACCGAAAACCCCTTAATATAGGGCATTAAAAAACCTTTTTTGGCAGACAACAGGAAAAGCTATTTTGTTAGTTTCCCTAGCTCCCTCTTTGCTGCCATTTTTTTTTTACTGTGAAAGGGTCTATCGGACCGGATCTTAAATTGTATTTCTTTTTTTTGCTTTTTACAAGACTTTATTAAATCTGACAGGCGACGCCAGTTTGTCTTGGCTTCGCTTTCAAACACATGTTTTTCTGTTTTGGCTTTTCTTTGGCAGCTGCTGCCACTGTGGAAAATCAGGCAGCAGGAAAATCTAGAGCAAAACAACAAAAACAGAAAACAAAAAGCTGTTTGCATCCTGCAAAAGCAAAAGGTGTGGCCAAGGAAGTTAGGTAGAGGAAGGAAAAAGAATTTAGCAAACATTTATCGATTTATGTGCCACAGAGAACTTAAAGCTTAAACTGGAACAGCACGAAAAACGCGCGCGTCATGCGTGCTGGAAAAACAGCGACCAAAAATTGCCAACGATCCATAAAGGGGGGTGGGGGTATAGAGTACTTGTATATTTGTGTGTCCCTGGTTGATTCGATTTTAAGCGAATCCCATTAAGCGGCGAATCAGCACGAAAAATTGGAAAAGGTAATGAAGAGGCCGAAGAACGACCTCAATTTATAGCATTGATTGGAGCTGATTCGATGAATGAATATAACTATATGTACGTATAAACATATTAAAGGCCACGTAATACCGAAGAAATTATATTACCATTGTTGCCAAGAACATTCAAAGAGCCCTCCAAAAGCCTCAGCCTACATCATCTCTCGGAAAATCGGAAAAAAACCCACCCACATACACTCAAAACCCACTTCAAAGGAGAGTGAAAATGCATTAGGCATTAGGCACTCACAGAAACTGAAAACTGGCAACAGCGCACGTTGAGGTCTTCAAGTGGAACCAAATCATTATTATTGTACCCAAAGAAGAAAAAAGTTTTTCCAGGCAGGCCTTATGAGCCTTGAAACTAATCCTATAAAAAATAGTTATTTTAACGCACAGAATATTTTTAAAGCCGTTGTAAGTGCCAAACCAAATTTTGGATAATTTTATTTCTATGACCACACCATTACAGAATACCAGTTTGATAACAATACTTATGCTTAAAGATCAAATTGAGCTAAGAGATTTCCCTTAAATATTTCAAAAGCTATTTTAGCGCCAACAGTAAAAAAAAATCAAAGAAATGTTTACTAAACAGTTTCGTTCACATGATCACTTTCGGTAATTTTTTTTCTAGAATGGCCGAGAAACTGAATATTCTGCTATTGTATAAACCAAATGTTATTATTCCAAATCCCTCAGTGAACCTAAACTATTTTCCATTCTGTGCTGTTATTCTGACCAAAAACCAATTCTCTGTATCTAATGTCCCATACAAACTTGCATATCCAGCGTATCTCAGCAATAAAAATAAAAATAATATATAAAGCTGCACAAAACAACAGAAAAAGAGAGGCAAAGGAAAACCAATAAAGGCAACAAACATTGCCGGCCAACAAAACAACTCTACGTAAACTTCATTTACTGTCTGGCTGTGGACCCCAATTCCTTCACCCCCTTTGGCACCTCCCTTTGCCACCATTCCACCGCCCATACCACCATTTATTGAAAGGCCTGCACGCAGTGTGTTTCTCGTTTTGTTTTTTTCTCTTTTTTCTAGCTTCAACACAAAATTACTTTTTGTGGCTTGACTGGTGAGGTCTCTCCATCTCCATCTCGCTTTTCTGTCTTTATCCCACTCTCATTCTCTCTATACCTGCTCTGCTCCCTCTCACTATCTATGTACAACTGTGGTCAATATTATAGTGATCCCTTGAATATATTTAATAGCTTAGATGTGTTTCGAGTATAATTAATTATCAGAAATAAATGGGTTTAAGAATACATTTTCTTTAGCTTTTCTTTTATTTATTATATTTTTTTTAAATTATTTCGAAAGTGTGCAAATACTACCATAATACTGTCCTGAACTGTAGCTTTTCGTTTATCTTGCATGCTCTTTCTGTTTGTTATTGTGTGTTATAGCTTTTATTTAGTTTTTTGTTTTTCTTTTTTTTAATAAACGCTTGAGTTCATTCAACTGTCAAAAAACACTATACACACACGTGGGACGGGGCAAAGATAGACAAATAAAAAGAGAGGGGAATAACCAAGATCGAAGCTCACGTCGTGCATACAAAAGATGTAAAATAAAAAAAGTTGGGGCCTCTTCTTTCACCTGAAACATTTAAAATATTTATGTATTCTCATTCCCGATTTTCTATACATATACATATGTATGTATGTATCTTTTCCGATTTTCCGGCAGCTGTGTTCGAACTTTTTGATCTAAATTTAAGTTTAAATTCTAAACAGTCAACAACATTTTACAGCAGGCCATTTACCGCACTCCCTCCCACAGAACCTCACTATTTTTATAAACGAATTCCCTCTGCACTCGCATTCTGTAAAAGTTTTTCCTTGTTCTTTTCCGAATTTATTTATCTATTTTGGTTTCAGTAGACGTGTGTGTGTTTGTTGTATTTATGGCATTGTTTCGCTTTTGAGTTTCCGCCATGAAAGTGCAGACCTCCAAAATGCAACTATTTCTGTCCCACATAGATACACAAGCAATTCGCACGAGTGTGAGTGGATGCAATAACAGAGGCAGTCGAAATTGTTCATGTGATATTTCCAAATACATATACATAGATATTTATAATCTAGCAAGGTGAAAAGATTCTAACTTTTTAGGGAGCCAATTAGAATGGGCCTTTTGTAATAGATTAAAAGGGAAACCAAATACACAAAATTCACAGATAGTTAACAGTACATAAATACGTTGTATCTGAAAAATTATTTAGAAACTATCCTTGTCAAGTACTATTTAACTAAGCTATTACTTTAAGAAGGAAGATAAGTTTAAAAAAATGTCTATATTTTGTAAGGTTTAATTCATTTTTAACTATAAACATCTGTAAAATACTTGTAGAAAATAAATGAATTAAATAAATTAAGCAAACAAATGTTAACATTTTGCAACACCCATTTGTTAATAATAAAATCAAAATAATATTAACAACCCGATATTTAATTTTTCTCTCTGTTTGTGTGAAAACAGCGCCAAAATGGAACGTTGTAATCTGTGGAAGAAGAAGATTCAACCAGGAAGAGAAGCGGAAGATAAGAGAAGAGCAGGGAGACAAGAAAGCACCCAAACAGAAAAAAAAAACGTTACTAATACAAATAAAAAAATTCGTTGGCAGACTGACAACGGTATCTCTTTTTTACATAAACACATCAATACATATGTATGCACACGCATATGCAGGCATCAAAAGCTAGCAGAAAGAAGAAGAGGAAGAAGCGGGCTAGAAAAAGAAGGAGCAGTGGGCGGAAAGAAGAGCGGGAGCGGAGTGCAATGGCAACAACAAAATAAAACAACAGCAAACTCAAGGAGTGGGAAACAAAAAGCTCAGTTTTCTTGCTTGTGTGTATCCAATGCAACAGAAACAACAACAATCCACGTACAGTAAATATTTGATGGACTGAACAATAGGTTTGCTTTTGGTTTAGTTAAATCTGGAGCACTTTTATTTACCAAATTTTTAAAATTTAATGATTTGTATGTATGTATCAATATAAAACCTTTTAAAAATATTTAGTTTTAGAAGAATAGTTAAGATTTATTTTTTATTATGGCAGCCGCAAGTAACTGTCAACTGTCAGTCAAAAATTAATATTTGTTATTTAAAAAAAAAAATTTTACCGTCCTTTTATCTTTTTGGCCACTTTTTGTGTATGCAAAAAGACTGAAGACTGAAAACAAAGGACAATCGAAACTGTTGCAACAACGTTTAATTGACAAAAAACTTGCGGTCAGGATAAATGACTAAAGGGCCAAAGTCGCACTGGAAAAATGACAGCCATCTTGCCCCTCAATAATTGGTTTTCAGCTTTCTGGACTTTTGTCTGTAATCGACAAGAAAAATGCCTATCTGACTTAGGTTCGTGCTTTTTACTTCTTTTTGTTTTTGATTGTTCCCTTAATTGGATTTCAAACATAACATTTCATAGCCAAAATCACCAGCAACAGCAGGAAAGTCACAGGAAAGACCCGTATCCAAATTCTAATGGCAATAAATAAATGAATTTTTTATCACCAGAGACTGCTCACACTAATCAAAATATCACATAAATTTACAAATGTTGTTACAAGTATGAAAAAAGGGGGAAGTTTGCTTCAGAACACTAATTTCATAAGCATTTTAACTTACAAATTTATGAGTAAAATGGAAATAATAATAGAAATTTTATCAGCAGCACAAATTAGTTTGTTTTACCCTCACGCCGCACTACTTACAAAAACATTTTAGTTGCAGGAGAAGTGATTTAAACGATGTTTGAAGTGTGTAAAGCAAATGAAATTCTCTATACTCGTGCCCTTTAAATTAAAACCTTATATGACACTGTTGTTCAAGCGAACGCCCACTGTCTTCCCACTGTCAATTATAATTAACTGCCCCAGATTCCGAAGTATCCGGCACATGAGAAACCGATACTTAAATACGTTTTGCTTTTCCCAAGGTCTGTATTTCACTTCCGCTCTTATCAGCGAAGCGAATAAGAAAAACCAACCAGTGAACACACTTTCCTGCTTCTTGGCGCAAGCTAAGTTTGCTGATTTTCCTGCAGTTTCCTGAAGAAAAATTAAAACATTTCTGCACTGATTTTTCCTGGCTGCAACTCCTTAGTTCTTGTTTCTTTTCGGTTTATAATATTACTCACATTTCGCGCACTCAGCGCTATGCTTCTTCTTCTCTCCTTCTCTTTCCTCGTGCTTTGTCAATTTCAATTGATAAGCCGTTAGCCAACGCCTCTCTCTCTCACCGCTCTCTTGAAAGTTCTTGGTTTTTATTTTATTCCATTCGTTGTTGTTGTTGTGGATTTTGGTTGTTTGGTGATGGTGGCATTCCGGTTAAGAAAATGCAGAGAAGAGGAAGACGAGGACGTTTGAAACCGCAGTTCACTGAGTAAGCAATATAATTGGCTTTCTCGTATTTTGCATTTACTAAATATTATTTTCGTTGTCAAGCGCTGCAATAAATATGGAAATTTATGATTACTTTTTACACTTTTTGATGATTTGCTTCCTCGTATTCTTTACTTTTCATATACTTTTGTATGCACACTAACACACGCGCGAAAAAACTCGCGGCGGCTGCTGCTGCTTCTTCCTCTTCTTCTTTAAGCAGCAGCCTCTTTTTTCTTCGTCGCTTTCGCTCTGCTCTTCGCTTATATTTCATACAATTTTCTTTGTTGCAATTTAGGCATTTGTTTTAGCACACATGCACACTAAACACAGGCACGTACACACACACACAGAAGCATTCGCAGCGAATTATTTTTTGCTGCTCTTTCTCTTTCACGCCGCACTGATTTGCCGCCTCGCTCTGGCACACACGCACAGACCAGCTACTCACGTAATTCAGCTAACTTTTCGTATTCTCCTTTGCGGTTAAATCGCACAATTGCCCCACTCCGATTTGCCGCGAGAACAAGCACGAGTGTATTGTATAAGTATAATTAAGAACTTTTTCTCCGATTTGCTGCGACCCCAAATGTTTCAGTACACACAGACACCACACACACACGCGCGCGACGAAGAGGACGGCGCAACGACACGTCCGTTATGTTCCAGCGAAAGAGAGAGACAAAAGCATAAAATAAAGATGACAATAAGGGAAACGGAAAATCCCTAACGCATGGCACGAAATCACCTAACGCCTGCCTGATATCGAATATTCGATTGATCTTTGGCGAAATTAGAGGTGGAGTAACTTCGATGTCATCGATGTTTTAAATATCGATAACAACGGGTTCTTTTAATTGTATTTATTCCTAATAATTTATAATTATTTGCGAGTATATATTAAAAATTAAAGGAAAAACTCAAAAACTAATGGAAAGCAGCCTCCAGGAGTTGCGGCAATACCCAGGTCGGCTTAACATTTTGTAATATTTTAAAATTGGCGCCAGTTGATGCTTGCTGATTGTCAACAAACAAAAGTAAGACCATGCTACATGCATTGCGGATGAACTGCGTAAACTTCGTCCACACTAAAAGATTAATATTTTTCGACTAGTAAAACTCTTATCCGAACTGAATACTAAGCTAAAATACACTCTCAAAGGCAGAAGACTAATTACAATGAGTACTGTAACAATGGTTTATACGGTTAATTTCTTGTAGTTTCCGAGATCTCAGCATTCATCCGGACGGACAGATGGACATGGCTAGATCGACTCTGCTTGTGATCCTGATCAAGGATATAAATACTTTATAGGGTCGGAAACGCTTCCTTCTATCTGTTACATACTTTTGCACGATTAAAATATACCCTTTTGCTCTACGAGTGACGGGTATATCTATCTGATGAAGGGAAAACTCTTCGGGAAATTGATGTGATAGTTGGCAGTCAAATTTCAAATTATCTGGTAGAAGCGTTTTAAAGACAATTAATATAAGTCCAAGTACAACAGCCTCCCAAATTGAGAAGGATATTAAGGTCAAAGAATAATAAGGATCTTCATCATGACACTGTATGCAAAATTTTGAAGAAGGACGACTACAACAGCCGTACTGCCACGAATAACCCATTCTCCAGAAAATTCAATTATAAGCCCCAGGAATTCTGGAAAAAAGTGATTTTTAGTGACGAAAGCAAGTTTTGCATACATGTATATGCACTTGTGTGGCGAAAGAAAGGTCATTACTCGACATCCAAAACCTTGGCCAAACCGTTAGGCACGGTGGTGGTGTGGAGTTAAGAATCCTGAATCCACAATGGAGCACATGATGTAAATCAACATCCTAAAATAAAATTTACATCAAAGCGCCACGAAACTGACTTTTGGTTCCAACGACCCCGAGCATTGTGCCATTAATACGAAGCTTTTGGTTGCTCTATAATATGAAAAATCTGTTAAATTCGCCAACGAAATCACAATCTCATGGAGCATTTGTGGGACCTCCTGGAGCATCAAAGGAGATGCTAAAAAAAGTGATAGTCTAGGAATGGAATAAAATATTGGTAGAGCACACAAAAAAATTGGTTTAGTCAATGTCAAATCGATTTGCTGAAGTCCTAAAAAGAAAGGGGTATCCGACTTCGTATTAAATTCAAGTCCTTTTGCCGTGAAATATGGAGCTTCCTTATGATTTTTTACGCATATGTACGTTTTTTGATGCGAAATCAGTTAATTTATATTAAAGGTCTTAAAACTTTTTGATTTTCAAAAATGTTTGAAATTGGAAATTTTGAAACTGGACGTGGTCAAAAAAAACTAAAGGGTGGTCAAATGGGGGTTAAGCGATTCCCGTTGTCAAAATTCAGGAATTTAATTTTTCTCGACCCAGCTTTTCTGAACTTCTTCCCACGCTTTAACGGTTAATAGACCTTTTTCCTTATTCAGATTTTTCCGGGAAAGCACCCGATAAGAACATGGTCAATTACAAATATTAAACTAAAATCTTATTCTATTTAGGGCCGGTTTCTTAAGTCCCTAAAATAGCTATCAGTCTGAAAAACTTAAAGACCAGATAAACTTTTCGTAAAAGCAAATCGCTTTTCTAGACTCCTTTAATTTATCTGAAGAAGAAAAAATTGCAGAGTGCTGTTAACGCACAGAATTGAGCTAGCATGGACTTTATCTGTTCGAAAAATGTTAGCCGGCACTCGAGAAACCGGCCGTTATTGTATTATTCTACAATAAGATGTCCTTTTTGGGTATTGGTATTTCACATTTGACAAAAATACCAGCTGTTGAACTCCATGGGAAAATGGTATTATATGCAGTTCAATAAAACAACCGATAGCACCACTATCGATAGTTTAGCATCCGTTCTGCTTAACGGTCCGGCAACACTGTTTTCAAAAGGCCGCGCGTAGAAAGTTATCGTTTGCTGGGGAAACCAAGCTTTTTTCTAAAAACACTATAGTGGTGAGACGCAAGCTGCGTTAAAAATGTTCTAAAGCCAAAAATTAAGTACATACGAGAAATTACACGGCAAATGTAAAGCTAGTGTGACCATTAACATTGCTGTTAGAAAAACCATGAAATCTAACATTTAGGAGCGCCAAATTGGCGGAAGGGGGAAACTGGTTTAGGGAAACGGGCGCCCTCTATGGGAACATTTGTGAGCTGACAATTGCCAATCGGAACGAAGTACAATCGAAAAATAAAATGTGGAGATTGTGAAATTAGGCTAAAAATATCGATGTATTGATATTTTGTTATATTTTTGACATCCCTAGTTGATTTCTATCGGCGGTGGGACGTGTGTCGGTTGATTCGGAGCGAAGCGAAGAGGAGGCGTCAAACAAAAAGTAAAGTGCAGCAACTGGCAGACAAGTTGAAAGGGCACTCAATTAAATGTAAGAAGCGACGCCAATGTGCAACAGCAAATATCGCTAATTGTTCTGGCGACTAACAATATTTTTCGCGAGGTGCGCAGGGCGAAAGGAAAATCAAAGAGGAAAATCTAATACACAAAAAGTGACGAGCCAAATTATTGTTAACAGAAACAGAGTGTGTGCGTGTTTGTGTGCGATAGTTGTTGTTTTGTTAGTGAGAGAGAAAATCGGAAAAAGGGCGTCGCAGTTTGAAAATTGATGTGTGCATAAAAATCAAGCTGCAGCAGCCAAAAAAAGGGAGAAGAGAGAGGCAGAGAGCGTGAAAAGCGGATATAGAGAGGAAGAGAGAGCGGGTGGCTGCACCTCAATAACTGTTGTTGCAAAGGTGAGTGCGTGCCGAATATTGTTTATAGTTCAAAGTTGTTTATTTAAGTGTACTCACAACCAGGCCCACAGACACAAGCACACGCGCGCACGTACCTGCGGCCCGTGAACGTGTGTTTGTGTGTGTAATGGCTTGGTTATTTTTTATGCCAAAAAAAATGACAGATTGATCCAGCGTTTTAGGCCAGAACAATCGTTTTTGGTTCTCTTGAAAACTATTTATTTGCTGACACTTGAAATGTTTAATCCAACTTAAAAATAAAAACTAAAATAATTCCATAAAAAAGTTATGCTTATAAAATCATGAATTCTTATCACTCTATTGAAATTTCCCTGTTTTTTAATAAATTTATTCAAATATACTTGTTTGAAAAATGTCTTCTAATTTGTAGACTATTTTTTCAAATTTTAAGGAAAAGTTAAAAGAAATTTTATGTATTTATAATCTACATTATCTATACAAATTATAAAATGTTGGTTTAAAAAATGTTGAATTACCGGAGGAAATACCATATTACAACGAATTATCTAAAAAAAAAACAGTCTTAAAATCTATATTTATTAGTTGACTGTAATTTACGCTATGTGGAAAACTGATAGTTGGGATTTTAATAATATTTACTGCAAAAAGGTTAATCGAGATATTTTACACACTGCCACATCTGCACTTCATTGCTGTGGCTGGCGAGTTTGACATTACCCGAGCAACAATAGTTGGTATAATTAAGTTGTCAGAGATCATACCGAGATAGGGCTGGCTCCGTGTACCTCCCGCGACCGATAACTCCGCTCCTGTCGAGAGCTGCCTTCCCCGCCGCTGCACTTTGATTACTATTTGTTAAACCAACCCCTCCCCCGACCCCCCTACATATGTATGTATGCATAACACAATTAACGTTAATAACAAATTCAATTAAATTCATAATAACAGGGAATGCGTTTTGTGGCCTGGCAACAATCACACTTTCCTTCCTCCACGTCTCGCGATCAATTCACTAGCTGCACATTTACTGTGATATCGTCTTAAGCAAGTTTGTCTTTCAATAGGCTCTTCTTCCTGTTTGTTGTTGTTGTTGTCATTTTGTTGCTTTTATTGTTGTTCGGAGACAGGCACGGTTGAATCTACAACAACACGTTTTTGTCAGCAATTGAATTAAATTCAGCGGGAATGATAAATGTAAGCGCACGGAAAATGAAAATAATCGGCATTTATGTTTAGCGGGGCTATTTCTACAGAGAACAAAAAATTAAAATGAATTCTGGGCTTGAATGCTGAATTCACTAGAAATTAAATAAACTTAAACGATAAAGAAAATTCTTTAATCTTCATTATTCTATTACTTATTTTTTTGAGGATTGTGGAGAAAATAGTGTGAAGGGTAAATAAAATGGTATTATAAAGGCCTAAACCTCATAGGATTTTCATAGTAGCTTTTATTAATGTGGATATTAATTTTAATTATATTTTAAATTAGAAAATTATTTAACAGCTGAATTAAGCTATGTCATCTCTATATACAAAAATGATCAAAATAACAGAATAAATTTTTAATTTTTTTGTATCTCTCTTTTTGTTCAGTGTAGCCTTCTTGGTCGGACTCGTTTGCTTGTCAGCTATTTCTGGCGCAGTGTTTATATTATTTATTTAATTTCGTGTGCAGATCAACCTTCTCCTCTCTCTTCCACCGAATAATCTCTTTTGGTCTCTGACAACTGATGATTTTATTTATGATATTGTGGGCTCACTTTGCTCGCATATGCACATTAAATATTTCATTGAAAAATTCTTTGCCCAAATGTTTAAACTGCGCGCGCTCATTTCGTGTTTGTTTAGTTTGATTTTCAAATTGGCCACGAGCATGGAAAAGCTTTGCTCTTCAGTTTGTTGCCAACGGCGCCAAAAACACTTGAACACATACAAATCTGGATACACTTGGAATTTTGAAAGCCCACAAGAGTGCGAAGACCTAGACATTAGCCTCTGATGACGTCAAAGAGCAGGTGGGTGGTGGGTGGAGCGGAGTGGATAAGTGCTGGATTATGAGGGCGAAGAGTAAGCCATTTTACTTGTTATCTAGCCAGAGGGAGATTTTAAAATATTCGATTAGCATTCGAGGGAAGATAACAAATCACGGTGATTAATATTATTTCATTTGGTGTATACAAAATCCAAATTTAAACAATTTGATTGGTTGTTTATTTTTTTAAGGGAATCAATCAGTTAGCGAATTGTTTGTTTAACTTCTCTTGCAATAATTAAGCAAAGATTCCATAGTAATTAAATAAAATAAAATAATAATAATACAAATAAAAAAAATAATAATAAGTTTCGAAAAAATAGGTAATTTTCCGCATGATCTTAGCATTTTCCAATTACCACTTTTCCTTACGCCGATACGGTGTGTCTGCTTATCACACAATGATTGATCAATTCGCGTTCAATCATTAATTATCCACATTAATTAGTTTTCTCTTTTTCTGCTGCTTTTTCTATTCTCTCTGCCTTGATCGAATACAATTTTCAAACGAATCTCCCGATAAATGACTTTCGGATATGACCGAGTCCCAGTTTCGTTTTCCGTCTTCCAAATACCATTAATCTCCGAATATCGTGCATTATGCAATGTAATCAAAGCATAAAAAAAGAGCACGAAAGCACGCAAATTATTTGCATACTTAATTAAGTTTATTTGATGAGCGAAGGCCGGCGCAAAAATAAGCAGAGTGAAAATGGTGTTGGGTTTTATTTTGTTCTTGAACTTCTCGCGAACCGAACCGATCCGATCCAATTTGTTTTTGTTTTCCCCCATGTTATTTCTTTCTGTTTATTCTCTGTTGTTTTGGGCGTGTGCCCAGAAGAGAGAAGCAAAAAGAGAGGGACATGTGCAAACCGACCGGCTCTTCAAATGGATTTTGTCCTGGCAACAAGCGACGCACCCAACAAAAATATTTCACTAAAATGGTTTATGTTTCTACCGGATTAGCCCTTTGGCAGCCAATAGTTATAACATCACCCCAGATAACCCAAGACAATCGCATTTCCGCCTGTAAAGCCAAATAATCATGCTCCCCCTATGTACATATGTATGAATTTGCTACTTCTACTACTTAATGTATAAGCAGCCATCAAACCTTGATTAGATTCGTCTGAGAATTTTTCCCACTCCCCTACTAATCGTACAGATTACGTTTATTAATCATAATTGACTAATAAAAGAATGTTCAATTTGTTCTTGAATATTTCCTAATTTAAAAGCCCATAAAAACGTTGACTTTTCAAAAGAATTCTGAGCTAAATACGCAGAAATGAGTGAGGGAGTGTCATAAAATGGAATTTCTTTCGTAGATTAAAGTTCAGTAACCAAGGTAAAGTTAGCATTATGGCTCTTTTCGATTTGCTGATGATGTCAGGCATGCTAATTTGAGATTAAATGGTTGAATCTATACCGTTGCCAAAGAAAACTTTATTTTTGTATATCAACTATTCGATTCAAATTCTAGTGATTCTAGAGAAAACCAAATGTCTAAGTAGGTTCCAATACTTCTCGGGAAGTGGTAATGGGACTGAGTTGTAAACTTGAATAAGATTTCGTTTTTAAACCATAACATTTAGAGCTTTCTTTGCTCTCGGAAATTCTGGGGAAAGTATTTGCTAATATCTTTTTTAATGAATGAAAGTATCCGTATCTCAGATCTTGTGACTCATCCGCTAGTCAGAAATATGCTTGAACAGATGACCAAATATGACAATGACCTTAAAAGTTAAACTAAACTACAGCTTGTTTTTTTGCTGTTGCCGCTCTGATGGCCCCACACATAAGTTTCAACAACTTCCGTTGTGAAAATTTACACATAAATTGTTAAATTGTTTTGCACAAACAAAAAGAGACAAACAACAATGGAAACGACAGTTTTCACTTTCACCTTTTGAATTTTGCCCGGATTGCGTTGCAAAGAGGGGGGCCATATGGGAAATGGAAAGGGTTGAGGACTTGTCAATCAATAATTTAATATTTGTTTTCCAAGTCTGGCAAAAAAAACACTAGGAAGACAAGCGACTCACCCAAACAATGGATGGATGTGACAGGGGTTTTGGGAATAATAAAAGCGTTTAATGTGCATTTAATGACTCAGATGCATTAAGCAGTAATTCTTAATTAGCAAATTTTCACTTTGAAGTATATAAAATTGATTTAAACATATTCATCCAAAAAATGTCTAATCCAAGAAACTTAAAAAACTATACATATACCTAAATAGGTTAAGTTTACAATGTTATTCGATTGCATTGTATTAATGACGTAGTTAATATTAAAAGAATGTTTTAATTATTAGAAAAAACCAATAATAATGTTATAATTCGGTATAGTTTAGTACTAAACAAGAGAGAACGCTATAGTCGGGTTTGTGTCCCGACTATCTAATACCCGTCACTCGGCTAAAGGGAGTGCGAGGAATGGAGATATAAACTTTGATCAGCAATAACTTTTTAACGAATGGTCCGATTTAAACAATTTCTTCTACATTTCGATAGGTATTGATAAGCACAACAAAACTGCATTTTTACTTTTCCGAAATATTTAAATTTTGAAAATCGTATATTAGCTATAGTGGGCGTTACAGGGGGCGTGGCACTTTCTTGAAATAAACTTGCGCTGCGTAGGAACTCCAAGAATCTTCATGCAAAATGCCAATCCTCTAGCTTTTATAGTTTCCGAGATCTCAGCGTTCATACGGACGGACAGACAGACAGACAGACGGACAGACGGACATGGCTATATCGACTCGGCTAGTGACCCTGACCAAGAATATATATACTTTATAGGGTCGGAAACGCTTCCTTCTCCCTGTTACATACTTTTGCACGAATACAATATACCCTTTTACTCTACGAGTAACGGGTATAAATACAGTCGATAGAATTAGAAGAATACTTTGTTCTGAAGGCAATACACCTCCACCATTTTTATTAGTTTTAGTGTACACATTTGGTTGAGAGCAATTTAAATTCATCAACCGAAAGCGATTTAACGTCAGCGGCAGTCACCAATGAATCATTCCACTTTGGGGGCTTAAAAAGTGGGTGGAGATTCAAACCCCCAGCTCATGCTGGTCTGCTTCTTTCTGGCTCCTTCCAAAACACGAGCTCGCGGCAAACGTGTTTTGACCTGTTTTCTTTGTGTATTTTCGTTCTGGGTTTTTGGATTTGATTTTTGTTTCCCCCACTCGGCAAAAAACAATGACCAAATTAAGCATAAATATTTTTGTTTGTGTATGTGCCCAGTTAGCAGCGTGCTTTGTGTTTTCTTTTCCGGTTTTCTCGGTTTTCATGAGTTTGATATTTCAAGCACGACACTCGTAGCGTCTCATTTGTTTATACCGCTTATTTAGTTTATTTATTTTTTCATATTTGCATTTTAGTCATGCGAGTTTTTGCTGACGGCGTTTGGTCGTCGGTCAATTCATTGAACATTTAGTGTAAAAATGTTAAGCAGGTTGATCTTTGTCCGAATATTCGATGACTAATATCAAAAACAGCTGAACAATCTGTTGAATTAAAAAAACATACGACAAGATGAACTGTGACAAAATCCTACAGAATGCGATGAAGCAAAAACACGTGTAGAAGGTGGCTAGGTGGAAAATAAATTTATTTTTAGGTTTATTTTTAAAAGAGACTATCAAAAATGATTCTAGGAAAAGCATACAACTCAAAATGATATTTTTGAATCTAATTTATTTCACTGAATGAATTGTAAGTATTTTTCCCTTTTTTCTTTTGCCTATATGTGCTAATCAATTTAATATCTGTCCCACGATCCATTGGTCAATATAAGTATGGCATAAGCAGCTGACTCAAAATGACAATCAAGAAATGGGCAATAAGTAAACGATTGAATATTAAGTTTTTACAAAACAAAAAGCTTATAAAAACGTTTAGGAATGCCAGTATCAGTTTTGTATCTAAAATTGTACCTCAAAATTCAACTTTATAATATTTTTTTAGCTGTCGGAAAAAATTGCAAATTTCCAAGTAAGAAATAAAAATGAGTCACTAAGATTACCTGAACCTCAGTAACTGTTTCGGATTTCTCGAGTCGGGCTCCAAGGTTCATTCAGCTTAAAGTTCAGCTCAGAATGTCTCATTTGACAAATGCCATGACACCATAAAATGTATGTCCGAACCCAACTCAAACTCTTTGGATTTCCTCTTTCTTCTTGCGTCTCTGTGTACCATCGAAAATGTTATTGACCCGCAGCAAAAGTCAATTAAGCGATTCGCCCAAAATTGAATGATGAAACAATTTGCTTAAGGGCGTGGTCGATATATGGAAAATAATTATATGCATCATTTCATAAATATAATCGGGTTTGAGCCATTAGTTTATGGGCAAACAATTGGTTTTATTTAGCTAATTATTGAGTAATGAGTAAAACAAAATTAGTTTGATTGCGTCGTGTGAATAGATTTTGAATAGGTGTCATAATTAAAAACTGAAAGCGATAGTGGATTGAATAAAATGTTTGGGGAATCCCAATTGGATAATATATCAGAAAAATGATATATTATCCAAAAGTTGTTTTAGTACAGATTATTTCGGTTATGTTGGAATTCCTTAAATCAACATTGAGTCTTTAAATTTGTACCAACAAAAGTTACAACGAACGAATCAATTTCAAGAACATTTTGATCATCCGACATACCAACCTTAACCTGAGGGCGCGGTCAAGGTTTTAGTCTTTCGATAATCTTTCGTTTTTGTACAAAACAACGTAAGAGGAAAAAAACTGAACACCCACAGCTCCACAGCTGCTGGTTTTGGTGTAGAAACAAGCCATAAAATAGTTTTAAATGTGTCATGACTTATGGCCGAAACATCGTCTGGCCGACTAGAAGTATCTGCCAAGTTTTAGCAGCATCATGATGGCCCCACATGCTGGACTCGTGCTGCGAGTATCTCAAAGAAAGTGGCACAAACCAATTGCGTTAATGGGAAGCCGCAGCGGAAGAGATAGTCCCGCAGAGAGAAAATGGAGAAGTAGCACCACAGACTTGGGCAGAAGGCATTAGATAACTGTCATAAAGGTAATTGCCTGGCTGACTACTCTGTTGTTAAATGAAAAACTTTTTCCCTACCACAAAAACCGCATGGAAAAAACCAACTAAGAGAGAAAAGTATTGAATGAACCGATTTGAAAATAAGTGTTGCTTAGAGTTTCTCCTTTTTTGAATGGTGGAGAGGGCGAATACTCTTAGTAACATTTTAAAATCCAGCTTTCTGGTGACACAGCAAAAAGAATTATTGCCAGCGATTACAAGCAATCAAGGTAATATACTAAACTGATGATTAGGTAGTATTTATGATTCAATGGCCACGAAATATAGCAAAGGGGTACGGTAGTAGCCACTCCAAATGAATATAACGTCTTGTTCTTTTTTTAACATAATATCATAACTAGAATACCGATTGGTTTACTGGATTTTATTTCAAATTTACTGAATAATTGTTATTTACAGGAAACGGGTTAACCATAAAAGGTGTCCAGAATGATATAAATAAATAAAAATAAAATGACGGGTACTGGAGTCATTTTCTATCTCCAATTCCGCCTTCTATGCATAGAAATAACGATATCAAGTTTCCTTCATTTTTCTACCCTCTGATTAATAAGGCGGTGAATCAAATGTCTATATTTTTATTTACACACTCGATGTGGCACCCATTGGTTGTGGGCTTAGCCAACACCTGAGGGCTGATTAATGTCAGGTGTGTGGGTTTCTTGTGGACATTAGATAAGACCTTAGCACGGTCAATTGATAGCCAATCTTGCCGAGAAAAGCTCCAAACGATAATAAGTTTTGCCAAAGAAAAACATGTGGGATAGATGAAAACCAAACAAAGTGACTAAGAAAAGGAACAAATCTTGAACAATTCTTGCGTCGGATCTCTTTCTGTTGTAGTACTGTAAAGTATGTCTGTTTAATTGTATAATACTAATATACTTATTTTTTTATATTTATCAAGTGATGCACTGTCAGCGTTATTATTTCATTTTATGTGGTCATTTAGGAATATTTTCATGTATCATACATTAAAATTTTTTTGAAATACTTTTGTTTACTGGGCCTAAATCTGCTGGTAAACTCTTTGTGAGTTATCCGGAAATAGCAAACTCACTCTGTGTTTTGTTTCCATTTAGAGAAGTATCAGGTAGATAGCGGTTGATGGTTTACTACTATGAATCACACAAAGATTTTTACCTGGAATATGTATAAGTACGTATTCTTGAACTAGACTTTGCAACGAGTTGCTAATGGGTAAAGAAAGTATGTGGATTTTTTTATCGTTATCTAAACGCTATTGATTCGATTGCACTCGTGTTACCCACTAATTATTCGAGATAGTGAAATACATTTTCCCTCTTACTTTTCCGACTTACACAACACACTTTGGCTGATTGATTGATAAATAAGGTTTGTAATTAAAATACAATTGCTATGGCTGATATCTTTCGGTGGCAGTTTGAAAATAGATCTGCTGGGTATCCATTGCAGCGATAATAAGCTTATTGGGAATGGCACAAGCGTTCCTTTTCTTTTACCCAGTTATTTTTTGTGGTTGTGGTCGTCGATTATGACAGTTCCCAGTGTGCTTATCTAAAACAAACCTACAACAGCGACCATATGGCGCAACTCTTTTTTTGTTTTTTTTTTTACCATCTTTGTGATGGTATTTTTATTTATCTTTGAATAATAATATAAAAAAATATTTGTGTTTTTTTTATTTTCTTTTCGCTTTTACATAACTTTTATATAAAAAAATGTTTATTCGATTCATATTGTTGATGTCACAAAATATTTTTATACGTCAATCTTCATTTTTTTTTTTTTGTTTTTATCCAATATTGAATAAGTGAAAACAAAATAAATCTACGAGTTATTACAATTTTTTTTTCGATAGAGGATTGCTTTTAAAATATTTAAGCATTTATCTAAAAGCATTTAAAGTTTGTATTTTTTGTATGTGTAGCATGAATCACGACCAGCACTTGACACCTGCCACCCGCATTTATTTCCCCTTTCTCCGCCTCTTCCACCGCCCCATTTTTGTGTCTGCCAACGAATGAGAATAAAGCCGTCGGCCCCAATAAAAAAACAAACTGGCAGGCTACAACTTACCTTTGGCTTGTCTCAAACAGCAATTTAAACACCTGCAATAATAAAACACAACGCAAAATGCTGAAACAAGAAAGCCAGTAAAGTAACATCTATAAAAAATACATTGAGTTAAATTGTTGAGGTAATGGGCAAAACAGTCAAAAGTTTACTCACTCGCTTGTTTTTGTTTTTATTTTGGTTTTCTTTGGCCTCTTTTCTCGACTTTTACGGTTTTTGTTGAGCAAACTTTGCAATTCTTCGCGGGAAGTTCAATTGTTGTTGGTGTATTGTATGTTTTAATACCCTGACCTGCCTAACATTTATGATAGTGTCGGCTTCAGTATTCGCAGTCTTGCATAATCATAGAAAAATGAGTTTGACATTCTGGCAATGCTGTGAAAAATACGATTATTAAAGTACTCAACGAAATGTTTTGATAGATAAAGTTACATAAGTTCAAATATTCTAATTTATAAAGAAAACCTTGAGTAAAGATTCGGCATGGCTTATAAGTTGAATTCGTCTTGAACTATAAGATCCAATGAGTGCAATCTTATGGAAATAAACGGTGCATCGTGAGGTCATTTGAATTCAAATTGTTCCAGACAGTCGAGTGCAGCATTATTTAGATGGCAGAAATGTGGACCAAAGTCTGTAAAAGGCAACAACATGATGTCTAATGATAGAATTACCCACAGTTCATAGGGTGATGTGTAAGGAGGGTGTTCCATAGGGAGACTGGGTGAGAATGCAAACGAGACTGAGAGTCAGTAGTGTAATTACTTGTTGACTGGCTGCCGTTGTTTGTGCATATGCACGGACTTATAATTTAATGCGGCTCTTTATATTTATAATCCGAGCGTGGCGACCTTCACTAAAGATAACCAGCTGCGCTGCCAAGTAGGAATCCCGAGATGTTGTATGTAGAACGCTGTTGTATTTCAGTACTGAGTCATTAGCAAATGTCTTGGCATAATTGAATTGAATACTTGGTATGTAAGACTAAATGTATGCATATGTGCGGTCAGAATAATTATTTTAAAAGCTTTGCTCGTTGTAACAAAAGAAATGTCTTAGACCTTTCCGTTTCTAGAGAAATATATACGTTTTAAAGTCCGACAAAACCATTAAATAACAGGAGATATTAAGTTTAATATATAAATTTGGTTGTTACTGTTTAAACTGAGTGCCAATTTAACAATTACATAATTTTGTTTTAAAAAGCTCTAAGTACGAAAATGAATTTACCAGTGTTATTATTTTAATGGTCCGTGGGTTTATGCTAATGCACTTGCCGTATGTCATAGGTCTGGGCCTTGATAAATTATCTCTGGACTTTGTACGCAACCCACTCCCCATTCCTTACTAAGTGATAAAGAATGCGGAACCGGTTTGAATCGTTTCCCATTGATGGATCTCTTGGGTTCATGTGCACTCGAAAGCAGAATATTGATAACCGAAATTCTGTGGGGTGGGTTTGTACTGCCTCTTATCATTACAAATTGCGACTTGTGCTAAACAGTCATCTGAGACAATGAAAAACAGCAAGAGGAAGTTACGAGAGATATAGTCTTTGACACCATGAGTTTCAAAGTCGTGAGTGCAGTGACCCTGAATATTTTTTCAATCCGAGTTGAAAGATTCATTCACTAAAGGGATTGATAAGCGCACTTCCGAAGATTTGTGACTACAATGTTAGCTGATCATTTTATTTAATTGAGTTGCAATTTTAATTGATAAGATTTCACTTGTCTAAGCATTTCTACAAAGATTTTATAGAAAATATCAAATCAATTAAAAATTAAAATATGTTCCCGTTTCAAAGCACCTTTACCGAAATTATTATAATAAATATATAATGTTAAAGGGACCTGTTTTATTTATTTATTTAACATATGTTGTTAACCAGAGAAAGAGCACTTCAAAATCGTCACGGGCTTTCTTCGTCTCGCCTGATATATAATTTCAATGCGCTTATTGTTATTTTGTTTTTGTTTTCTTTCTGTTTAAACAGTCAGTCAGCACACGAACAAAAACAACTGTGTAAGAAAGCGAATGGGACGGGAGTAGCGGGAATAACAAAGCAAGCCAAACAGAAGAAGGTTACAAAATACGTTGATTAAAATTCACGAACAAACCGAAAGAAAGGGGCACAAAGAAAAATGATTATGCTCGATTCACACAGCAAAACGTCGTAGCTAAAGGCACCGAACCTCCCATCCGCCTTATTTTTTCTTCTTCCATTTTTATACCCGTTACTCGTAGAGTAAAAGGGTATATTGTATTCGTGCAAAAGTATGTAACAGGTAAAGGAAGCTTTTCCGACCCTATATTCTATATTATTGATCAGGATCACTAGCCGAGTCAATCTAGCCATGTCCGTCTGGCCGTCTGTTTGTCTGTATGAACGGTGAGATCTCGGAAACTACAAAAGCTAGAGGATTGGTATTTTGCATGCAGATTCTTGGAGTTCCTACGTAGCGCAAGAAGGTGCCACGCCCCCTCTAACGCCCATAATCGCTTATATAAATCGGACCATTAGTTAAAAAGTTATGCCCGATCAAAGTTTTATATCTCCATCTCCCTCGCACTCCCTTTAGCTGAGTAACGGGTATCTGATGGTCGGGGCACCCGACTATAGCGTTCTCTCTTGTTTTTTGTACCCTTACCCATCAGCTGTGGCGCAGTCAAGTGCAGATGAGCATTTGGGTTGAAAGCGCAACGGACTGAATATCCATTATTATCTTTCTATCCCTGTCTTCCCAAATCTTTTTTAAAGTCAATTTGCTGCTTAAGCTTCAAACCTGTGAAAATAAACTCAACTACAATATTAATTCCATATTTTTAAATCACAACAAAATAATAATTCTTTACTACTAAAGAACTCTATTAAGAGAGTTGAATTTAAATCGAAAATTACTTTATAATTTTAACTGTTTTGTAGCCTAGAGTGCCTGTTTTAAAAATATCTAGATTAAGCTATAAAAGAGCCAAAGTAACCACTCAGATCTACGGCTTAAAATGAAAAGTTATAGACTGTAAAAATGTCCGAACATGTGCGAGTGTGGCGATGGGCTTAAAGGGATTTACCGAACGGAAAATTACCCGAAAAATGTAAAGCGCATAAAGAACAAGAGAGAACGCTATAGTCGGGTTGTTGTCCCGACTATCTAATACCCGTCACTCGGCTAAAGGGAGTGCGAGGGAGAAGGAGATATGTATAAACTTTGATCAGGTATAACTTTTTAACGAATGGTCCGATTTAAAAAATTTCTTCTACATTTCGATAGGTATAACTAAACACAACAGAATTGCATTTATACTTATCCAAAATCTTTAAAAATGTGGGCGCCAGACACATTTTAGTATAGTTTGTGGGCGATTATGGGTGATTGTGGGCGTTAGAGGGGGCGTGGCGCTCGGCTGAAATAAACTTGCACTGCGTAGGAAGCCCAAGAATATGTGTTGGTAATCCCAACTTTCTAGCTTTTGTAGTTTCCGAGATCACAGCGTTCATACAGACAGACAGACGGACAGACGGACAGACGGACAGACGGAGAGACGGACAGACGGACATGGCTAGATCGACTCGGCTAGTGATCCTGATCAAGAATATATATACTTTATGGGGTCGGAAACGCTTCCTTCTAGCTGTTACATACTTTTGCACGAATACAATATACCCTTTTACTCTACGAGTAACGGGTATAAAAAGCGGAACGCGAGTGGAAAGTGCTGCTTGTGGATTCTCAATTGGTTCAAGTGAAGTAACAATGGGGTAGGTCTTCAGTGGGCGTGAAAGTTACGTCCATTAGAGCTGATTACGATCTGGAACGGCTTCCATGCTGACAAAAAAAACATAGTGGATAAATGTAATGGAATTTGGGATAATTCAACGGGCGGATTAAATACATTGGAATTTATTAATGGGTGGAGAAATCAACTGGATGTGCTGTCAACAAATAGGCTCCAGTGTTTATAATCAAGTAAACAATTCGAATCAGGGTGTCATTCAATGATAATGATGATGCGTCCACTGTTTTTATTAGAGACAGTCCACCAACAACCCCATCATTGTGATGCCACTTGAGTTCTAAACTTTCTCGGGTAAAAAAAAACGTATATACTCACATAATCAATCTATATAAGGTTTTCCGATATAGTCAGCCGGTAGGTAGAGGCAATATCTCTAACAAATTGCTGCCATATCTGGTTAAGAATAGATTGTATACATATCTGGAGGCGAAGCACTTGAAATGTGTCAGTGATGACACTATTTTCGTGTATTTGAATTTACAAGATGGCTTCCATCTGCCAAGAAATGCTAGGAATGTATAGAATTCATTATTCCATGTGCTCGACTTTTATTCACACTTGTATATACAAATATATTCCGATTATGCGCGGATTATCAGCTGGCGGACAGTTGATTCACCTTTAGACTTTGCTACTTAGCCTAGAAAACGTTCTGAAAATATTGTTATTCATTCTCGTTTCTTGTTTCTTTGCAGTCAGCGAAATCGTGGTAATTGAATGGCAGCCTGCAATAATGGATTCCACGCCTAATGCGGTCTTTAATCCGAACCAGAATCGGGATTTCCTAACGTTGCAGTCCCTGCGTCCATCCCGGGGCTCCAGCTCGAATCTGCGCGCCAGTCGCTCACCCTCTGCCAGCCGAAGCACCGAGCAAAGTAATTATCAATTATGATTATGAATCCTCCGGACTCCCCTCCCCAAGCCACCGAATCCACTCCTCGGTCTCCTTCTTTTCCATTAGTTAGTCGCATAATTGGAATGATTGGCTCGTGTTAAAGCTTGAGCTTCCTGCATCTTATCAGCGGTGCTAATGTCAATCTGAGGGTCTGGATGCGGTTGCCGAGCTCGATTGGATGGGGAATGCTATGCTATCAGTGGGCGTCCAATTCAATTTGTGCTTCCGCTATTAACTAGTTCGTAGAGCTCGTAACAAAAACTGTTCAAGAAAGATGAAACCTTTGATAGCTCATGATTTACTTAAATCTACTATCTTTTCAAAAAAATATTGAAAATATAGCTTTAATGAAAAACATTTCCTATTTGTTATCCGTTTAATGTAAAGTAAAAAGGAAAGGAAAATAATAATATACAAAATATATTAGAATTATTAAATTAAAGGGCAGTTTTTATAATTTACTTTATTAATGAACAATGCATTTTTGTGTTGTATTAATTTGTTTGATGAGGAAATCGATTTTTCAGTATAAATTTTACATTGTAAACTAGTAAAAATGCAAGTTCGTCAGCAGACCTCTCCCTACAAAAGTTTTTCCTTAATCGGGATACAGTGTATTCTGTATGTCCATGAGTTTCCACCCCATATGATGAGCGATGACTCATCTTCCACAATCCAAAAGCATCCCAAACACCCCTTACGCCCATTATTCGCAATGTTTCTACGAGTTCGGCATCAACAAGCTTACAAACAGCCATGTACAAATCAAAATCAAGAAGTATAGCCCACTTTTGAGTGCCTCCGACCATTTTATTATTTCATTTGACTGTGCCTAACATCTGTTATCTGTTTGATTGCACACTTTACATATTTTTCTTTATATCTTTTCCTTGTTTAGCTTTGTAACCGTTGAATGTTAGCCTGCCTAACTAGCTACACTTGCAATTTAAACCAATCAGACTCATTGATAAATGTAGGTATACAAATATTATACGAAATTCAATTATTTGCAAGTTGCTCGCACAATCCATGCACTTTCACCACCACACACACGCACTCTTTCCCATAATCTTACTGCTTATTTTGGTTCTATTCACAGCGAAAAACACGCGAATTTAAACGCTATTAAACTGCCTGCCACTGCTTCTTCTTTTCCCCGCTCTTTCTGTCTCTATTTTTCTTGTTTGTCTATCTCTTTCTACGGCTCACAGACAGGCTGTCCAGCTGTCAATCAAAAAAGTGAAATAACTCTTTTGAAACACTTATTCATCGCACATCAACACACACATCTACACTATAAATCAGCGCCGATGTGCATACAGAACATTTTTCCGGCTCTTAAAAAAAGGCGTCCATTCAAAAACTGTTGAATTCTAATAAAAGTGATATTTTAAATGTATTTCTCGAGTACTAATGACTTACTGCGCCTCATAAAACTGAAAATATATAAAAACTAAGTAAAAATCCCAGAGAATAATATAAATCATCATTTCAAGCATTTAAAATCATAATGTGATAAAAAATAAATTTACCAAGCACAAAAAGTAGTATCGAAACAAAATATAATTAACCAATCATAGAATATTAATTTTAAACAAAAATATAAAAAATTAAGCAAAAACTCAAAACTAATGCATATAGCGGAATTACTCGGAAATATATTATCAACCACAAAAACATAAACCAAAACAACAAAGGATGAAAAACTGAAAGACACCTCATTACATCACCATCAATATCATTTAATATATGCTGAGTGCTATGTTTCGTACTACTTAAAACGCGCCTCACGATCAACAGAATTTAAAAAGAAAAACCCAGATTAGACTAAGAAAATAACTCAAGTCGTACTTTTCTATGCGCCACAATTCGCCAGTGTCCCGGGAGCGAGCCAGTGAGGCAGCCGCAGCCACTCAGACAGCAGCAGCGACAGCGGGAGGAGCGCCATCCTCATCGGTGGGAGGACCAGTTTCGACGACGACAACGGCGGCTGGAGGGGCGACTTCCGGATCCGGAGCAGCCTCCGCGAACACGAACAGCAATTCCTCGGCCTCATCCAGCACAGTGGCAGCTGCACAGGCGGCTGTCTACAGCGGCGGCAACACGGTGACCGGCAGTTTGGGCAGCGGCGGGGTGGTGGCTCGTGGCTTCCGCAGCCACAGCCCCACCCACCGGCGGCGAAGTCGCGAACGCCAGCGACGCACCCATGGCTCCGATCAGGGCGGACTGCTGGCCTACAGCGGGCTCGTTGGCGTCAACGACATGACGGATTTCTTGGGCCCACAACAAGGCGGCGGCGGCGGAGGAGGAGGTGGTGGGAGCGCCGGCACCGGCAGCGGACTGGAGGACTCCCGTCTGTCCGGCAACGAGGACTACTACTCCTCCTTTGTCTCGGACGAGTTCGACAGCAGCAAGAAGGTCCATCGCCGCTGCCACGAACGCAGCTCCAGCGTTCAGGCCATCGACCGATTGAACACGAAAATCCAGTGCACCAAGGAGTCCATCCGACAGGAGCAAACTGCCAGAGATGGTAAGTAAAAATGTAGTCAAAATTTGAGTTTTTTAAATTATTATAGATATTTTGGAAGTTCAAAAATGGTGATTTCAAAAGATGTTAAGCAAATTTTGGCAAACCAAAGTTCATTATCTCTCAACAATTGGCACGATTATTTATAAACGGCGATTTATTAAAAGAAACCTTTATAGAATAAAGGGGGATTAGACCTGAAATACAAATCACATCAGTTGTACGATTTTTAAATCTTCTTTAATTCTTCAATTTTAGATAATGTGAATGAATATCTTAAACTGGCAGCCAGCGCAGACAAGCAGCAGCTGCAGCGTATCAAGGTATGTTTACACATTTATCTCTTAGAACTAAATTTTATTAACTCGTAACCGCTCGACAGGCTGTCTTTGAGAAAAAGAACCAGAAGAGCGCACACAATATCTCGCAGCTGCAGAAAAAGCTGGACAACTACACAAAGCGGGCCAAGGATCTGCAGAATCATCAATTCCAGACGAAGAGCCAGCACCGCCAGCCGCGCGAAGTCCTGCGCGATGTAGGCCAGGGTCTCCGCAATGTGGGGGGCAACATTCGCGATGGCATCACCGGATTCTCCGGATCCGTGATGTCCAAGCCACGGGAATTTGCCCACCTAATCAAGAACAAGTTTGGCAGCGCCGACAACATCAATCAGATGAGCGAAGCCGAGCTGCAGGGCATGCAGTCCGCCAATGCCGACGTTTTGGGTAGCGAGCGACTGCAGCAGGTGCCTGGGGCCGGGACATCAACGGGATCCGGTGGGGGCGGACATAACAACAACACCGGCGGCGCGGGCAGCGGTACAGGAAAATTCAACAGTGACAATGGCAGCGAATGCAGCAGCGTGACCAGCGAAAGCATACCAGGGGGGTAGGTTGAGTTTAGATTTTATCACTTAAATATAATCAAATAAAAACACCTCTTAACGAGGTAAAAAACTAGTGACGATCGCGCCTTGAACATACAAAAGTTCTGATATCAACATTTGTGACGAAAAATTATTACACTCGTCATTAAATAGACTTTCTAATATTTTCTCATTCGGCCCGCACTAGCAAACTATTCCAGCCACTTTCCCTTCACAGGCATTCTCTATTGCAGCGTGCCGAATGAGAAAATATTAGAAAGTCTATTTAATGACGAGTGTAATAATTTTTCGTCACAAATGTTGATATCAGAACTTTTGTATGTTCAAGGTGCGATCGTCACTAGTTTTTTACCTCGTTAAGAGGTGTTTTTATTTGATATCAGAAGTTTTTGTTTGTTTACATTGGCTCTCATAGGAGCTAATATATACATTTAAATTTAAATTGGTCAATCATAATTTGTAAGCCATTGTATTTAAACAAATTAAGTTAAAAAGGTGTTTAAGTATTTCAAAATACCTTTTAAACGAGGTATAGCATATGTCTGTAGCTTCAGTAGTGTACAACTTACGAACTAAAGAAATTTAGCTATTTTTAGCTTTTTCCCGCTAAAGCAGCGGGTTTTTCCAAATGTCGTAAAACAAAAGTTTCCTATTTGGAATTCCTTAAAACAATTGAATTGATTCCATGACCCTAAAATACAGTTTGCATACGCACATACTAAATTCAATGCTTAGGCAGCGTTAGTTGTTCGAGCCGGCAAAAGTGGCTATTTTCGTATAAAAATAACTTTTAAACGTGACTTTTTACAGTAATGTGTTATATACCAAAATTTAGGGAATCTCAAGGGCTATACAGTTTAAAGTTGTAAGGAAAATCGTTAGAGCCGTTTTTGAAAAAATTAAAAAAAATCTAAAAAGAAAGTTTAAAAAAAATTTCTTTTGTTCATATCTTTTTAACTATTACATTTACACAAATTGCATATGAAGGGCATTTATAGCATTTAAAAATACCTTTCAAACGAGATGCAGCACAACTTTGTAGCTTTGGTAGTATAGAAGTTACGGCTTTCCGAATTTTAGCTATTTATAGCTGTTTTCCCGCTAAACTAGCGAGTTTTTCCAAAAGTGGTAGAACAAAAGTTTTTTATATCGATGTGATGAACGTCATATCAAATTTTCAAAACTTAAAAAACATGTTTTGGACAAACTGACAAACTGACAAACAGAATTAAATTTTCATTTTGGGAAGAAGAAGAAAATCTTATTTTGGCTATAACTTTTGAACGGAGCGTCGGATTTTGACAAATGACCCCTCATTCGACGGGTATTTTCAAAAGGAATACAACTAAAACATTGCGAGGGGGCATTTATCCCCACCGGCCCCAACAGCTCCAAATTTCGAAATTTTCACTTTTTCACTTTCACCGCTCTCTCTTCCAAGCCAATTGATTTTCTTAAAGTCTTGGTATGCAATCCTTTAAGTTTTTGCAATACCTTTCGATTGGTGTATTACTCATTACGATCGGACTATCACAGCAGATTTTCAATTTTGCGGCTATATAATAGTAGTCGCCTTCGCACACTCTCCTGGTGCGCTTCGTCACTACATGGACTGCCGTCCATAGTGATATGTATATAGTTTAAACTAGGTATATTACCGTGAGGGTCCTAAAGGATCAGGTGTATACAACTATGTTTTTAATTCCATTAGATCAGAAGTTTCTGTTGAATATTCGATTTAGTAACCATCAATGACATATTAGATTTAAACAACTAAAAGCTTAATGATCCAATCCATTAATTACATATAACAGAAATAATCGTATTGCTTGTAAATCCCAACTAACAATGCGTACTTGTTAATCCTAGGTCCGGCAAAAGCCAGTCGGGTGCCAGCCAATACCACATAGTGCTCAAGACACTGCTAACCGAGCTGGCTGAGCGAAAGGCCGAGAATGAGAAACTCAAGGAGCGCATAGAACGTCTGGAGGTACGTATACAGCGAGATAGCCAGGGAAATAGGGATTTCCTATCACGAATAATATTCGAACCTCTTTTCTATTTTCGAAAGACGGGCCAAAAGGAATTCAACAATCTGACCGCCACACTCGAAAGTGAACGCTATCGTGCCGAGGGACTCGAGGAGCAAATCAATGACTTGACAGAATTACATCAGGTTCGTAGTTCACTTGGCTGACGCTTTGGCAGTTTGCCCGACATTCGTGCTTATGCTTTGCCGCCTTTGTTTGACAGAATGAAATTGAGAATCTGAAGCAAACGATTGCCGACATGGAGGAGAAAGTACAATACCAAAGCGATGAAAGACTACGTGACGTCAACGAAGTGCTCGAGAACTGTCAAACTAGGGTAAGTTCGAACGATTGGGGAGGACTCCCACCCCAATCTAGCCAAATGAAAACCGAATTTAACCGAGCTCTTGCACAGATATCGAAAATGGAGCACATGTCGCAGCAACAATATGTCACCGTCGAAGGCATTGATAATTCCAATGCACGGGCTTTGGTTGTGAAACTCATCAATGTGGTATTAACGATATTGCAAGTGGTTCTCCTGCTTGTGGCCACCGCTGCAGGCATCATAATGCCTTTTCTCAAAACGAGGTAACTACTGCTAAATTCCGTGCCACGATGAGTGTCAATAATATAGTTTTTTGTCCTTGCTCCTTTCCAGGGTTCGCGTTCTCACAACATTTTTGTCTATTTGTTTCGTCATCTTTGTGATACGACAGTGGCCGGATGTTCAAGATATTGGATCCGGACTGGTGCGGCATCTCAAGCAATCACTGGTGGTCAAGTAAACTCGGTCGGCCATCTCATCTACCGCGTAGTTCATACGTTCTTTAGTTAGCCTAAGTTCTAAAGTGCATATTTTGTATATAGCTTATCAATAACGATTATACCAATAATTTTTAACTGAAATTGTATCAATTATCAACACGAACACACACTCTCGAGAAACTGTACAAAACATTCATACCCATACGTCTGTATCACACACCTAATCATCACACCCACACTTCGCATCAAATTTAGCAAAATTGATTTAAACTATATAATAACTTGAAATGCTGATATGTCTCCGTGCATTACTCAACTATATTTGAACATACATAATTTATGTATAACCTATATAAAATATTTACATTACTATAAAACAATTGAAATTATATGAAATGAAAGTTTTTATAAATCGGAAATGTATCACTGTGGTGGAATTGGTAGGCAACCCGAGAGATACTTGTTACTCAGCTAAAGGATGGTGTTCCAGAGAATTGTGCAGCAGCAATGCGACTGGTTCAAATATTTCAAAGGAGATTCACCTAGAGTCGACTGAATTAATTATAATTTTAAGTGGTTAATATGCAGTTTTACTACCGAAAATGGCTTGATTTCAAGGATTTTTATTTTTAAATAAAAAAGAGCTCGTTCATTAAAAATATAATTACTTTTTATAGTTTTGTGACCACCGCAAAGCATTTTTGGGGAAAAGCGAGATAACTGCGTTTTAAGTTTCAAGTTTCCTGCTTTGGTGCCTAGCGGTATCTATCTATAAAATGCTTCGGTTCTAACGTTCCGATTATTATGATTTTTGAAGTAAGTATTCTTAAGAAAATTGAAAAAAAAGGAGTTGGGGGAAGAGAATGCTATGAACGAAATATGGTACTGGGACCAGCGATCTAGAAAAGAGTAAGGATAAAGGCAAGGGGAGGCAACCGAAATCGATAGTCCGTGAGGCACGGCTAAAGCTCGTGTCCTAATCGACTTTAATAGTGTACAAATTAATCATCAATTAAAAGCATATGGTAATTCTGAGCATACTTTTAATTTAACATGCCGGCGAGAAATGGAATCTTGTTTATTAAACAATAAAACACAGGTACACAGCCAAAAATTTCCACGAATCATTTCAAGATTTCCATGATATTTGGGTGCTCCTGAGTAAAAGTCCCATACAAAACTATAATTATAATTATAATTAGTATTCGAATTCGTAAACAAGAAAATTACATTGAAATATAATCCTTATTTTTGATCGTATCGTTTGCGGTTAGCTTTTTAGGTATAAGGACCATTTATTTTTAAAATCAACATACATTTTTGCATTATTTAGTTATTTTCTTACCTGTTACTGCCTAAAGATTAAATGAAAGAATTAACGATTGATTAGTTTATGTCCATTACGTTTATTTTCTTGAATGTAAATTAAATTTAGATTATACTGCCACAGCATTTTTAAATATATATATCTGCATCTATGCCCTAATTGATTTCGTTTTGTTGTAAACAGCTTATAGTGGTTGCATACTTGATTTTTTTTGGGAAAAATAATCACAAACTAGCGCTTACGGATTCTACTTTAGTGGAGTGTGGCAACAAACATTGACTTGAAATATAATTTTATCATATTTGAAAAAAATAGTTTAGTCTCTGAAAACGTGGGTCGAAAATCTATTGCATCATTGGATTTCAGTTTCATATGCTATATAGTAAACTTAAAATTAGTTAAATCGAGAATAATGTACAATATACAGGCCAATGCCATTTAATCATTTGTTTCAATTAATTTCATTGTGATTTTGTTGGAAAACAGTTCTCAAATACATCAAAATAAAAAGACCACTATTTGGGAAAAACATGACTATGTTCGTGAATCAGTTTAATAGGTGTGTCTGAGTGTTGTTTGGATATTTGGGTGTTTGAATTGAACAACAGAACCAATGATTAATGCGAATCAGGTAAACAATTAAATCTTAACTTGGTATTTTTCGGTTTTCATCTACCGTTTACATTTTTGGTTGGGAGTTTGCAGGCTAGGCGGTATTTAGTGTGCCAATTGGGTTAATTGTAAAATGTATATAAAATAAATCACAATTTGTATACGCATATAAATGACGTGTGTGTGTTTCGTGTCTGTGATTGGGTTTTGGGTGGGTGCCCTGGAAGTGGGACAGCGCACAGTCCAACACAAGGTTCGGCTACATATTTATTAATATTAATAATAAACATTTGTTAATTGTTTAAAACAAAGCAGCTGGCAGCCACAGCATTGATCGCGAACCCAAACGAAAAACCGCACCCGGGTTCATTGTTCGAGGATCGGCGACCACCTACAACCTACAGGCTAAGGACTCGCGGCGAACTAACTCGCCTCATATGAGAAACTGGCGATCGGATGCGCTGTGCGGCAGGGCGGCCACGCCTATGCCGCCCTGCGTGGGCGTTTGCAGGAACGCCGAATCATCGATGGCTGCTGAGTCCGCGGCAGGCGTGCTGATTGCTATCGGTTCGTAGATCGAGCGATGCGGTGGCATATCGTCGTCGTCCTTGAAGGAGCCGCTTAAATTCGGATTGAGGATGTTGTTCGATGCGGGCGAGGCTACAGCAATTGTCCCCGTCACCGGCAAACCCATGGCACTGGTACCGGACTCAACGTGCTCCAGATAGGGTGGCGCCGCCACACTAATCACTGTCGGCTGGCGGCGGAAGAATGACCTAAGAAAGTAAAAGGACATTTAGTTTGAGGAATCGACCAATAATAGCATCGTAGTAAACTAAGCGAAAACGTTAGGAACTACATCGGATTTATTAGACCTTTTATACATTAATCTACATATATGTAAGTTTTATACCCTCGCGCACGCTACTCTGAGTTATTTTATTTAAACCGTTGGAGCTAGAGAAATGTTACAACTAAAAATGGGTTTTAGATTTAATATTATTATACTATTATTATTATTATTAAAAGAATTCATCCGGTACAGCTTTTGAATTTTTTTAAAGAAAAAATAGTAAAAAACGTAAATTCAAAAAATATAAAAAACAGTTGACTGATTTATTAATTTTGAAGAAAGTAATGAAGATACCGTAATGAAACTTTTATGGTCCAACATAATAATATTTATGTATAAAACAATATAATTTGTTTAAACTAACATAAAAAATTTCGATTTACAGAAAACTATAAGAGATAATATTTTTATTTGAAAGCTTAACCAATAATAATTACTTTTTTATATTTATTACCGCATGTAATTTAAAGCTATAAATAAACTTAACATATCTTTTCGTATGTCATATGGATTTTATCTTAAAAACCATACTATAAATCGAGAAATATTGTGATAAAAATGAGAAATTGTTTTGAGACCCTGAAGAAAAACTATAGATTTTAAAAATAATCACTGATATGCTTTTATAAGCGATTTGTGGGCAAAAAGCGAGCGTAGGCGATGAGTACCTACCTATATGTTAATATATTTCATGATAATTTGGCCATGTCATTTATTCACTAATATTATTTTATTACATACATATGCTTACCCAAAATTAATTCGCGACCAGACCGAGGGACGACTTTCAGTTAACTGTTCGGCTAGGTGAGCCGGCAGATTAGGAGCGCGATCGAAGGGATTGATGCGTTCGTGGGCTCCAGAGGACGTGGCCGGACGCACAGCTGAGTCCAGCAGGGCTGCACAAGCAATTCGATTAGTTATTTGAACAATCAAAGAATTAATTTCGCGAGCAGACGCACCGTTCTCATCGTCAGAGCTTTGCGACTCCTCGAATGGATTTCGGCCAGCGTCTCCACGTCGGAAGGTTCCATGTCGCGTAGTTCCGGCGACAGCAGCCGCCGCAACACTAGAGCTGCTCCCGGCAGCTGCTCCGGCGGCTGAGGAGGCGGAGCTCACCTGCACCGCCTGCCGGCTGTTGGACTGTTGTTGCTGCAGCAGAGGCGTCGTATCGTCATCTGTATCGGTGACATTATCCAAAGAAGGCTGTCGACTCCGACTTGCACGCGCTTCGCCCTTCGTAAAAACCTTGCGCTTACAGATCGGACAGACGCGTCGATTTTGGGTAAGCCATGGATCGATGCAATGTGTGTGATAAGCTGCAAGTTATTTTAAATGGTTAACATTTGTGTATAATTTAGTTACAAGAATCTGCTATATTTAATATGAGTTCATAAAATGGACAAAATCGTGTGTGAATTAATACCGTTTCATGAACACGAAATTGACAATTAATTTAGTAAAATATATCAAACAATTTTTCAAACATTCTCATATGATTAGTGACTATTGTCGTCCGATTTTTATAAAACTGTATTCAAAATTATGCAATCTTAAAAATATACTATATTTCATAGAAGAAGAAAACGAAGATATATTTTTTGAACGTTCGTAAATTTCAATTTTATAATAAAGTTAAAGATATCTTAAATTAATATCTTAATAAAATAATAAACTTAAAAAAATAATAATAATAGTAATTAGGACACTACGAAAATTTAATGTTTTTATAATTTATAAGAAAGTGAGAAAAATTGTTTTAATAATTTAAAAATAAAAAATGTAATAATATGAACTCAATGTGCCCTTGTAGCTCTGGGATTTTAAATAAATTAAAATTAAATTAAATTTTAAGTACAACCACTTAGAAAATGAGGGTGCCACAAATTTGTTGTATAAAAAAAAATAAATATTAAAAAATTAAAGCTGGACTGGAAAAGTTTTTTGAAAACTATTTGAGTTTAATATTTATGTTTTCTTACGATGCGAGCATGGTAGTACACGCAGCTTATCGTCCTCGACGAAGTCCTCCAGACAAATCACGCAGGTGTCATATTTGTTGTTCGCGTTGTTTTTGGTGTATCGAAGCACTGGCAGCTTCTTCAGCATGCTCTTTGGCAGTCGATGGCGACGCAGGCGGCGCTGCTCGCGGATGCACTTGTAGATCATATAGATAACCTGTCCGTCAAACAAAGATATATAGTCAGTGCGAAATCAAGCGATTAAACTGCAGATAACTCACCATGATGATGAAGCAGAGGCCAATCAGTATGGAGAAGGGCAATATCAGCTGGGTGTTAATGTTGAAGGGCAGCTCATCGTTGATGATTAGCACCACTTCGGGCGTCATGTAAGTGACCAGTGCTACACCTGTAGTATGGCCCACGAAAACAGAAGGTATTCTTATGCCAGACGAATTGTCAGCGGACATTTGTTCTGCAAATTGGGGTAAAAATAAGATTTGGGCGCTTTATTTGTATGTCCATTTGTTTACCTAAGTCATCGCCTTCATTATTGTAAACAATCACAGCAGAATAGCTTGCGTTCTGGGCCACTCGTACCTTCCGCTCAAAGGTGCAATCGCCACCGCTGCAAAAGAACCACATTAAGCTTAATGAATTAGCTTACATTTAGCTTACTTTACTCACCGCGATACTAGTGCCACAAATTTGGCTGAGGGTGGGTAATTCAGGTGCGGTGGCCTGTCCAGACTATCACAACCATAGTAAGGGCGCTTGGCGGGAACCACGTACACTTTGAGACCATTTGATGGCAGATGGGGTCCGAATTGTGCTGGCATATCATTAAATTCCTCAATCAACTGTAATAAAGCAATATAAGATTAATGTTAAATGAAACCATAATCGTACGGTATTATTATTTGGACAATAAAAGAACTTGCCTGGCTCGTTGCTTTTCGGTAGACCAGCACATGACCCTTTACCACGGCCGCCTCATGACAGACCAGGCACAAACCCAGCAGGGTGAGTATGTGACAACTCCTCTTGGACATTCTGCCACCCAGGACACGACTTCTGGCGACGATCGGGTCTTCGTCTATACTGTTATTGCTCTAGTCCGCTATGTCCACTGCTGCTGCGTTGTGTCTTTACCATCAGCACTATTTGCATGTCTCATCTGTGTGCCACCGACAGCGATTCTGTACGTTTGAGCCTTCGTCTGAAAAACCAGAATGAAAATGTGTTAAAACTGAAAGGCAAGATTAATTAAGATTTAAGGTAATAATAATAAATAAAAATATGCACTTTTTAAAATTATCAAACGTCCCAACATCAAAAATATTTCCCTCAAATATATGTATATATGTTTATATTCCCAACTAAATCGTTATAATATGATTTTCGATTCGGTGAACTTAAAAAACTGACCTTTCCGTGGGCATTTCATTGGAAAACCTCTACAGAGCTCTAATATTGTTAATAAAGGTATTATGTAATTTAATATAAAGCCCAGTGCTATTATCCTGTCCACCACTGTAAGTGAGGACCCTACGTGAAGGCAACCTGCGGGTATTCCTCCCCGTGTACAAGTCATTTGCAAACAAACAATCCAGCTGATAAGATAAACGGCTTGTGATCATTGTTTTTCTTTTTATACACGACCAACTGGTGGTATTGTTATATGGTTGATTCTGCAAAATTGTACGTTTCTTTAATCATGCTGCAGTCGACAGCTGTTTTGTTTGTTGACACAGCGACGGTCAGAATAGTTTCTCTAGAATGCATTTTATGCTTACTTACTAGAAAAAATCAACGCATGTCCGATATTGGGCTCAATTCGCCATCAATTGGTTTTATCACTATTCAATAGTGACCGAGATCTTGGAGGCAGCTGCAGTAATCACAACAAATAGGTCTGGTTGCCGGCTTAAACCGGATGAGTCACGAGCAGCTTTCCGCGATAAGAACCCAGATCGCATGCCCATTTAACTAATCGTCGCCAGAACGCTGGCGGATTGCATCCACAGATGGAGCAGAAACAAATGTGGAAAGTTTTTAACGAAATATTATAAAATCTGCTAATATGTTTAGCCCACAGACCCGGGAGGAGTGTGCAAATATGTCACAAAATGTGTATTAAATTTACGATTTAACAAAGAAAACGTCACAGGCATTAGCACATCGATAGACAAACGGAGCAGAGACTTTATTGAGAACGTGACTTTGTTTTTATTGGATGGGTAAACAATAAATGAGAGGCCCACAGTTGCTGTTCCAATGCGAAATTCAATCTATGGAGGCGCGTGTGGAACTATTCGCTTAATAGTCCAAGCTTTTTAAAAGGAACTTTTAAAATAATAATTAAATTTATAAATCATTTGTATATTTTTCTGTCTTCAATTTCCTTTGCTTTTTTAAATAAGATAATCGCTTTATTACATGCGAACGAGAAAACTGCACTAGGAATAATTATATGGGGTAATAATTGTAATAACAATCGTTGATGTTCTTAGTAATGAAATAAAGCTTTACTATATCGTACTGGATTACACAAATGGTGTTCCACCGACATTACAATACATTTTCTATTTAAATTTTAAATAATACAATTTTCATATCTGTAGAATTTTAATTGTATCCCTTTAAAAATTATCCATAATAAAGTTAGACTTTCAAAAGGATAATTACAACACCAAAATTTATTTCAAGAAGTTCTATATTTGTAGTCCTATATTTTATTGTCTTTATAATTTTGACCAATATCGAACAAATTTGAATTGTAAAAAAATATATACATGTTACCGAGTTATCCTGGCAGACAGATTGGGTGTTTACCAATAAGGAATGTCTGGGAAAACTGGAATCTGTGAAATTCGCGTTAATTCGCTTTGTTTCGAGGGCCGATATCAAATTACACATTACACAGCACACGCAGCGCCCACCCACCCACACACACACACGCACACCTTGAACTTTACAAGGCACGAGTGTGGTTTCAAGGTTTTCTTTTTGTGGGAATGTATATATTTTAGTTACATATGTATGTACGTACACATGGAATATATACATATGTATTTCCTGAGATATGGGCAATCGTGTTACAGGTGAAAAGCCCCAAAGGATAACACAATAATGCGCCCAATTAAAGGCAGCAGCCACAAGTTAATGTACTTCAATTTCGTATTTTCGCTTTTGTTATGCTTTTTTCAGGCGTATCTGCTGTGTTTCGGTGTGTGTGTATGTTAAATTAGCACAACAACAAAGCAGCTGAGCGATTTCCTGTACATTTTTCAACTTTTTTCACGTACACCCACTGCTCACTCACTTGATTAGCGTTTTTCAGGAATTTGGCTGGCCGTTTGGGCCGACTTATGGCCAAATCCTATATCCAATCCGATTTTTTCAACACTCGCTCGCCCCTTCACTCGTCGCCATCGCAGTGGTATTGCGTTGTACTTTGTTTTGCTCCTTTCCGGGGATTTACTCGGTTTTGCTTGATTAGTGGTCGAATTTCAACGGGATGGTAGCCAGCGCAGTGGCAGTGGCAAGAGCATGACAGTCGCGATAAGGGACACTTTGAGACACTTTCCTAATTATCGGATATAAGAATTTACATCCGCACACACACACAACTAGAGCTGGAACAAAATTGATGATTATTCGATTCTGCATCGATGTTTTCCCAATAATCGACTATTTGCACTTTCGATAACTATCGATATCACTAGCCTAACCAGGAAAAAGCACATCCCTAACTCAAAAGTAAACAAACGCAAACCGGAAGTCCAATATTTTTTCAACTTTTTGAAATATTGTTTTTAGGAATGCACATCTTTTGTAGGGTTTTTGTTATAAGTGTATGAGAATTTTAAAGTAAATAAATATTGAAAGTCCTGATAAAGTCTGTTCTCACCGCCCAATATTACTGTGAATTATCTTGGTATTCTTCCTTGGCCACAATATTAATTTGTATTTTCAGAAAAGTTAATTCTTTTTGTTTTGAGATTCTATTTTTCAAACAATATAAATTTTTTCGAGGAATTCTATTTCACTGAATTATAACTGTTAAATAAAATGCATTTTTTAAAAGGATTTCTATTCCACAACATGTGTATTTCAAAGATATGCTAGACACTTGCTCGCTTTTAAATTCAATAAAATTATAACTTCTTAATAAAATTTATTTCTTAAAAGGTCTACCATGTTCCAAGCAAATGTATTTTAAAGAAATGCTACACACTTGCTGGCTTGCGCATTCATTAATATTAATTTTTCAATAATCATTTTCTAACTCCTTTAATTTCAATCAGATTCTGAACATGAATGGTATTTTATTCTTTTCTTAAGATAACCCGATGTAAAAAATATTTTCAATGGTTGCGTTAATATATTAAGTGAAACAATAATGCATTGGATTATGAAATCTTAAAATCACATGACTGCAAGCTACTTGATCCAGAGATACATTTTTCCTTGGATAGTATGCTTGACAGGATTTATCTTCTTTAGGATTTTCGTCATGGTCTCGACCAAACGATCGCTCGAGACGGGCGTCTTCTTGTTCTTGAACTTGGTAAGCAACTCGGTGGCCGTAAGGGGTTTTCGCTTGAGATAGCGACGCACAGCCTCCTCTGTGATGCCGTAGTCCCTAAAGATAAAAGAATACAGGATGATAAGGCATTCGGGTGTGGAATCCAAGCCTTTACTCACTCGACTTTGCCGCCAGAGAAGGAAGTAGGCAGCGACGTGCTGATCTCGTTCTTAGGCCTCTTCGCGGGGGTGCTGGTGGGACTGTTGCTGGTGTCCGAACCGGTGAGATCGCTGGGCAGGCTGTTCATCTTGCGCTTGCTGGCATCCGTCGACAGCGTGGGCGTGGCCGAACGCGATTTGTTGGCATTGCTGCTGCTGCTCGTCGAGGCTTTGCTGCTGGCAGCGCTCTCTTTTTCCTTCTCCTTCTCCTTGTCTTTGTCCTTGGAGGTGGCCTTCTTTTTGGGCGGACCATTGCTCAGATCGTCCTCGGAGTCAGTGCTATCGGAGCTGAAGTCTGTGGACGAGTCTCCGCTGCCAGTGGACTTGCTCTTTTTATCGTCCTTCGAGGGTTTCTTCTTCTTTTTGTCCTTAGCGCCCTCATCCTTGCTCTTATCCTTCTTTTTCTTCTCGCCATCGCCGTCCTCCTTGTCTGACTCATCAGACTTCTTTTCGTCCTCCTCCTCTTCGTCGGAGGTGAGCAACTTTCGCAGTGCATCCTCCTCGGCCACGCCTTTCATGTCCTTGTCCACCTTTGCCTCCGGATCAGGCTCGCTAAAATCAGGCAAAATAGTGGTTACCATTTGTTAAATATTAATAATTTGGGGTACGTACTCTTCACTGGAGCTGGTGTCGTAGTCCATTTCCCTGCCCTCCTCGTCACCATCGTCCGACTCTTCGAAGGCCTCGTCATCCACATCCCGCTTCTTCTTTTTCTTGTCAGCGCCCTTCTTGCCTTTGCCCTTGCCTTTGGACTTGCCGTCGTCGCTGTCCTCCTGCTCCTTCTTCTTCTTATCCTCCTCGTCCTCCGAGTCGGACTCATCTTCGGAATCGATCCATTCGTCCATGTCAGTGATCTTGAGCTCCTTGGACTTTTTAGTGGCTGCCTTAATCAGCTTAGCCTCCTCCGGATCCTGCTCCTCCTCCTCGTCGCCGCGGAGACGCTTCCGCAACATAAGAGAGAAGTAGTTCATCACCTTTTTGCGGCGACCAAATTCCTGTTCGGCCTCCTCTGCTGACAGAGATTTGTAGCGTTGAATGGGCTGAAAGTTGTACCATTCGGTCAGGGGATACGCCTCGATGGCGCCGTCTGGTGCATGGGTGAATACATAGAAGGCGGCATTTTCGCCCACACCGCCCTCGCGGATGCCCTTGAACTTTTTTCCGGTCTTCCCGCCGACTTTCAGGATCCAAGGCTGCGCCTCCGGGCGGTATTTCCGCGCTATAATGCCAAACTTCTTGCGGCGCGCCTCCTCCCGCTGATCCCGATTGTACTCCGATCCAGCACCGAACTTGGGCTGATCCTCCTCCATGCCTCGGAACTCCTTCATGTTGTTTTCGCGCTCCAGTTTCACATTGCGCCACTGGGCGAAATCCACGTTGAGCGTGGCGTTGAACCTCATCACATGGTGCTTCTTGGACATCTTGGGGACCCGGATCTTGAACTCCTGCACGTTGGCGGAGGAGGAGGGTCCTGCCGCGACGGAGGCAGCGGCGGCGGCAGCTGCGGACGTGGAGCTCCCGCTAGCAGCGCTCGACTGAGAAAAGATCAAGTTGAGTCCGAAAATATAGTCTTGGCGGTGGACGAGATGTGATTTGGGACTTACCGTCGACTTTGACGCACTCGACATGGTTATGTGTTCCACTATTACGCTCAATACTTATCATGCGTTGTTGATTAACGGATATTTTGATATATTTTCCAAACTAATTCCAAGTCGCGGGCAGCAGTGCTAGGTTTACTAGTGGTGTGCCGATCCCGATAACAGAACGGTAGTGAATGGTCCTGTTATTTATCGAAAGGGGTTACTTACTTTTTTGGATAAAAAAATAAGGTAATTCCCTAGACTATTATTAATGCTGAACTGTCAACTTTTGTACACCCCCCACAAAGTGTTGAAAACAGGGCACATTTTTTGGAACGGCAAAACATATGGTGGAGGACAGTCTGCTTACAAAAAAATACACCTGGATGCATTATATTGAAACATAACAAGAAGGCATTGCAACTCACCTACCACGCTTGCACATTTTTATTCTTTTCGTTATTGATTATATTGATTCGTTATCACTCACGCAATCAGATTCCAACGGCTCCATTGTTATACTTTGTAAAACCTTTTTAATTAGTCAACAGTTTTGGGAATACCCTTATTCCATCAGAAGGTAGTGACCGTCATCACCGTTCACAGTCACAGTTTAACCAGTGACTCTTTGTTATCGCTCATCTCTAGTTCACAGCATCGCGAAAAAATTTAAGTTTGTTTAGTTTACTTTGAGCAACGCTTAAAAATATAGAAATATGTCACGCAACGTGACGCTCTCGGATGAGCAGAGCCGGCTGAATGCGCGTCTGGAGGCGCACATGGTGTACATATGTCCGGAATGCGGAAAGGCCTTTCGCACTCAGGCCGAGTGGCGCCAGCATCTGAACACGGCAAGTTGCAGATTTCCTCAAGCTTTATCATCTTTTAATGTTTTGTAATATGCCCGCAGAAACACGACTATCTGAAGAAGACCTACTCGGACTTCAACTTCATCCAGATCGACGAGCGCTTCCACGAGTGCCAGCTGTGCTTCAAGTGGGTGGAGAACGCCCACAAGACTATCGCCCTCTTGCAGTACCACTACTTCATGCACCTGGAGCACAGTGAAACATACCGCTGTGTGCACTGCCGCATGGCGTACACAAGGCGCAGGGCTCTCAATGTCCACCTGTTAGACACGCACATGCGGGAGATCGAGAAGTACGAGAACAAACTACGCCAGATGAAGCGGCAGCAGCAAGCAAAGTCCACCACTGTGGCTGAAACTGTTCCAGGTACTCTAGACAAACCGGTCCAAGGTAGGCCACGCGGGCGCCCCAAGGGATCCGTGAATAAGAAGCAAAAGGATCTGCTGCAGAAGGCGCTCATGGACATCGATCTCAACACAGAGTTGGAGAAGTCCCCGACTCAACCCGCGGCAGGTTTAGCATTACCTACGACGGTCCCTCCTAAGATCAATACAAATGAGAGTGAGCAGCATCTGGACAGGTGTTTAAATGCCTATGAGGACATTGTGCGCAAAGAGGAGGAAAAGGAGCCCAAGTATGACTCCGAACTGGATGCCCTTTGCCAGAAATTCTTCGAGGACGGCAACACCGCCAGCCAAGTGAAACCAGACGAAGAGCTGGAGCTACCGGAAGCGCAACTGCAGCAGGAAAACCAGGAGGTGGTCATTATCGAAATCGACGCTCTCGGCAAGGAAGAGGTGGCCCAGTTGAAGAAAGAAATGAAATCCGACTCAGTGGTTCACGCGGCTAAGCGTCGACGCCTGTCAACGACACCTACCCGCGACTCGGACACTGAAATGTCTACCAATGGCCTGACGAAGCTAATTTCGTATTTGTGCCCGAAATGCGGCAAGGAGATCGCCTCGATGGATGGCTGGCGTGCGCACGTCTTCAAAAAGCACGACTTCGAACACATTATCGAGAACAGCTTTAAGATCATGGACCCGGGGCGCAAGGCCATGTGTCTGCACTGCCGCGAGGTGCAGCCCACTACGAATAGATCGCTCCTGCAAAAGCACTACTTCAAGCATCTGCCCTACCGATCCTATCTTAAGTGCACCCTCTGCGATCGCACCAAGACCAGCACGTCAAAGATTCTCAACCACATCCGATACAATCACCAGGAGGAGCTGCAGCGTAAGAATAAGACGCAGCTGCTTATAAAGCCAGAGCCCAAATGGGCCAGCCCCAATATGTCTGGAAAAGCAACGCAGCTGGATGAGGCTGGTTCCGAGGACGAGGAGGTTGAGGACGAGGAAAGACTAGTTTGCGAGCACTGTGACAAAATATTTAAGACCAAATGGCGCCACGATCGCCATATCTTTGCTTGCAAAAGAGCTGGCGTCATCCGGCCAATATCCCCAGTCGAAGGAACCGTCGAAGCCATGCTAAATAATCTGCGAGAGGGACACATGCGAATGAACCGTATCTGGAAAGCGATGCAACGTGAAAAGCTTTAGTTATAGTCCAGATTTGGAGGTTAAGCCAAATAGCTTAAAAATAAAGAATCTGAAAGTACTGTTTGTTTCAATTTTATTTTTATCTTTACCGCCAGAGATACTAGCATGTGAATCTCTTGTAAATTTTATAATTTAATTTATTTAATCATGTAAATTTTATTAAAACTTCTTACCCACCCCTTGTTGTATACGATTTCGTCTCTGTTTTAGAGAGCTTAAAGACCTTATTGTTTTATTGCAGTGATTTATTAATTATTGGATAAATTTAGACAAAACATCGTGAGAACAGGAGAGAATATCGATTTCAATTTGAGATTTCATGGACACGAACTTTGGCAGTGCCTCAAGGAGCAATAGCGGTTTTGGTTGCCGCCACATCCGAGATACTTCATCTTGATGCATCTCCCGGATCTCTGGTTCCAGTACCACATTTCGTTCATAGCCCTTGCTCGACATTGGCCACCTCCACGTCCTTCATGCTTACCGCCGGCGCAATTCTGAAGCTCTATTTGAAGGTACAGTTTATAAAGTTCAAGTTCATTAGTTTTCATAAGGAAACCTACGACGAGGACGTCCGACGCAGTTTTCCTGGGCAATTGTGATGGACGTATAAAGGACAACGCAAGTCAGAACCAAAAGCAACTTCATTTTTGATGGATTTTTTAGATGCTCGATTTAATTTGATTAATCTGTCGAATGATGAGTTTATATAGGTTGATGCCCACATGTTTCGGAAACTGATCGAAAACATCTTAACAATGGTGTCTATTGTAATGTATTTTGAGGCAATCTATCCGATTGTTTTTAAGGGATTATCTGTAGAACATCTTGTCAATAATAACATCTTTGTCAATAACGTATCGCTTTAAAAAGGCCACAACTTAGCTCTGCTGTTACAATGTATTTTTCCCAAAAATTTCCATTCCACAATAAAGCTGTAATGTCGACCGTTCGATTATTGTCTTATTGATTTTTGTGTCAAAACAAAACAATTTTAATTTTAACCGACAATGTTAAAGTATATTGATTTTTATTTAATAAAATGTATCAAACTTTCGCAGGTCTTAGGAAATTGAGATTTTGAGATTTTTATTCAGATAAACTTGAAATTTTTAAATTTTTGCATTTTTGATTTAGAAATTTGCAATTTCAAACCATTGTTTTACCCAATTGTGATTTCTAATTGAAACATTCGGAAACAAAATTTTACTATTAATCTATACCAACCCACTGGGGAGCCCAATAAGAGCTCTGTTTTGGGCGACTGCGTCTAGTTAGTATGGAGCTGTGACTCATGGACCTTGCCATTATTCCGCTGTGTTGCATTTCTATTCGACGACTGCGCATCCTCCTGTAAACAGCATCCTCCATTGTTCTTAAATTAGAATCGTCCACACCACCGCTCCTCTTCATGCGATCATCTTCCACCTCGTGGTTGCTGGTAATTACCACGATCTTGCGACGACCATGGTGCTTCTCAGCCTGCTTCATCAGCATAAGAAACCGGGCAAATTTTTTTTGCAGCGCAGCTTTATCAAGAGGTTCTGGCGTGGGTTCCAATACACCTTCAACAGGGCTTTTTTTCACAGCTTTGGGGGGGCCTCCTACTGCTGGTGCCTCAGTTCCAGGTGCAGAAGCAGTAGTTTCTCCTGCCAATGTAGTAGTTGCTCCATCAGCTCCTGGAGCGGCTGGTGTAGTCGGTGCTCCTTCGGCGGGAGGACCAGTTCCTCCTTCAGCCGCTGTTGTGGCTGCTCCTTCGGCAGCTGTTGTATCTGCTCCTGCGGCCGCAGGTGATCCATCTCTTGGCTGTATTCCTTCGCTCCTTAGCATGACAAAGTCTTCTTTTCTCACAGTTCTCGCTTTATTTTCAGAAGTTGACGTGTTGACAACTTTTGGTCCATTCTTTACATAGGTCTCGGTTTCGGAACATAGATGTACGTAATCGTGGTTGACTCCGGTCTTGCAGAGTTTTCCCGCAACCTGGCTGTTTTCGTAGACCGGCGCACCAACTACTGGAGCGTGGCCATAGTTGCAAGTGAAGAATATCTGCAGCCAGGCGTTATGTGTCTGCTGAAGAATGGCACAGCCGACAAATTCCGCGTTCTCCAATACCATCTGTATAAAATTGTACTTGGGCGGTCTAACGGAAATAGAAATGATTTATTAGTTTGCAAGAAAGAATCAAATCTTTAACATTTTTGCTCAATTAATTTGCAAAAAAAAAATCGTATGACTTGGGACAATTGTAAAACTTATCTAAAAACAAAATAATTGATTGTATCGAAATCGGACGGATATACCTATTATAATATTTTTCAGCCCTTGGATCAATTAATTATTTTGTAATCGTAACTTATTAACTCTATAAGTAGTTCTCACCCTTTTTCCGGTTCCTTATACTTCATAATGTCCATCATCGAAGTTCCGGTGTTCTCCCGCATCCACATCCCTGTTATACCCTTGAGGATGTCCTCCAACTCTGGGATCTTTCCTTTAATGGCTCGATATCCAACAGTCTGGCCAGCGTAAATAGCTGTCTTAGTGTTACGGCATTCATCGGTTTTCAAGGTACAGTCCTGCACATTGAACTCGGCTAGGTGAGAAAGCTCCAGATCCCACTTCAACGTCCCCATACGACCAGCCGGGCTCAATCCGTTGAATCCGCCCTTGGCAACGCTGTCCCGAAGCTCATTAAAACGGTGTACTAAAAATTTTTGCAGCTTCTCGTTTATGGGTAGAACCTCAGCGTCAAGGGAACATTCGCTATGCAGTCCCTTAAAAATAAATGATCTCATAATAATCGGGACGGTTGGAAAATTTCTGTAAACTACTAATACCGATTTCTTTATAAAAATAATCTTATATTTTTCTTGTATAAAACTTGATACTTATTATAATCATGGTTTTATAAGAACCCCGAACGATTCTCGTGACGGTTGATTAAACTCCAACTCAACTCGAAATAGTAAAGTCTCTAGAGTTTTTTAGAATGTTTCTGATTACATTTTGTCTCTCACAAACAGTTAGTTAAAAGGGGTGAAAAAAATGTGTGTTTGAGACATGCCTTGTTAAAAATAAATAATTAAACAAAATGAAATGGAAAATGTTACACTTTTTTTCTGAACGAAAAATATTAATTTTTCATTTAATTTACTATTTACTTTAGCATTTTAATATAATCAATTCCGACACATTTAAAGTAGTTACTATGCCATTTGGCATAACTAATACATTTAACACGAACAAGCGTCTAATTACTTTTAGGTCAAATAATAGGTACCTGTGAAAAAGAGTCGTAAATCATTAATATTTTTGCATTGGCTTCGCCGGACTAACTAAATTTGAAGTAATAGGAAATCAATCTAATTCACACTTATATCCGACATCAACTACTATAGCCAAATTAAAAAAAATGTTTAAAAACATCAAGGTAGGATGTTTACGTGGCACATTTGTAGATTTAGTAACTTACGATTGTAGCATTGCAAGCCACATGTTTATGGCCAGCACTGCACAATGAAGGATCACAGTAGTCAGGCTGCCGATCGTCGTCTAATGGCTCGGTTTCATTTTCCGGTTTCTGAACTGTGTTACGAAAATCCTTTACTGCTGCGCTTTTCGTGGTTATCGACGCCACTGTTGTGCTTTCCTGTGCTGCTGTTAAATGAATGGCAAGAATGGCCCACAGGAAAGGGCCAAAGACCAACGTTTTCCATCCAGAGATCATGGCGTAATAAAATGTTCTCTAAAAAATATGCATATTACCGCCATCGATCCGCGAAATCCCAATTTTATAAGCTTGAAACATACAGTGAAATAAATGGATGTCAAAATTATAATGAACATTTTTTTATTTTTACCGTTATTTTGTAGTTTTACGTTTGTAAACTATTTTTATACCCTTGCAGAGGATATTATAATTTCACTCAACGCATTAAGGGAGACGTTTTCGACCGCATTAAGTATATATTTATATTCTTATCAGGATCTAATAAATATAATCATGTTACGATCTAATCATGTTACGAGCGCTGCTCGGTTTCTGTGGCACCCCGTTAGTTTTTTTACTCGCTTTACAGTTTCCAAAAATGTCAATCCCGTAGTTATTCAAACTACTATTCATTTGTCTGGCATCCTTACAGATGGAAAAGTTATATACTTATGAACATAATAATAATATAAACTACAAATTGAGAGAAAACGGTCTTTTTTTCATGTAAGGAAAGGGGTTCTATTATTCTGTTTTTAACGGTTCTTTTTAAAAGGAATACCCTAAATTTTTTCTTGCTTCCGTTCAAGCTGAAAAAACATCGATAGCCTTGAAAAATGTATTCGATATTTACCAAGAATATGTTTTGGAGTACCGATAGTATTGTTTTTTTTTAAATATCAATTCTTTTAAAAAGTGGGTAAATATATGCATATAAATAAATAAATACATATGTCTGCAATCGATATTTAATTCAAGTCCAAGATTCGGAATAAGTGCTTGCAATTTTCAGGGTTTTACTTGTTGCCATATGAAAACAGCTGTTTTTTGTTTTGATTCGTTAATGGAAGATAATTGCTCAAGAAAAAACAATAGTTAAGTGAACTAGAGCTAGCTAATTTCACTATTTAGGTCAAATCGTATAATTAAATGCTTGTATCCAGCATAAATGTCTGCAGCGAACAAACCGCTGGCTGGATATCGAAAAGCGCAGTGTGTGAGAGTGAAAGTAAACCGGTCGCTGATAGCATTCGAGTTGAGCTTCATACCCTTCTGCCTACGTGGATTGGCTCTCTTGATTGCCAGTTGATTGTCAACTGCCGTTTTGCTTGCACTCCTCCACAGGCTGCTAATCGTGAGCCACTTATTTATCGCTTCTTATAGCGACTGGTAGATTATGTACAAATATCAAAGGTTAATTTCGTGCTATAAGGGGAACTGGTGCTGGCGTTCCAAGTATTGAGCAACTTCTCTGTTTTGCAGCACATCGCTTGAGAGAATCCTCGAAAAACCCGACGCCGAGATGAAGTTCGGAGGCAATGGAAAGCTTTTATGGAACTTGGTAACCCTCTTAACGTTATACTCGTAAAACTGCCTTCTATAATCCAAATTTAATCGCATTACAGACCAAAGGCTCGCTTGCACAGCAGTCTCAAAATGGAATCGCCAAAAGAGTGCTACCCGTTAGCAGCTACAGCACAGCAAAAAAGATTTCGACCTTGGAGCAGCCAAACCTCCTCAAATACCATGTTCTGCCCCTTGAAGAAACGCTAAACCGCTTTATGACCACTGTGGAACCTTTGCTGACTCCCGAGGAACTGAAACAGCAAAAGGCGATCACCGCTGAGTTCTTGAAGAATCAAGGACGTGATTTGCAGCAGCTCCTGGAAGAAACCGGCAGCAAGGAGAAGAATTGGTTGGCCCACCGCTGGCTAAAAACTGCCTACCTGCAATATCGAGATCCAGTGACTGTCTTCGTGAGTCCCGGCATGACCTTCCCGAAACAAAACTTCAAGGACTCACAAGCTTTTGTGGACTATACCTCCAGAGTTATCTTTGGATTGGGTGAGTTCAACGACATGGTGCATGCCAATAAAATTCCTATTGTTAAAATGGGCCAGAACGAACTGGACAACAGCCAGTTTGGCAAAGTATTCGGCACATGTCGGATACCCAGAAGGGGAACGGACGAGATCGTCTATAATCCAAGATCCGATTATGTGGTGGTGATCTACAAGAATCACTTCTACCAACTGAAAATATACAGCAAGGAGGGAAAGCTCATTGCTGCTCCCTGCCTAGCTGCTCAACTGGAAAATATAATGTTGAAGGAAACAAAAGTGGGAGTTCCCTACGGTATTTTGACCACCGACTCGAGAGACAACTGGTCAGAGGCCTATGAATATCTGTCAGATTCACCTGGTAACCGGGACGCCCTTAAGACCATTCAGAGTGCTCTGTTCACTGTGTCACTGGACGAGGGTACCCCCTTAAAGGAAGGTGAAGAGGTCAACGAACTGATTCTATCGCTAATCCATGGAAGTGGCAGCACAACCAACAGTGGCAACCGCTGGATGGACAAGACGATTCAGCTGGTGGTCAACCCCAATGGAAACGTTGGATTCACTTATGAGCACTCGCCAGCAGAGGGCCAGCCCATCGCGATGATGATGGACTATGTGGTACAGAAGATGTAAGTTGTAAACCGCTTATATGGTAAAGAGCTAAGCTAAGCTGCGTTTGCTTTCAGGAAGGAAGATCCTAACTTCGGCGAACGCGGATCAGAGGACTTTACACCCGCGCAGAAAATACTGATTTCATCGAGTAATAAAAGCCTTCAGCAATCATTGACCATCGCTCAACAGAACGTCGATAAACTTGCCGATGCGCTTCAGATGAAAGTTCTCAAGTTCGACGGATTTGGAAAGGATTTCATTAAGAAGCAGCGACTGGGACCAGACAGTTTTATTCAGATAGCACTGCAATTCGCCTTCTTCAAGTAACTAGCTCCTTTTCGGCTAGAGCTCTTCAAAGTAACCATGTAACTTACTATTTACAGGATGCACTCTGAACCACCTGCACAATACGAGTCGGCACACTTGCGCATATTCGATGGAGGTCGAACTGAAACCATACGGTCTTGTTCCAATGAATCCTTGGCCTTTTCTCGCGCTATGCAGGATTCGAATGCCACAGACCAGGAGAGGGCCAAAAAACTACGTGATGCAGTTATGTCTCATCAGACATATGCTAAGCTAGCTCTTCAGGGGAAAGGAGTCGATCGTCACCTGCTTGGTCTGAAGCTGATGGCTCTGGAGAATAGCAAGCCTGTTCCAGAGTTCTTTAAATCGCCGGGCGTTGTGAAGTCGAGTCACTTTCGCATGTCCACCTCACAGGTGGCCACTAAATATGATGCTTTCATGGGATATGGACCGGCAACAGACGATGGATATGCTTGCTGCTATAATCCCCGTGACACTGACATCATTTTGGCCATATCTGCTTGGCGCCATTGTCCGATAACAGATCACTTGAAATTCGCTAAGATCCTTGAGCAGTCCTTTTTCGAAATGAAAAATATTCTAGAGAAGAATCCTCCTGAGCCAAAATCCAAATTGTAAAAAGTTTATGAAAATGGATGAAGAATTTGGTTTACCAATAAATGTTTTATGGTCACCCATAACCCTCTTGTGATAACATTTAAAATGGTATAGTGGTTTGGTGTTAAAATCAAGTATGCTCTTCAGTCACCTTTAAAAATAAAGCAAATTAATGTTGTGCTAGCCAATGTAAATAGTGATTTGTAACTTTTAGGAGTTTTCTCTAATCGTAATATTGTAGTTCTCATCTTCAAAGAACTTTTTCAAACTCATCTAAAGGCCGAAACCACAAATAAGCTCTTACCAAGGTAAGAAAGTTGCCAACTCTTTAACTTTGGTTGTACCTCGCAAAGCGACGACTAAAAAAACCCAGCGGCAAAAAAACAACAAAAGGGAGGGGGGAAAAAAGAAAGAAAATAAGAAGAAAAAAAAAATCTCAATCACATAATAAAAAAAAAAACAAAACACAATCCTCCCTCCAAAAAAAAAATTTTCAAACAAAAAACTATAAACCAACATTTACCCCAAATACCCCGAAAATGAAACATGTTGCAAGATATTTTGGTTTTACAGGGTAGAATATGTCCCCATCAGTAATAACATTCTCTTGTGGTCAGGTTAATTTTATTGTTTACAGTTCTTGTTTAGATAGGAAACGAAGCGCGCAAAGTTCGTCTTTACTGTGTAGATGGTGGCCCGTCGCTCCTTCAGCTCGCGGCGCTGTTGGCGCAGCTTTGACTTGAACAACTCCTCCAATGATTGCACTCGATCGCACATCTCCAGCTCCGCGATGATCTGGGGCCAGTCGTCCACAGCGAAAATGTCCATTAGCGCATCAAGTCCCTCGGACAGGGCCCAAAGATCCTCCTCCTGAGCACACCAATTCAACAGGAACAACACTATAACCTTCACCAGTGGCTCTGAGAGCAGTGAACCCAAAGTGCCCAGCATTCGATTCCAGTTAACTCGGATATTTAAATCTTCGCACTTTCTGGCTCCTTCGATTATCATGTTCAGGTCATTCTCGGTCATCTGACCAAAGAGATCCCGGCGCGACTTGAGCAAACTCAGCGAAGAGCGCATCAGAGAGGTGATCGCCTCCATTACGGCTAGATCTTCGGTTCCTTTAAAGGCCTGCTGGCCCAAGTTCATCCACATATTATATATGTCACTGTATCCGCCCAAATCTTCTGCGGACAGCACGTTGCATAGGTTCTGGAGACATATTAGATGCGACACCCGCAATTTGGTTACTTTGTCCTTGATACTCTCTTGCTGGGAAACAAGCTTCTCCAAAACAGGATCCAAAGGCTGAGCTTTTTGCCACAGTTTCTCGATCACTTTGTTTTGTTTGATGGTCTCTAAGAAATTGGCGGGCAATCCACCCGCTCCACTGTCAGTTGCTTCGTCCTCCATCTCGTAATCGGCCACGCTCTCGGTCTCCGACTGATCGCTAGCGGAATCCCAGTTGCTCTGGTCATCACTGGAGCCTAAGTTGGTAATAATCTCCGCCACCAGACGCTGGGCATCTAGCAAGTGCTCCAGATTCTTAAGTGCTACATCAGCATCACATTGATTCGGTTTGGACTGGTTGGCGCTCTGGGACTCCGTCAACTCCTCCGTCTCCATTGAGATCTCCAGCACGGGTGCCTCATCCTTTGACTTGGCATTCTGGATCTCGTTTTTGCAGATCAGCAGCTGGGCCTGCGGATCAATGGAGAGTAGTTTATCCAGACTGTTAAGAATCTCCGGTGTGTGCGCGGCCGAGCAGGCGGGAACGTTGCACAAGATGCCAGCAGCCAGAGCGTTGAGGTACAGCTGCGCATGACTTTCTGCGGGAACACCGAGGAGCTCTGGTAGTATGTTACTGCTGGCCAGGACGTTCCATGAGCTGGAGTTGTTCTCGGACACCACCAGCACCAGTTGGGCTACTGAAATGGCAACCTCTAAGCCGAATTTTCGGTAGTCGAAGCCCAGCAGGAGGCTCGCAAGGAAGTTGGCCTGGTTGAAGGCTTCCGTGGCAGTGGGTGAGCTCTCGCACAAATTCCGAAGCAGATGGGTTGCTTGCAGGAAGGTGTCCGCATGCAGCTCGTTCTCGAAGCCATTCCTCGTCAAATCATAGCCCCGGATTAGAGCCAGCAGCGCGGTCAGTATGTCGTTTTCTACGAGGAAGTCGCACACCTCCGTGCCAAAGACCGATAAGTTCCGGAAGGCACCCGCTGCCGCATTCCGGATGGCGCTCTCCTTGTCACACAGCAGAGGAGCCGCAATACGGGCCAGCTCGCTGCCGCAGATTTCGCGCACCTTCTCCTTGCGCAGCGCCATCACGGCGAAGGAGTGCAGCCCGTTCAGCTTGTCCTCCACATCCGGTCGCTGCAGGTGCACGCAGATCGCCTCGATGGGCCCGCAGCCCTCCGCCTCACTCGACGCTTCCACGTCCAGGGCATGCTCAAGATCAGCTGAGGTGTCCACGCCCGAGGGCGTCCGAGTTTTCACTTTCCGGACTTTTCCCATTGCAACAAAACAACACAGCACGTGTTTACTATAGGGCTGGAAGAAGTCTAACTTTGTTAGATACTATCGATGTTGTCAGATGATGAGCAACATCGATGTTTTTCCTGCAACTATCGATTGACGCTGATTTTTCATATGGGCGCGTTCATCAGCACCACTTCATAAGTGATCACAGAGTTCGGGTTCGCGAATTTTTTAATAAAGTGAAACTAATCTAATACAGGTTATCTATCATAGATACATCAACCTTTTTTTGATTTGAAATTTTCCCAGGTAGTCCTGTATTCAAATCTGACCGAGTATAATAAACTGATGAATTGTAGAAATTCGACCAACTGCTTCAAACAAATTACATTTTCAGAAATTTCAGAAATTCAACAACCTTATTGTATCTCTGTAATATTTCAGTATCACCAGTTCGCATTATTTATTTAAAAGAAAATAAGCTTTACATTTTTAGAAACGTGAGAGAACGGTTGTGTAAAAAGTAATGTACTTAATTCCACCATTATGAGATGGCACCACCTTAAGCGACAGCCTGCTTCGCTACTTGCATTCTTCTTTTTCACACTCATTTTTCTGAGTAACGAGTACTTGATTTTAGTTTTAATCTACATCTTAAATGTAACATTTTACTAAATATTTTCTATCAAATAACAAATACTGGCGTTACCTGTAGTATGTAATCTGTTGAACCCCTTCCTATAGGAAGTTCTTGAGGGCTGCCTTCTGTGGTCGTCTAAGCAACGTTATGGGGTGGTTATTGGGGGCATCCAAAGCCCCCACCCCAGTCCTTTGGATGCCCCCCAATATTCTTTGGATCACCCGCCCAATCACCTCGTCGACAAGGGAAAAGCAAAGCCAGAGTTTTCATTTAACGTTCCTTATATCGATATCTTTCTTTTGAATTGAGCTGTTGAATGACTTAATACGAAACAAAATAAAAAGTCAAATTAGAAGGCATAAGTATATAAGTAATTCAATAGTTTAGGGAACACACCGACAATTTATATAATAAGAGCATAATAAACGGTAAAAAAAAGTTCATCGAATTGAAATAAGCCTTAAAAAATTGTTATCTTGCCGTCGCTGTTGTTAAATGTGCTCTGTGGGAACAGGAGATTTACATCACATTTAAAAAATCCAGGAAGAAATTGGTGCATGGTACTGGTGTGAATATGGCTATAAGTGTAAGTTAATACCAGTCTTCCCGTCTGGCATCGCCATTTGTGTGCTGCCACCTTTCGCGTTTTATTCGATAGCGTACTTATTGAGTGCACTCGGTGTATTTACATCTCTAGCGGCAGAAACAGAAAACTTTTTCTGAAAATTTCTAAATGCAAAGTGAGAGGTGTAGTGAGATCTGTGTACAATGGAAGCGAGTTTAGAGGAGAGCATGGACAGCGACCACGCGAGTTCCCCGATCAGCAAGCCGGAGGCGAAGGAATCTCCGCCAGGAGTGGGCCTCAATGGAAATGGCAGTGGTAGTGGTGGTGGCAGCGGCAGTGCCAGCCAGGAGCCCCCGAATAATGGCGTTGCTATAGGCAAGGAAAAACCCAGCGAGGCCCAGTGGTGCGTAGTCAGGGAAAAGTCAGTGTTTGAATGTGAATCAGAAATTTTACCTTGACCCAATTTTAGGACCAAGCCGTTTAATGCATTCAGTGGACGACCAATTGGGGAGCACACAGCCCAGCAGCAGGCGCTGCAGCAGCAGCAACAACAGCAGCCACCACCGCAACAGCTGCAGTCCCAGCCGCAGCAGCAGCAACAACCTCCTCCTGGAGCCAACGGAGTAATGGGACCCCCTGAAATCTGGGTAGAAACGAAGGCCGAGGACGGCCGCTCCTACTATTACCATGCGGTAACCAGGGAAACCACCTGGACCCGTCCCGAGGGACCCACTGTCAAGATTATGACCCAGGCCGAGGTGGAGGAGATGGCCAAGCGACCGGCCCAAGCAGGCAAGACGGAGGCCAAGGCAACGGAGACGTCCGGCGAGGTTCCAGCGGTGTCTTCGCATCTTACCTCGCAACCACCTCCACACCTGATGAGCCAGCCACCACCAAATGCGGCAGCTCCGCTGCTTTCCCAGCCGCCTCCAAATGTGCGCCAGCAACCCCCGCCCATGTTCCAGCCACCTGGTATGCAGCCGCCCCCCGGGTTTGGACAGCCGCCGTTTTGCATGCCGCCGCCGGCTTACGGGTTTCCTGGAGGTGCGGCTCCAGGTGGAGCACCTTGGGGCGTGGGCATGCCGCCGTGGCAGCAACAACAGCAGCACATGCATGGCGGGCAGGATAACAAGCCAGCCAAGTCGCTGATCATCAAGCCGGGCGTTATCGATCCGGCGGTTATTGCTCGGGCAGCAGAGTGGTCAGAGCATCGTGCTCCCGACGGCAGACCGTACTATTTTCATGCCGCTCGAGGGGAGAGTGTCTGGGAGAAGCCGCAGGCACTGAGGGACATGGAGGCCGCCAGAATGGCTGCCCATTCTGGGGTGGCGCCCGCTGTGGCATCGGCTCCGTCCGGACTACCGCCCCATCTGCTGCCCAATCCAATGATGCATATGCCACCAGGCTCAGCGCCACCGGGATTCGATCCACACGCCGCTTTTGCGGCCGCTGCTGCAGCAATGAAAGCGAATTCGGAGAACACCAAGGCGGCGCAGGCTGCCGCTCTTGAAAAGGAGGCTAAGAAGGCGGCGGAGGAGAAGCGCAAAAAGGAGGAGGAGCAGAAGAAGGCGGCGGCCACAGCCAAGCAGACGGACAAGAGTCGACCTGTGACAAGTACACCCATCGCTGGAACGCCCTGGTGCGTCGTGTGGACGGGAGATGCACGCGTCTTCTTCTATAATCCCTCGACGAGGACTTCGGTTTGGGATCGCCCCGAGGATTTAATGAATCGCGAGGATGTTGACAAGGCGGTAAACGAGCGTCCCGAGCAACTGAAGACCCCACAGGAGAAGTCAGCTGATGCGGATCAGAAATCCAGTGAGGAGGCTGCACAGGAACAGGCTCAAGCTCAAGTTCAGGCCCAGCAATTGGAACAGGTGCAACGTGTGGATGCAGATGATGACGATGACGACGAGGTTATCAAGATACGTACCGAGTCTGAGTCCAGTGTGGAGGAGGTACCCACCAAACGAGTGCGAATGAGTAAGTCAAGGGTTGCTTTAGGAGTGTATATCCTTACTATGGAATTCCAATCATTTTATTTAACATTTAAAATATTATAATGTCTTTAGATTATTATCTATCTTAAACGAACATACAAATGATTTTAATTACCTAATTTAAATTCATATAATTTCTTACATTAGTTTCAAAGTCAAAGCGGGCCGAGGATGCCGCCCTAGAAGCTGAGCAACGAGCGGCAAAGGAGCGGGCCCTGGTGCCCTTGGAGATGCGCGTCACCCAGTTCAAGGAGATGCTTAGAGAGAAGGACGTATCTGCTTTCAGCACCTGGGAAAAGGAGCTTCACAAGATCGTGTTCGATCCACGATATTTGCTGCTGACTTCGAAGGAACGCAAACAGGTATTTGAAAAGTATGTCAAGGATCGGGCCGAGGAGGAGCGTAAGGAGAAGCGGAACAAGATGCGTCAGAAGCGAGAGGACTTCCGCAGCCTAATGGAGGAAGCCAGGCTGCACGGCAAGTAAGTATTGGGATTTTAAATGGGTTCATGTTAGTCTCAGTGGTAATTTAAAAAAAAAAAACATTACATTTCTTTATTATATTATGCAAATTACGAGATTCCCTGCACAATAGTAAATCCTGAGAAAAACAAATCCTTATGCAACAGGATAAATTGATAGGGAAGGTCTGTAATTTTATTAAAAAAGATAAAGATCCGATAAACCTAAACCTTCAGACCTCTTCTCCAATTATAACAAAAAGAACATACATTATTGGATCTCATTCACAAAATTAGTTTCACATGCTAGACTAACTTTGAGTCCTGCTTTCCTTTAAACGTTTTCGTACCTATATATTTGCTAACCCTGGATCATTTTGCAGATCTTCGTTCTCGGAGTTTAGCCAGAAAAACGCGAAGGAAGAACGGTACCGGGCAATCGAGAAGGTCCGCGAGCGGGAGAGTCTCTTCAACGAGTACATTGTGGAAGTGCGGCGTCGCGAAAAGGAGGACAAGCAGATGAAGAAAGAGCAGGTAGGCCTAGGGTATGCTCGAGCGCCAAACCCCATTACCTTACGTATCTCGATGTTTAAACATAAATGCATATATATATGCACCTTTATATATATTTAACTTACCTGTATGCCAAACGTATTTACATAATGTGATTGATTTTCTGTTAACTTTTAAACCATAAACAACGTGTGAATCGAAACCGAATCAAACCAAACTGAAAATGAAACTGAAACTGAATCCGAACCCTGATCGATTGCATTACCCCTGAACGTGTTGGGTTCCCGGTGGTTTGCCACCCGATACCTTAGCCACTAGCTAGCAGGTTACAGCACAAATGCACCACCCAAAACACCAAAATACACAACAGCAACAGCATCAAGAACCACCTGTACAACCACCTCAACAGCCAATTCCGCCCGCCGTCTGTCATCGCCGTCCACTGATCTACTTGACCACGCACATGCTTGCAATCTGTGTGGTGAGTTACTTGAAACATACAAAGCAAAGACATTAAAATTTGTTTTTCTGCAATAAGAGACAAATTTGGAAAAACAAAAAACAATTAATAAAAACAAAAACAAAAATATCGAAAGGTTTGCCAAACTGAAAATTACCTGATAATCGTTGGTGTGATTTCCACTTCCCGCCCTACGCCCCACGTCGCCCCTCTCGGATGTAATATGCGATGTGATGAAGAGGATGATGCGATGTTGTGATTGGCATTGGGAGATCATGAGTGATGATGTTTGAAGTTCGCGTTGGGCTCTCGGATGGATTCCAACGAGCAGGAGACAGGCAGAGAGAGATTGTTCCAGAGATCCAGAGCGACAGCAATTCGTGTGCAGGTGTCTGCGGCGCTGAGCAAACAGTATGAATAATACTTAATTTAATTAACCCACTATTTTCGTTTTGTTTACAAATAATGAACACACACAGCAGTTTGTCACCTGACAGAGGCAAGCCCAAGGAACCGAACTCAGCCCTATAACAACCTGTGCAGAACAAAGAGCTCTTTGCTCTGGCAGGTTCAGGCAGCGGCCCGAAGTCGCTGAAAGGCCCTCTGGCCCATATCCTTACCATATACCATATATTTACTGTAGATGTATTGACTATTGTATTTTTCGGCCTGCTAATCGAGAGAGAAGAGGCGGGGTTAGGTGGTCCGTTTGCTGCATTAAGCACGCACATTCTTCAACTATTAAACTATTGCTTTATTCTGCACCCGGCTTATTTTAAACTGTGTTGTATACTTTTATTTTATCAAGCAACTTTAAACATGCCTATCGCACTTATATTTTGTAATGACAGCAAAATTCACTTAGCGTCAAAAAATGCATCTTGAATCTTAATACGAAATTTAGTATTATGTATGTAGATTTAGTGACAAAAAAAGACAAGACCGTTTAAATTTAATTCAGCCCGAAGCTCTGTGATTTATACATTACCTTCCCAGTTTATTTTATTTATTTTGGCATTACTAAACGTGATTCTGTGGTTCGATTTGAGTCTGTCCCCGCCAAATCTCTCTTAGAAAGCAGGACCTAAACTAATCGAAAGTTCTCTTTCAGTTACGTCTCTGATTGCTAATTGAACCCCCTCTTTTTCAGGCACAAAACCGTGTAACTATGTTCAATAGATTAAGAAATAGTAGGCCTAAGCTTTAGTTTACACCATTAAGTGATAGAATGTTAAGTGAAGGTCGCATCAATGCCAGATTCCTAATTCAATCTCTCTGTCGCATTTCTTTTTTCTTCCGCATGGCTGTCATGTCAATATTCCTTTCACATACACTCCACAAACTCTAGATCCGCAAGGACTTTTTGGAAATGCTGCGCGAACGTCACGACATCGAGCGCCACACCAGGTGGTACGACATCAAGAAAAAGTTTGAGTCGGACTCCCGCTACCGGATGGTGGATTCCGTTTACCGGGAGGAGTACTTCGAAGATTACCTGCACATCATGAAGGAGGAAAAGCGGAAGGAGCGGGAGCTGCGAGAACAGAGGGAACGGGAGCGACACCGCGAACGCAAATCGGATCGGAAGGACAGGGACAAGGACAAGGATAAAGATAAGGACAAGAATCGGAAGGATCGAGGACGCAGTCGTTCAAGAGACAAGGACCGCGAGCGCAAATCGTCCAAGGAAAAGGAAAAAGTGAAGGAGGAAAAGGGCAAGTCGGAGAAGACCAAAAAACGAGATACTCCGGTAAGTTTAGTTTATTTACTTCGATTAATGATTGGATTCGTTTGAATCGACCTTTTTATACCCGTTACTCGTTGAGTAAAAGTTTTTATACCCGTTACTCGTAGATTAAAAAAGTATATTGTATTCGGGAAAACTATAAAAGCTATAAAGTTGGGATTCAACATGCAAATTATTGGGGTCCCTACGCAGCGCAAGTATGTTTCATCCGAGTGCCACGCCCCTCTAACGCCCACAATCGCCTTAAATGATAAAAGGTTTCTGGCGCCTTCATCTTTGAAGATTTCGAACTAAAATAAATTCAATTTTATTGTGTTTATTAGATATTAATTCATTAAAAAGTTATGAGCAAATAATATAATTCAAGCAGTGCAAGCATCCATCTCCCTCGCAGTTCCTTTAGCTGTGTAACGGTTATCTGATAGTCGAGCTACTCGACTATAACGTTCCCTCTTGTTTTTTTTAATCCTCGTGTAGATGAGCCTTTTCGTGAGCATATTTAAGTCCAATATGTTCCTTAAGCATATATTGAGGTATATTTTTGGTGTAAACCCGAGAAATCCTTTTAATCCCTTTTTTGATTTATGGCTTTCTAATCATTTTAGGAGGAGGGCGAGCATCGTGAAGAATCCGATAAGGAGGAGCGTGCTGGCAGCGTCGACAGCGAGGTTGCTCGCCAGCGGGAAACCGAGGCTGAGCAGAAGCAGAAAGAGCGTGAAAAAAAGCTGAGGGCAGAGCAAAGTATTCGGGAGCGGGAAAAGGAAGTGCAGCGAACACTGGCCGGTCATCTGAGGGATCGGGACAAGGAACGCGAGCATCACATGCGCGAAGAGTGCATTGGCCATTTCACGGCTCTGCTGACAGATCTGGTGCGGACGCCGGATTTCACATGGAAGGAAGTTAAGCGCCAGTTGAGGAAGGACCATCGCTGGGAACTAATCGAGACTCTCGACCGGGAAGATCGTGAGAGGTAAAAATAATCATATACTTATTATTAATGTATATTAATCGTATTATATTTACTTTTTGTAAACAGAAAGTTCAACGAGCACATTGACAATCTGATGAAGAAAAAGCGAGAGCGATTCCGTGAAATGCTGGACGAAATTGGTACTTTGCAGCTCACTAGCACTTGGAAGGAGATTAAGAAACTGATCAAAGAGGATCCGCGATATCTAAAGTACAATTCGGACAAGGGAGAGCGCGAGTTCCGTGACTACATCAAGGATAAAACTATGACAGCGAAGACCTCGCTTCGGGAACTTTTGCAAGAGTGCAAATTTATTACCCACAAGAGCAGCGATCTCATCAAGGAAAATACCAACCACCTCAAGGAGATCCAAGACATACTGAAGAACGACAAAAGGTAAGAAACGGGTTTTCTAACGATTTTAAACGATTGACTGTTATTTTGTGCCAAATATAAATTGTTTTTATTCCTTTCCTATTTTTGGCAATGTTCTATTAGTCAAACCATTTTTTTCGAAAGACCAGCTGCTTTAACTTATTCATTATTTCCTGAAAGGTATCTGGTGCTCGACCACATGGAGGACGAGAGGAACACTATTGTCCTCGGCTTCTTAGAGGAACTAAACAAACGCGGCCCTCCGCCACCACCCACAGCTTCTGAGTCAACGCGCCGCAATAAGTAGTGGCATTATAACAAAAACTATTCAATTTTATCATAACAATTAAATTATTATACTAAGCCGGAAGTTCTTTAACTTCTAATATTTTAATTGAATAAAATACACACATTAAAGCAATTTAAAAAAGTGACACAATAAACCCCTCGCATTCATAAATATTTATTGATCATTTATTCGTTATGTTAGAGTTCCGATTTTTATCTATAGGTTGATCATGTTTTACTTTTGGTTTTTATAATTATATAATCTTTATGTTCTTATTTACCCATTCATCGGTTCGCTTCATCGCTACCGTTATTGTTTAATACACATTCTTTCTGCACTGTAGCCGCGTTTACTAGTATCTAAAAATAAATACAAATACAATCCGTAATTTTATTCGTTTTCAAAGCCAGACTTCTTTCCAATCATATGGAAAATGTTTGTGTATTAGGAACTAATATTGAAAATAATGTGTCCTCAGTGTTGCAAACAAATCTTTTTCCTCTCGTTTGTATAAAGTCGTTTCTGGTTTTGGTGTTTTAATATGTTAGGCGCAACTAATCTAATAAACCATTGATGACATACAGGCTCTGTTTGTAATAAAATTGTTCATTAAATAAAATTTGGCTGAAAATATTTAGATCGGCGACGTTATATCTCAATTTTTAAAAACCATTTTCGATAAATTTACATAATTTGAAAAAAGGGTTAAAATGATTAAGGGCTAATTATTACTATATGTCGAATTGCAAAAACTCAGCAGTACCAATCAAAAATTAATTAGGTGTAAGTTCATAATTAGATTAAAACTTAATCTATTTATGATGTTTAGAAAAATGTATCTGACCAAATCGAATGTTCGGAACTCAGTTTTCCACGTAGTTTGATGTGTTCTTATTCAATTTTAGTACAGTTTAATGACCCAATTTGCATCTTAAATGAGAAAAACGGTTTAAAAAGAACAAAGCGATTACTTATCAGTAAATCATAATTTGAGCATGACCAGTAACGCTAGAGAAATCAAGAAATAATTCGGGTTATGCATTCCTCTATGTTTTACCGAAATGTCTTCATGACCTTTCCAATCCTATCAGCACCCGTCCGATCAATATACACGCACCCTCTAAAGCATCTATCTATATTAGCTGGTGTTTTAGTTGACTGCTCTATATATTCTAGAATTTCGATTCTCTATTTTACGCTACAACTGCTAGTTACTATCAGTATAATATTTACTTGTTGTTGATCTTATTGATTTCATTTTCGGTTTCGGTTAGGCACAAAGTAACTGGTTTTCATTTTATCTTTTTCATTTCTCATGGTTTATGATCGAATTTTATACTCTATTATTATTTACTAGTTATATTTAGTGGCTACTATCAATTTATTGAACAGTTTAGTGTGGTTGTTCTTTAATTCCCTCTCTTTATAATAAAATTGTAATATATTGCTACAGTTTGGTTGTTGTTCTTTTTGTCGTGCAAACCACATTTCCATTGTTTGTAAATTGAAAAATACAGGTGTGTCTTTGTGTCTTCTATATGTGTCTATTTCTAAATAGTAAATTCTATTACAATTAAATGTTTCTTTTTTGATGTACATCTACATATACAGGCATAAAAATTGCAAGAAACGGGCGGGGGGAGGTTGTGTTGGAGTAAAGGGTGTATTGGTGTATTTAAGGGTGAGCTTTATTCCACACGGACACGGAAACATCTAAACGAAGCAACTCAAAAATAATCAACTAAAAGTTTCAAGCAAAATAAACAAACTTTTAAAATCATATAAAAATATATTTTTATTAAATAAAGCAGTTTATGAACTAAATGAAACTTTTACTAAAATCAGCGATAATACTCCAAGTCATAAGGTTAGTAACAGCGTTCTAAAGTTCATACTCTCATATAATTATTCTTTAAGCTTTCTTATAGAAATGTAATGACCAAGTAAGTGAAATAAGTGCTTTATACATTGTAAAAATTTGTATGTGTATTTTCATTTGTTTTAAATGCAAAAGTTACCAATTGTAATGTTTCAATGTTGACAACTATAATGTATGTTTTTTGTTCCTTCTTTTTTATATGATCTTTATGCTTATAATTTGAAAAGCATTCAAAATGCTCAATACAAATTTTGATTCTATACAATTTTAATTTTATGTTTTGGTATCTCAAATTTTGTTTCGATGATGTGGTGGCCAAAGCAGAATGATACCTTTTTGTATCCATGTATGTATATAAAACACAGAAAACCGATTTGTGGAAATTGAACTAAGCGTGTCTCTTGTTTGCCGTATGCAGTTTTTCTTAGTTTTGCTGTTTGTCTCGTTAGAATAGATATAATATAATAATATGTGTGTATATAATACGTTTATATAAATAATTAATAATAGTAATCATAATCATTAATAATTCATCATCTGTTCATATGCATAACTGTTATTGTTGCTATTGTGGTTGTTGCTGTTCTTGTTGTTTTCTGCAGTAGTAATTCATTAGTAATGGTTAAATAAGCGGTTTCTTCTTGGTTGTCAATCAGTTGCCCTTGGTTGCCTCTTTTGCGGCCATAATCAAAGGCGTCAGACTGGCCAATGGACGGGCCAATTTTAGGAAGGGATGCTGCAATGCGAAGAGTAGATGATTATAATGCGAGTCTGGTTATCAGGTCGACTGAAAGACTCACCTTCAGCAAGTCCAATGCACTGGCTCGCCGTTCTACCTCAACCTCTAGACACTGGTCGAGGAAATCCTGAAATGCTGCGGACAGCTTGTCTTTTTCTTTAATCTCTGGCTTGCCATTGGTGGCGATGAGGTACAAGGCTTTTAGCGGATTCTCGTTCAAGTACGGCGGTTCGCCCTCAACCATTTCAATAGCCATGATTCCTAGCGACCATAGATCCACCTGCACGAGAACACAGTGGTTAGAATATGTAAATTTATAAAGCTTTTATTTTTAGGAACTAAATTGTGGATAGTTTGAATGTATTTTACCATTTTACTTTTTATATTTATTTTAGATGCGTGCAACATTTCTGCACAAATTTTTCTTAATTGAAAATTATTTAAATTATTTATACTAACCTTGGGTCCGTACTGTTTCCGAGTGACCACCTCGGGAGCCATCCAGTAGGGGGTGCCCACCATCGTTGTGCGTTTGGATTGCTCAGGCGATATTTGCGCACAGAAACCGAAATCAGTCAGCTTGACGGAGCCGTCGAGGCCCAGCAGGATGTTATCACTTTTAATGTCGCGATGGATAACCTGGTTGGCGTGGAGGAACTCCAGGGCTTGCAGAACCTCTCGGCAGACAGCTGCGATCTGGCCTTCGTCCATGCAGGTCTCGGTGACTACGTCGGTGAGGGAACCGCCAGGCAGGTACTCCATGACCACCCACAGCTCCTCAGATACCAGATAGCTGTCCAAGTAGTTGACAACATTCGGGTGCTTGTTCTCCCGCATCACGAGGATCTCGTTGATGATCAGTTCCTTTTTGGGCTGCTGTGACAGGTTCATCTGCTTGATGGCCACCTCCATGCCCGTCGACGATTCAATGGCCGTATACACGGTGCCAGAGGCACCCTGGCCAATCTTCTCCATCTTGGTGTACTTCCGATTTGGGTCGCCCACTGAGACGATCGTACGCAGCTTCTCCAGGATCTCCTCATCGGACATCTTCTTCTTCTTGGCGTTGGCTGCCCGCGTGTTGGGCGTGGCAGCCGCAGCCACAGCTGCCTGGGGCACGGCGATTTGGTTGCCAGCCGCAGGCGGAGGAGCAGTTGCGACTGCCACTTGTCCCACCGTTGGTTCCGGTGTGTACAGGTCTGACGATCCAACGGAGGCGGGTGTGGGCGATGCGGGCGTGATGATGGGCGGTAGGGGAACCGCAACAGGAAGCGGAACCGTCGAGTTGCGAGCGGAAGACGTCGGCGTGGGACAGTGGATCGTTGGCAGGGCGTGGTGCGTGGCATCGTCGTCGTGGAACGAGGGAAATGATGAAAAGGAGGAAACAGAGGAATGGTGATTAGTCGTTGTTGCTGTAGCTGCTGTTGCTGCTGCTGCGGTAGCTGCTGCACTTGCTGTCTCGACGAGACTACCACGAGGTGCAGCTGGAGCAGGAACAGTAGTAGGAGTGGTAGAACAACTAGGATTAGTAGCAGACAAAAGAGTTGATGTTGCATCGGAGCCTTCTGTTTCTGCTGTTGTTTTTGTGGTTGTTGGGGACGTTGGAGCTGGCGTCGTCGCAGTTGTTTTATTGCGTTGTTTAATTTATTTTTTTTAGCAGCAATTAGAAGCGGAACAAAACAGAACAGAACACAGAGAGGCGATACAAATACCAAAATACACATTCATTAAATCGTCATTAGCATTATCACCACAGAAAGTTTATAGTTAAAGAAAGGCAACATAGAGAAGCTATGAACGACACATCAAAGCCCTTGAGCCCTGGCAGCAAACTAGTTAGTTAATCTTATTTTCATATTATGATTATCTCTATATTTTTTAAGAAAATGTTTTCCAATTATGTTGACAAAGTCAGTATTGTATTTTATGACTTTAAAAGCTTTGCTGATAATGGGTTTTACTTAATTTGCTGCTAGGGCTCTTTATGAGGTAGATGCAACTAAGCTACGATCCACATATCCTGAGGCGGCACTCACTTGCATTGTTCTTGTTCTTGTCCAGCGTCGTCGTGGCATTGTTGTGCAGCATGGGCGACGCCACTGGCGCCGCCATTCCACCTGGCGTCCTATGATTCTGCAGCGGCGTTGTAGGTGTGGTCGTTGGTGCCGCTGGCATGGGTATGATGCCTGACTGCAGATCCTCGATCGGCCTCGTGTAGATGGATTTCGTGCGCTCCGGCCTGGAAGCCACCGGCGGGGGCGGCGGCTGCTGTTGCAGCTGCTGTGGATGCGGATGCTGCGATCCCAGCATATCGTCCTCGTTGGCGGATGAATGTTGCGATGTGGATGCGGATGCCGTGTGGCCGACAAAGTTGTACGAGTGCGACTGACTAATGCCCATGGGATGCTGGTTGTGGTTCTGGTGCAACTGCTGCTGCTGTTGTTGAAGGAGGTGCTGCTGCTGCTGCTGGTAGTGGTTGCCCAGGATTTGGCCAGCGACAGCAACGTTGTTGGCATTGGGTCCCAGAGTCATGCTGCCCAGCTGCACGCCGATCAGGTTGCCACCACTATTGGAGCCGTGCAGCTCCGAGTCCGTAGGCGTGCTACTCGGACTGCTGCTGCTGACCCGGCTGAGCGAGGAGCCTGAGAAAAGAAGCCACTTCATTAGTATCGAAAGGATATAGTCCGAAATAACAGAGAACAAAACATGGCATTATTCTATTAAGTTACAATGCCAGATTATAATTTTAAAGTTGTCACCAACCTGAATGCGTCGTAATGGCATTTGTCATATACTTGGAACTTGGCCTCTGTTTGGTTGTGTTATCGAACCACTTGAGCACATCGAGCACGGCCTGGGGATTCTTCTTCTGCTCCTGCTTGCTGATGTTCGAGTTCATCAGCAGACGCGCCCATGCCTCCGGCATGCCCTGAAAAAGGCAACAGGTCAGTTTGTTAGATCGAACAACGTAATGCAATTACATCGAAAGGAATACATCTAAAAGGCGTGGGTGGGTAAATATAAATTCTTGGATTTCGGATACATCAATGCACGGCCAATTATTCAGATCGGGGGATAATGAAAAGCCAGCGACTAAAGGCACTTTAACTACAAATTCTAGACAGCGTGTGTCGGTGTAATGTTGTATGGTCTAGTGTAGGGTTATTGTGAGAGTACAACGATAAGGAAGGAGCGATTTTAAATGGAAACTATGAGTAATAACGATCGAACTTGAAACAAACACCGAGTCGACAGAATGGACAGACAAAGGAGCACAATGAGACTTTATTGAGAAACTAATGAAGGCAAGTTCCGAAGAGTTAGTCGTAGAGTTTACTTACTTTCATTGGCAGCTTGATAAATAATAAAATTCGATATAGAGCACGTATCGCGAGAGAAAGATATAGACAACAGAATGTATGTACAAGTACAGTGTAATATATATTTTGAGAGCGTCGAAACAAAAGCGAAAATAATTAGAAAATCTTTGGGTGAACGGGTGATCCATAGTTATTTATTTTGTTTAAATTAAATGCTTTCCGATTCTAAAAAACTGTTTCTTTAACAATCGTTCCTTGAATTGCGGTTTAAAGAAAATATTCAACTAATACCCTCATCACCCAAAAATTACATAAAATGTATAGTTCGCAAACGAAACTTAAAGTCGTATGCTGGTGACTGTGTTTTTTGCATTTCAAATTTTTGTAGAAAAGCTTATCAAATGGAGGACATAAGCAGTGAAAACCGAAGATTTCCGACTTGCTATTCTTAGACAGCAAACCGTAAACATAATGGCGAGGCAAACACGACTGACGGTGTCCGTAAATTAATAAAAACATAGAACTCACGGTAAACTCGCCGGTGACAGCATCGAAGCCCACATGGACCGTGTGCTCAAAGTTCGTGGGATAGGAGATGTTCGGCTTGGAGTCCGTGTGCGAGGGCTTCGATCCCTTGATCTTGCTCTTAAGGGTCTTCTTCTTGCGGTCCGAGTCATCGGGTTCTTTTGGGGGGAAGAGAAAGAAGCACATTGTTAAGCGGACCAGCGATGTCCACATGCCGTGTTCAACTAATCAAATCGTACTCACCCTTGGGCAGCGGACGCATGTCGGGCGGTACATCGCCCATCCCGCCGCCCCCCAATCCTCCGCCGCCGACGCCCACTCCTCCTCCCGCTGATCGATCGATGCCGCCACGATTGCTGGTGAGACGCACGGGCGGCGCTGGGGGTTTGTCCTCTTCGCTGGACATGGATTCGCCTTTGGGTGCCTCTGGCTCTTCAAGTTAGCTTCTGCTTCCAACGCCTCCGCTTCACCTAGTGCCCCTTGATGCACAGCTGTTTTAAGGCCAGAAAACAGCTGTTGAAGTGTGGAAGAAAAATATTATTATTAGTGGATTTAGAAAAATACGTTTCTCCCCTTTATAATATTCATTGATAATTGAGATTTTGGGCAATTGAAATTGTGCCATTCGAGATTTCCCGAAAAAAGGAATTTTGAAGAGTGTATATTAATTCAGAGAATAAATACATAATACAGTTTAAAAAAAAAACGAAAACAAAAAAGAGATTTCATCAAACAAAATCCAAATCGGGAACGGTACAGAAATGATTTAATGTTCGGAGTATTTCCAGCGGTCCCAACCTTCTGTTATCTATCGCGAAAAAGTGTACCGCAGCTTATCTTACTATATATTTCCTTCTGTATTTCATTCCCCGCCCTATTGCAATCGCGTCATATGGTTCCACAAAATTTTGAATTTGTCATAGATTGTTTACATATATTCCGCGAACACTTTGTCGTTGTGTGTTTCACACCATTCTGCACAAAATTATACAACTTTGGCACTTTATTCCTATTTTTTAAGCAATCTTCTTGAAGATCACGTCAAAATTGTGTGCTCTCGATTTTGTTGGCATGCGAACAGCATTTTGTTTTGTTTTTTTTTATAATGCTAAGAAGAAAACACCCACACACTGTAAGGCACGAACTCTGTTGCAGGAGAGGAGAGATCTAGCCACAATTATAAATTTATCAATATGGGCCGTCCGGCAAACTAAATCGGACTGTAAGGCCTTTGCTCAGTTGTTCCGTCTGTGTGTCTCTCACCCTCGAGTGTCACTGCCACTAGAGCAGCCGGCAAAAGGCAACAAACAACCCATATCGCTCAATCAGAACAAGCGCGGAGAACTCACAACGTGAGAGTGACGCGCTCCACAGTGCTTTAAAAGCTGTTTTTTGGGATAACTTCAGATTTAGGTCTTCTGAAATTTAACGAGAAAAAATCTGATTTCGTCAAGCCTAAGTCAGTTCATAGTAGAATAGTATATGATCGAAACATGCGCGTATCCAAGGAGGGTGTTATGGGTGATAGATCACCCACCACTAGGGTGAAAAATGAAAGGAATTTCAAAATAAAATAGTTCTGATTCACCCCCCGCAACGAAATCCTAGACCAAAAATTTCCGACCACATAAAGTATATATTTTCTTGATCAGCTATGCCCTTTTCTTTGCGAAGTAGGCTGTCAGGCTGTAATTAAACTTTCGCAAAAGTCTTCTTTCTATTGCTATTACCTGGAACTATATCCATTATATCTTATGGCTCCAATAGGAATATTTGGAAAAATTAGAGAAAAAATTTACAATTTAAAAACCAAAATTAAATCAAGGCAATCTCAATAGTCTTTCATTAAAACTAAAATCACGGGTACGAAAATACGCTATCAGAGAAAGTAAAGTGAAAGAGTTTAAACGTTTAGTATTTCTTTTAACTGCAAGGGTATAGAACTTCTATTCTTGTTTTAAATTTATATCGAAACTTTTAACTATTGAAAAATGTATATTTCCAAGAGTAGAAATACAATTTAGTTGCCCGTTCTGGGTCGTTCCCAACTACAATAAGAATAAGCGCTTTTTTAAGTTAATCCCGACGACTTTAAAACTTAGAGACTAATTTATGTAGAAACGGACAGACGGACGTCTCCTTCACTGAAATCGTATTACCCTCTGCAAGGGTATAAAACTTAACTGGAAAAATATGTAAGGAACCCAGGGATGTTTTTGTATCCATTTTTTTTTTAAATTTTTTAGGTATTTTGAGTTAAGGGATTTTATGTGAAATAAACTGAAGCAATTAGTGTGTAGAGGGGGCCATTACATACTGACGACCAAAATATTTGCATCTGCCGAAAAACTATAACTCTGATCAAGTATACATAAATGTGTACAATTCACATATTTTGAAGCAGTGATTACTAATAATGATTCGAAATTGGCGAGCAACCACTGTACCAAACGCATCTCACTTCAACGGTATTCTCTCCGCTGCTCTCTCGCCCACGCCAGCGATCGAGAGCCATAAAAAATTCTTTGCGATAACAAGAGTGGCTTCGATTAGCACTTGAAATAAAAACAAAGCAGCTAACGCATTTGGAACTACAGCAACACGAACAAGGAAATTAAGCTGAGGGGACAAAAACAACATAAACACTCTCGAGTGGGCGGCAACGCAACGCAGCCAAACATATGACCAGAGAGGGAGAAAAGGAGTGGGAGAGCGGAAGAGAGCAAGGCGACGTTGGCGCCTGTCTGCTCTTGCCGGCGACGTCGACTGCGCTGCTTTTATGATTCATTTATCAACGTCAGGCGTCAAGAGTCAATGCAACTAACGGGAAGCAAGGAGCGCGGGGAGAGGGGTGGCAAAGTGTGAAAACCATGGGCAAACAACAACAAACAGTACCAACAGCTGAGGTCAACATAATAACTGAGATAAAATAAGAAAACCTAAGTTTAATTCTGAATCACCATTAATGAGGTTCTTATAGATAGTGTAAAAGATAAAAACATGCATCATAAAGGGAATTACCCATGACAGTGAGCGTTATATTATTTCAAATTTAATGGGTCATGTTCACTACATTTTCTAAATAACTATCTAACAAAAAATTGCTGTAGGATAAATCTTAAAATGTAAGATACATTTGATTCGCAGACGTTAAGATTTTGCAGATGACATTAGTATTGGCTTCTACAACTACAACATAGACAGGTTTCGGATTAAATAATATTATGAATCTTTATGACTCTTCGAATGATACACCGACAACCATTTAAAATACAATGCTTGTTTTATATAGTTAAAAATAAAGAAATCTTCACAAATGATATAATACCATAATCTCATACAAAAAAAGTGTTTTATGCTTAAAAATATACTGCGATACTGCAAAGACACTAACACAATATCGGAAATTCGCAGTGATATAATCTTGACCGCAACTGTATATCTGTACTATCAGCGTTATTGGTCTTTGTAGGTTTGTTGGCTGCTTGCCGAGAGATCTATTAACATACATACATACATAGGTGAGAAATCGTTTTTAGATCAGGCAACAACAAACTTTTCGGGAGCGTGTGGGCGCCCAGAATTGGGTTAACGGTATACCGCATAGAGTTTGATTTTATTGTCGGCCGAGCCCCAGGTAAAATCAATAAAAAATGGTTTTCTTTCTGCAGGGCCCAATGCAAAATTATTCCCTAATGAGCAAAACACACATTGTAGGCACAGGAAACTCGACAACACTTGCGGCATTTAAATTAGTGACATGGGTTGTATGACGAGGGGGTGGGAAACGGGGAGAGCTTTCAAAGTGGCGCAGGCCTAGGTGCATGTTGCAACAACAGCAACGCAAACGTGGCGCTTGATCCAAGAGCTGAAAGAAGCCACAAACATATGCAGACTTCTTTGCCATGTTTATGCGGAGCGAGAAAATGTGATTAACATAAGATTAGATCATTTTGCTTCTGATTACAATTACAATTAAAACTTTGAGTTGGGAATAGTTTGAGTTACCCTATTACTAACTTTATCCGTTGGCAGTTTAAGAAATTTAATTAAGGAAACAAATAGGATATGAAGACGATCTTTTCCGCATCATCTTGGACCAGAAACGTAATTAAGTTCAAAATCTGGTAAAATATGAACATAATATTAACCGCATGTATATATATAAAAAACAACTTGTTAGCGATCTAGTCTTTGATTTTCGCGACTTGCCACGCATAACCGCTGGCGGCGGGCCTCTCTGCCGCTGCGACGGTGTCTATTTTGGTTGCGGACGCCAGCCGAAAGCAGCAGGCGGAAATGTTATGCCTTTTATATTCCTCTTTTCAGTTCCCTTCTGGGTCCGCTTCACCTCCCCGTGGCCCTTCCGCTTTTACCTGTGACCGTGCTAAGCAAATATGTTTTTCCACGAGGGGCGGGGGCGGTGGGAGGTGAGCGAGACACTGGACATGTGCCGTTAGGACGCTAACTGTTAAATGCCAAATCGACTGCGAAATGTTGTTAGTTGTTAGTGCTTTATGTAAATGTTTGTCTTTTGTCACGTGTGTTCGTTACGGGAGAGGGAAGGCGCTGATGCAGCTTGTTGACATTTTCCTGCTGTATTTTTATTTTTATGCTGGAAAATCGGGAGCAGCAATGTGTTAATCCCAAATAATGTGGCATGAACACCACTTGAAACGATTTTCTTTAATCCACACACACACTCATACATATTTGAGTTGGAAAAATCAATGTGTGCAACCTCCTGAGCCTGTGTGCGTGTCTGTGTTATTGGAAGCCAGACCAATTGGACTAACGGTGCACTCTCTTTTTATGAATGAAACTCCTCGCCCCGCTCTCCACCTGCCCTAACCCAGCTCCCCGCTCCCCCGCGTCCGCACCACTCTCCACTTGAACTCACTGCAGGTACATATGCCTTGGCTGCTTTTCCTTTGCACAGTTCACCCTGTACACCGCTTGCAGTCGAAGAAACGCTTGCGATTTACGGCCTCGATTGGACCCCACTTTTCCTTTTCTTCTCCCACTGGCTTCTTAGAGTTTTCCGAGCTCTTAACACTTTACCGCACTCTCGCACACACACGCTGTATTGTTTTCCCGTTTTCTCTGGTGTGTGTCATTAATGGCCGACGGATGGGAAGCGCAAGCAGCTGAAAAAGCAACCAACTTAATGGGGCATCAGAACTTTCTAGCTTTCTAGCTTCTTTGACAACGCGCGCGAGTCGGGACCTTGCATCACCCACTAATTAGTTTACATTATTCACGGCTTTGTTAAATACGAAAAATAATTACAGAAAGACGGTCGCAGCAGACTCGGTAGTGATGGCAAAAAATGTTTTATACCAATTTTACTTTTTCAAAAATACCAGAAATATTCTAAACGGTCACGGCCAAAAGTCGGTATTGAAATGCGCTAACGCCTATTGTCACTCAATTATACCCTTTTCCCATGGCGTCCATTTGTTTGAAACAGTTGCGATTTTTGTGATTTGTGAGTCCCGCAATGCAAATCCACCATCCGATAACAGCGGCTTGACCAGTTGCTCATCTCATCGTAAACGAAGAATAATACAATAAATAGCATAAGATAATAATTTAAAATATATCTGAACTTTTATAATGAACAAGTTCGCTCTTATGGACCATCCTTTCAATGGCTGGTGGATAGCTTTCTATGTGAAGGGGCTATAATGGCTTATTTTATCCCTATGTTAAATCAGCATAAACAGTCTCACCAAAAACTCGATGGGCTTAGCACCAAGGAGCTCTGTTTATACTGTAAACTTTATAATTTAGTCTAGTAAACTATCGAGTGAGCCAGTAACCCGATTACTCGAATAAAGTGTTTCCACTGGGTTAACTCCAAATATCGGGCTATGACAGCTGTTTGTTTGTTTTTTGTTTATTTATTTCTGCTTCTGCGACCAAATTCCGCTTCAGCGACGTGCTAGAAAGAGACGGGGAATATCGCTACAACTCCTCATCATCGGAAAGTGGGAGTACTTTAATATTTTAATTCAGTATTTTTTAAAAGTTTATCTGGGATGTCACAGAAACCGGCGACGGAGTTGGGTACGGTTGGTTTGGAAACCAACCCATCAAAACCGTAGGTGTCACAGAACCTGTAGAATTTTCTAGGAGTTCGGAGTAAATTTGCTCTGATTTTAAGAACATATGCTTCAATGCCTACTTTTCGGTTGGTTTAAAACCGTGTACTTGATTTTCAAACGGTTTCTGTGACACCGAGATTTGCTTTTGGGGGAAAATTTGGTTGGAAGGAATTTCTGTGACACCCCCGTATATGAACTGCCGCGTTACGTTTGCCGACACCTCCGTCGTTTGCTTACGTCAACTGACAGTTAACGCATACGTTTCTGTCGATTCAAAAATGTGAAGTTCTTTAATGAAACGCCAGGAAACCTGACAACTGTCACATTTCCACTCGTTCTGAAATATTTCTAGAAAAGAAGTCGTTTGAGGTCACATGCTTTAAAGAAGGTTGGTTAATGAATCGTATGGAGGGTTTTCTTAGTACTTAAAATACTTCAAACGGTTATAGCTTCTGATACAAAGAAAGGAAGTTAGCTTCGGCAAGCCCAAGTTTAGTTTACCCAAGTTTTTTGTGTGTACCTTAGGGCGGTCCACACATGTATGCAAATTTTTAAGGAGTATCTATATAATTAATGTATACCAAAATAAATTAAATAAATCAAAAAGGTGCTACGCCCCCTCTAACGCCCACAAACGCTTATAACGATTTTACAAAATTTAAATATTTCGGAAAAAAAAATGAAGTTTTATTGTGTTTATCAATACCTATCGAAATGTAGGAGAAATTTTTCAAATCGGACCATTCGTTAAAAAGTTATGCGTGATCAAAGTTTTATATCTCCATCTTCCTCGCACTCCCTTTAGCTGAGTAACGGGTATCTGATAGTTGGGGCACCCGCCTATAGCGTTCTCTCTTGTTTTAATCTACCATGTGAAGGGCTGCGAATAAGATTCCGTTCTTTTGACCGCCCTAGTGTGTTTTTGAATATATGACAGAATTTTGACTGTTGAGAAGAAAAGCCACGGTTGTTAAAATTCTAAACTGATTGCTAGCTCAAAGACTTTTAGAGCAGAAATCCAAGGAAAAGTTTTCCTGGAAAACAAGTTATATAAAAACTAATTCTGACAGATCATATCTTCTCTTTAATTTACGTTTTTTATTTATTATTATTATTATTTAAAATTATATATGATATTGCAGTTGGATTCCTTTATTTAATAAAAAAAACTTCAGATGTTTGGTTATTTTCGTAGATACGTATGTATATTTAACTAACGTATGTGTATAATTTAAAAAATTAAACTTTTACCTCGCTTATCAAAGTACAAAAAGAATCGGCTGATGTATTATGATCAGACCATTAGTCAGATTTTCCACCATCGACAGAGGAGGAAATTGAGCTTTAGTTTATAAAAAGATAGCAAAGCTAACTGTTGGAAATGTATCTCATTTTTTTCCTTCAACGGGTGAATATTGCGAATCGTAGGTGAGAGCATTGAAGCAGAAGGCACCTTTATAAAATACCGGAGCGGCGGAACTGAACAAAACTATATTGTATTTACACTAATTGGCTTAGACCATCGGCTCACATGATGATCTGTGGTTCTGGGACACTAGCGGCAATGCTTTTATGGGGCAGGACTTGGCCTCCATTAACGTAAAGCTCATCTTTGACGATCACATCCTCGCCCAGCACGGTTATGCCCTCGATGCGAACCCAACGACCCACGGTAGAACGCCAGCCGACAATGCAGGAATCCAGCCAGGAGTGTGAGCGAACGATGGCGCCCTTTAGGATGGTCGAACGCTTTATGCACACCCCATCCTCAATAACCACGTCCGGTCCGATAGTGACATTTGGTCCGATACGACAACCCTCGCCAATTTTAGCCGTGGGGTCCACCAACACGTTGCCGACCACACCAGGCCCTGTGTACAGCTTGGGAGATTGCTTCTGTCGTAGCGAGCTCAGGTAGAGGCACATTCCTGAAAAATAATAAAAATGTGAAATGATCAAAAATGTGTATCTATTAAATAGATAGCCCATTACTTTGGTACATAAGTTTCTTAAAATTTTTGATTTAAAATTTAACCAAGAAACTGTGGGAGCCTCGAAATTGTGCGGTTTCACTGCGAAGGAACTACTAAATATGTTAGACCCAACGTATAGCTTCCCAAATCTCGACATTCATTCGGATGGACATGGCTCGATCGATAAGTTTATAAAGTCGTTATTATTTTTACCCAAAACATCGCGTTTCTAAAATTTGTACTTTTTTTGTATCCTAAATAACTCAAATGTTTGTTTTTGAATTTCCTTCCGCATGAACCCGCAATAGCAATTCTCCACTCTATTTGGGTTTCTCATATTACCCACTATCAACCTAATGAGCTTCACTTCAGTTAAACAGAAATCGCTATATCAAACATTTAGCTTTCCAGGAAACTCAAAATAGATAAAGCAAGAAGCCGAGTAGGCAAAAAAAGGTAAAGCACAATTAACGACCACATCCAAGTTTTCATTCAGAGCGATAAGACCAATTAGGCAATCAAGATTGAGGGGTAGAGTGATTGAGTCAGTCGTACCGGTTAGAAAGTCTTTGGGCTGTCCGATGTCCATCCAGAATCCAGTTAGATCCATGGCATACAACTCCTGTTGTTGGGCCATCGCCGGAAATACCTCTTTCTCTATTGAGGTGGGTTTGACTTCGATCCGGTCAAGCACTGAGGGATTGAAGATGTAAATGCCAGCATTGATCTTGTTGCTTACAAACTCCTGCGGCTTCTCAATAAAGTTTTTGATGCAGCCGTTCTCATCGTACAGCACAACTCCGTATTTTGACGGTTCCTCGACTTTTGTGACCACAATGGTGCCTTCTTTTCCATGATTACGATGAAATTGCACGAGTTGCTTGAAGGGAAAATCGCAGATGACGTCCGAATTTAGCACGAAAAATGGCTCTGAACTGGCTGCTAGAATGGTTTTCGCTAGAGCCAAGGGTCCTGCTGTTCCCAGGGGTTCGGTCTCATGTGAGAAGATCAGCTCCACGCCCAGTTTGTCGGCCTCCACTTTCAGCTCCTTTTCCATTTGCTCGGCTCTATAGCTGACGGCTAAAATTACCTGTAATGAAAGAGTATTTATTATATGTGTAATGAACTCTACGTATAAGTTATTTTTTGGTAAAGATCTTTTCCAAACATTAAATACTTCTGATCTAGAAACGACATCTCACCTGGCGACATCCCGCATCCACAAGCGCCTCCAGTTGGTGCAGCAGGATGGGCTTATTGGCAAACTCCACCAGTGGCTTGGGCGTGCTGAGGGTCAGGGGCCGCAGCCGGGTGCCGTAACCCCCGACCAGAATCAACGCCCTCGTCCCGTTTCCCACAGCCGGATTTCCACACATCTCCGCTCCGTTCCGTTTTTCTATCGCCCGCAATCAAGCGACACGTCAGACCTCAAAGTTCTCGATACTTTCTCCGCGCACAGAAATTCCGATAGAGCGGACCAACTGCAATCGTCGAAAGCCAGTGAGTAACTCAGCTTGTCTTGTATTTAGTTTATAGTATAGTTTACTCACCTGTTTTGCTATCTTTTGTTGTGTTGTTGTTGTTTTTGGGCTCGTCGTGTTTGTGATAAGAAGTTGTGTGCCGCTGATTGGATGCGTGATTTTATCCTGAAACTCTAATGGGAGTTTTCTGTTGCTGTGAGAGAGGGTCGTCTATGCCTATAACTATTTATCTAAAGACTGAACGTACAACTGTGTCTTTGTCACTTTTATGATCATTTGTTCTTGAACAAAACGCGCCGCACAGAAAAGTAAATAAAAACCGAGCTGGCAAAGTAGTGATGACACTATCGACTATAGTTTTCGTTTAGGCACACTTGGAACAGTTTGAAATAGACTAGTTCCACTAGCCCAGAGTTAGGGGCTGTTCAGACAGATGGGGTTGCTGCTTGACCGACCAAATTCTGCTCAAGCTTTTTCTTCCGTATAGCCTCTTCTCAAAAAAAAAAAAATGTTGTGATTTTTGACAAATGTAAAACTCCGATTCCCAAGGAGCTCATCCATCAATAGGAGAGAGCGAGATAGGCAGCTAACGTTTTTCGGCGTTCATCTGAATTAATGCCCTCTGCTCATTATGAACGCGTCGCGTTTGCATCCATTTACCGTTGAACGCGACCAAATCCCATACAAAACTTGTTGGCGAGGGGTGGGGAGGGGAGGGTGGAAAATTGTCGCGTTACAGGGCTGGAAAGTGAAATTTGTGGTATTTTCCACCACCATTTACCAGCACAATTGACCAGGGATGGCCCAAAACAGCTGATTGTCAACATAAAAGCCGGCAAAATGGAAAACGGAACAGGTAATGTGTTTGTTTTTAATTATTTAATAGTTTATATTAAAGAATTCTCTTCACAGAAAAAAGAAAAATGCTGTGGACAGCAGATGCCACCGAGTTCCTCCTGTATTTATGGGAGGAGAACATGGACGGACTTCGAGGTGTTCGGAAGTACACCCACATATACCAGGAGATGGCGGATGAGATGGCGAGCTATGGCCCCAATGCTGTGGAAAAAAATGTGCTTGATGCAGGGGATCGCCGAGGAGTTCAAAAATTTTAACGAAAACACTAGGGGCTTTCAAGAAAGGGTTCTCAAGCTGTTTGAGCGAAACATGCGGGAGTAGACCATATTTGACTGTTAATTAATTAATATTTATGTATTAATTACTTGTAATAAGGTTAAAGGGCTGTGAAATACATGAAGAATACAACATTGCCTTCACACAAAAAAAAAAACTATGTAAAATTAACATAGAAAAATAGTAGTTCACTATTTTCTGAATTTTTCATGTATTTTGTTGTTTTATTTTTTTGTTCATTGAATAGTATTTAACAATTAAAATAGTGAAAAACCTATTTACGAAATTTTCATGTATTTTGTTGTTTTCTTCATTTGGAAAATTAATAGTAACGTCTTAATTAATATCGTAGCAAAACTATTTTATTTGTTTGCGTGTATTTTGTTGTTTTATTTTTTGGGGCATCGAATAGTGACACCACAATTAATATCGTAACAAAACTATTTTTTTCCTTCATGTATTTTGTTGTTTTAAAAATACAATTATACATTGTTGGTCAACTATTTTTCTGGACTTAGGGTGGTTAGAGTATCCGACTCATAATCTCTGGGTCGTGAGTTCAAATCCTGCTTTTGCAGATGATGTTTTTCCTTTTTTTTTTTTTTTTAAATGTTGATTTCAAGTCAAAAGATTTTCCTCTACGAAAATCATTCTTCTGTGGCCTACTGGTTAGAGTGCTCGACTCCGACGATTGCGGCCCCGGTTCGATTCCCAGCGGAGGCAAGAAACCTGATTTGTAAGTTTAAGTATCTGTGAAATGTAAGTGTCTATAAATAACAAACAATATACATTAATATAACAAGTTAAATTAAAAATAAAAATAATTAAAAAAATAAATTTAAAAAAACTAAAATATTTTTCGGGTAAAATACTATTTTGTAGGTCATCTACTATTTTTTAGGTAATCTACTATTTTTTGGGTCATTTTCTATTATTTATGGGTTGGGGCAGTTTTCACTATTAAATCGTTGATTTTACATAGTTTTTTTTTTTGTGTGTTATTAAGTTGTCTGGTCTTGGCTTTCATTAAAATGTACTGCAAGAGCGTGGGATGTGGTGCTTGCTTCCAGCATTTGGGCAATTCGTCCACACATATTTATTGTGTTCAAATGCTGTTCTGAGATTGTATTTATTAGTAATAAATTATTTAAATCCATTGTTTACTTTAGCTCGCAAATGACAATAGCAGAACAGCTGTTTCAGACGCGTTTGCCAATGGAAACACCTCCCGTCCGCCTATCGCGTTGCCAATCGAAAATACCGAAAAATACCGAAAAACCCGCATAGTGGAAAAATGCCTTAAGACCCGAAATCTGGTATTTGTTTCGTATTTCCTTAGTTCATCACCCGAAAAATAAGATATTTTATCTGTCACTATATTTGTGCAAAAGCGATGTGAAAACAACAAATTATAAATGGACGAAGAAATCAAAAACCGTGAAAAAACGGCTGCAGGAGTTGCGGCAATACAAATCGCCATGTCAATAGCATATTTAAAGTTTACGACCTGGGCGATCAACATTTCGTAACGTTAATTGATTTGACGTTAATTGATTTGTTTGCTGTTTGTCAACAAACCCAGCTGATTGACAGTGAGAACTCTAAAAACTTTGGTCACACTATACAGAATAAGATATTACGACTAGTAAAACTGTTGGCCTATCTTTGAAATTTTCGCAACGGTCAAAAATTAAGCTTTTAAACGAATGGAAGGCCCTTTGAACAAAATGTGAAAGGAAGGGGCTATTTGGCTATCACTATCGAAATCATAGAACCACTTAAATGTATTTGGGGGAAAAAGTAACATAGACATATACCAACAAATGTTAATCTGCTAATTCAGGTCTAGTGAGGCTTCGGTATTAGAAAACGCTGACACTTAACAGGACTGTTATAGATGGCGTGTTAGTAGCACTTTTGGTATTTTAAAAAGCAAATTGGCTTAAAAAGTATTTCTCTGGGCCGGACGGTATTATTGTTCGACGATTCCGCGGTCACACTGGTGCATTGTTGTTTCGTTTTCGTTCCGTCGCGTGAAAACTGCTGAGTGTATAAAAACTGTGCAAATTGAAAGAAAACTCCTGAAATTAATTGGAAGGTAAGTGCAACCGAAGTGAACGCAGTCGGAAATGAAGGGCATTGCACAAAGCGAGCCTAGGGCGTTGCTAATTGTGATTTGACCACGGATTTTTTTTTTGGGGCTCCGAGTTCAGACGAGATACACATACACGCACACACACGCTTACGTCTCAAATAGGCACCAGCGAGACGGAAAACAAAATGTCGACCATTTGCATTTTCGTGTATTACTTTTTCTGAGCAATTTTTAAGAGGTTTGTGTTTATCTAAGCCTCGCAAAAGCACGGTTAAATAGTGCTTTACCCCTAAGAAGTTTCCTATTGCGGGGCAATTGGGTTCGAGTGACACTTTGTGTGGGCAATCTGGCGATATTGATTTTTACAATGGCTGCCGAGGAGTCACATCCATTTTCCTGGAAATGAGCAAGGAAAAGCTTATATCCACAGTGTGCATAAGTGTTTTTAATTCAAACTCGATGGTTTTCGTCTATTCGAAGAACAAAACCAGACGTATTTTCATAAAAACTATTTTGTGTAGGGTATCCAATCAAGTGTGTATGTGAGAGCTTTATTCTTTTCAAATTGGTATTTTCTTTTATTTGTACCCCCTGGGGGAGGGGCGAGGGAAGAGTGCATCTTGTTAAGTTTTACTTTCTCTTTTATTTATGCTGCTAACTTCATCGGGTGGTGCTCCATCTACATGAGAGCTTATGTGTGTGTGCGTATCGGTGTAAGAGAGATAGCAAAGCAATCACGTTTCCTATTCTCAGCATTTTTATTTTCTGTTTAATTTTTGGCCTCTTGTCAGCGTTTTAATGTGCTTTCCTCCCCCCACCCTTGTGTTTGTTTTTATTTAAAATATAAATATGTTCACGTTGCAATGACATGAAGGTTTCTGCAATCAACGCCACAAAAAACTTCACGAACATCTTGTTTTGAAAGTACACTTCTAGATAGCTTTTATTTCTTTCGCTTATTTGTGAAATAAGACATTATGATGTGACGTCATAGGTCAATTCAAGAGGAAAAAAAATCAGCTGTTGCCAAGTGGGCAGCACTGTCATGCCAGCCAGAGTTGCCCTTTTGTGTATTTCTACCAGAAATGCGGGTCTAGTTTAGTATATTGAAATTGAATTTATTCGTAAATTCCAATATTATATTTTTATATTTTATATTTTTAATAATATATTTTATGCTTTTAAAAAATACATTTAATTCAAAAGAAGAAAAATCTGGCAAGAGAACTCAATCAGCTAAGTGTGTATTAATAATATGTGTATAAGGAAAAGGATGACAGAAACCAGAAGTGCTAAATACAAAAAATAAACTTGTTTCTTTCAAATTTCGCTTTATCTCGAATATCAACTAATCACGAACTTCCACGCACATACGTATACACACGTTTTCATTATCAATTGCATTTGAGCGCCTGATAACGCCCAGCTAACCTTGAAGGTTGATTGAACTGCGAAAAGGGAATATTTTGACCCCCTAGACGGCCATATAATTTGATTTCCGCCGTCGGAGCCCCCGCTGCAACCCCCGCCCCTGCATTCATCTCCCCTGCACTTGAGCATACAAATCCTGTCTGCCTTTTGATGACTTTGTGTGCAAGGAGAACCAGGCAGTTTTTGTATCTGGCTGCCTGCTTCATTTCGTCGAGCTTCGGTTCGTTTCTCCTGCTCTTTGCTCACCGTTTCGCCCCACCAACAAAAATAAAAATAAATAAATAAAAAGAAGAGCCAAAACACAACTCGGAACTCGCTCTGCGCTTTGTTTGCCTGGCTCTTCTCTTTACCCTTCCCGTCTACCTGCCTTCCTCTCCCTCTCTCTCCTTCTTTCGCTCAGTGTATGTGCGATTGATGAGCGAGTGTGCTGTGTGTGTAAGTTCGCTTGCGTCCGTGTGTGTGTGCGCCTTTGTACATTGAACTCAAATTCGAACTCGAGAAGAGAAGAAAAGTGTGATAGCAAGTAGAGAACGAGTCGGGGGACCCCCGGTCCACTCCCTCCCCCTCAACCAGGGCCCACACACCTCATTAACCCCTCGAAAAGGGTCTGAAGTTTCGCTGTTGTTTCCATCCCATAACCCTTCCATCAGGCTGGTCTGTGTCCGATGACCAAAAGCAAAGTAAACAACCAGTTGGTTGTACATGGATCTTTGATGGAAGAATTGCTGGTATTAAAGTTATTATCAAAACTTAAAACAAGCCAGAAGTTTAAGTACCTATCCTAATCAGTTAGACCTAATGATGCACTAATCTTAATAATTTCTAATGTCTTAAAATGGCATATTTGAACATATGTTTATGTTCGATTATTTTTCGATTCGTCTGGGAAATTTAGCAAAAGGCTAAACCTTGAAGATTTTGCTGCGTTATTAGTTTTTTGGCAGCCGTGTTTGATTTTTTTTTCGTTTTGTTTTCTTTTTCCGTTTTATTTCGTATTGGTCCCACCCAGTCCTTGGCTGGGAAGATGAAGTTCCGCGCACTGATGCAGGATCCGCTGTACATGCGGGAGTTCCAGGCCATTGTGGCCACATTGGCCAAACTGGCAAAGGATGTCGTCATGATCCTGGGCTCTCGACAGATGCACTTCATCGTGAACGAGGACCAGAGCTCCGCTGCATCGCCCTTGGTTTGGGCAAGCATTGCAGCCGAGGAATATTTTCCGGAGTATCGCATGGAGGCTGCCCGCCCGGATCAGGAATACATAGTTCTAAGCATGTCATCGGCTAACCTCGGAAGAGCTTTTTCTGTGCTCCGCGGCGGTGGCGTTAATAGCTGCAAATTGAAGTTGCAAAGGATTCAGTTTCCCTGCATTTCAGTAATAGCCTCGGTGCTTCTATCTTCCTCTACAGAAGCTCGCGAAGTGGTACACGATGTCCCGGTGACCATAATCCCGGCCAGCGATTGGAGTGCCTTTGTTGTACCAAGGGTTCCAAACTCGCAGTTGGCCCTGAGTTTGCCAACTTTAAGATTGCTCCGAAGTCTTATCGATAAACTTAAAAATGTATCGCCTAGCCTCGAGTTTCAGGCCAACTTTGATGGGGAGCTCAATGTTATAGCCACCTCTGAAATGTCCACCGTGACTAGTCGATTCCAAAAATTACTGACACGATCTCTGGCAGGATCTCAGCAGGAGGCCTCCTGCTCGGTGGATTCCAGAAAAGCCTCCGCTTTCTTTGGTGCACTGCAACTCCCCAACGACGAGCTGACCATTGGGATCGATCGGGAGCATTCCATCCATCTGCAAATAGATGTGCGACAGGATGTCGTCCTGCATTCCATTTTGCCCGCCGTTTGTATGTAGTTTTAAAACGGATTCGAATTTTGTTAGTTGACAGTCGGCGCCGAAATAAATGAACTCCTATTGTGTTAGCGCGAAAAAATGTTGTTTGCTACTTTATTTTTATCAAGAGGAAATATTCCTGTACCAATGTTTTCTTTTTGTTGGTATGTTGAGATATGGTATCTGCTTGAGTTGGACATTAGGTAAAGCAGACTTTTGTATTATCGTGAATCCAAAAGAAAATGGTTTACGATTTTCTGTGTGTGATATTTTCATATTTTTGAAAATGTTGGCTACAAATTGTTGTAAAGGGAGGTGGAAAGAAAAAATTTTCAATGTTACGGTTATTCAGTGTCCTTCACTCTCAGCTACCTACAATAAAAATGATCAAAAATATTCAGTTTAACTTTCATAACTGAAAGGAATAAACAACTTATGTTACAGAAACTATTAAACTATTTAATGATATACTCCTTGCTTTTATTTTGTTTATAGTTAGTAAAAAGAATATCTTACAGTTTAGCATTCACAGTGCTGACACCTATCTATATGATGCAGTCTGTAGAATTTTCCTATTTACAGCTCCTTGCTAAAAAAAATGAAGATGGGTAAAAGTCTAAATAAGGAAAAACAAGAGAGAACGCTATAGTCGGGTTGGTGTCCCGACTATCTAATACCCGTCACTCGGCTTAAGGGAGTGCGAGGGAGATGGAGATATGTGTAAACTTTGATCAGGCCTAACTTTTTAACGAATGATCCGATTTAAAAAATTTCTTCTACATTTCGATAGGTATAACTAAATACAATAGAATTGCATTTATACTTATCCAAAATCTTTAAAAATGTGGGCGCCAGACACATTTAAGTATAGTTTGTGGGCGATTATGGGTGATTGTGGGCGTTAGAGGGGGCGTGGCGGTCGGCTGAAATAAACTTGCGCTGCGTAGGAAGCCCAAGAATATGTGTTGGTAATCCCAACTTTCTAGCTTTTGTAGTTTCCGAGATCACAGCGTTCATACAGACAGACAGACGGACAGACGGACATGGCTAGATCGACTCGGCTAGTGATCCTGATCAAGAATATATATACTTTATGGGGTCGGAAACGCTTCCTTCTAGCTGTTACATACTTTTGCACGAATACAATATACCCTTTTACTCTACGAGTAACGGGTATAAAAATAATTCTGTGTATGTAGATTGGTTTTTAGAGCAGAAGAACATAAACTTTATTGATGTGGTAATATCATAAAAACAAGCAAACCTTATAACGTAATTATGTAAGTAAAAACAATTTGTAGAGAATATTCTTATGTGTTAATGTGAATCAGTCTGGAAAATTGGTTTTAACCATATCTGACTCTGACGTTATCGGTTAACGAAAGTTGGTGCGGCTCTTCTTTTTTTGTCGTTCTCCGCTCACTGTCCCAAATTCGTCAGCAACCGTGGCCTCATTTCGCATTCTCTCCGAGTCTCCTTCACTCAGCTGCATTGGCACTGCACTTGCATAAGCGTGTGTGTGAGACCGAGAGAGCGAGTTGCATCCATGCATATTTATTATTTGCTGTTACTGGTTTTCAATTTTTGTTATGTGCATGAACATGCACTCAAATGCAACTGACTTGCATTTACTTGCTGGGTGTTTCGATTCCAACTGGTATGTATGTACATTGTACATATTTATACAATGTATAATAAATAATGTATAATATGCATACATATGCTAGATGCCTGGTGAAACGTAAAGGATTTCCATAAAATATACATATGTATGTATGTCATCATCCCTTTCATAGTACTAAAAAATGTGCTCGTATGAACCCAACTTTAAACTTAGTAATCTTATGGAATCTAAAGCTAACTGCTTTTAAGTCTAGTACTCAGATCGACTAAAGCAGCGGTCGGCAGAGCCCTATTAAGTGAGCATAGGGATTTGCTCTGCCCGCGCGCTGCTCGCTCACGTATAACGTAGAACAGCGGTCTGCACACACACATCTATGAGCTGCCCAGTGCAAATTACTCACACAAATATAAAACAAAATGTCATCGTATGTGTGTGCCGACCGCTGGACTAAAGTATTACTAGTCGAAAAATCGTATTTGTAGTGTGACCGAAGCTTTCAGAGTTCACCCGAAATATATGTACAAAGCCTGGTCTTACTGTCAATCATTTAAAAAAACTCACAAAACGAACCCAAGCCTTAAATTTTGATGAGACGTACTTCCTCTTTTAAATTTAAAATTTAATTTATATTTTTCATTTCCGCACCATGCCACAGTTCGTAGGTCTTGCCAAGAAGTACAAAAAATGGGAATATCTTAGTTCGAGCGGTAGCAAGGCTCAAGGGTCCTGCATCAACAACAATTTCCTTAAAACTGCTGACTTGGGCCATTGCAGTAAGAATAAATTTCCTTTCAAAAAAGTCACGAAACGCCAAGAACAGAAATCACCCTAACGCGTAAAAAATACTGACAAAAAGTCCCATTTTCTCTGTCTCTTTCTAGCACGTATTCTTCGTATGAAAGAAAAAATCGTACTCAGTACGACGAAAACTCCTAGCTAACCATAGGAGTAATCGAGAGGTAAATACTTAGCTAACGCCTTTACCTGGGGCTTTTTCCCACCGCGGTACTCAGTTGAGCTAAGGAAATGGTAAGGAAATACCAAAAATGGACCAGATTTATCGGATGAATTCCGATGAATGCCTTTATCCGCGGCCCAAAGAATAGAAAATTTGATCTTTGACTATGTTTGTGCAGAAGCGGTGTGCCAATAACAAATTATAAATGGAAGGAAATCTCCAAAAACCTATGGTAAACTGTTTGTAGGAGTTGCGGCAATACATATCGTCATGCCAACAGCAAATTTAAAGCTTGCGACCCAGGTCGGCTCAACATTTTGTAATATTTTAAAATTGGCGCTAGTTTATCTTTGATGTTTGTCAACAAACCCAGCTGATTGAGAGTAAGACCATGCTACATGCATTGCGCATGAACTCCGAAAACTTCGGCCACACTAAAAGATTAATATTTTCCGACTAGTAAAACTCTTAGCCGAACTGAGTACTAGGCCTTACCGCGGTACTCAGATAAGCTAAGAAAATGGTATGGACATACCAAAAAAATACCAGATGTAGCGGGTGAATTCCGATGAACGCCTTCAGCCGCGGCGCAAAGCATAACAAATTTGATCTTTGGCTGCGTTTGTGCAGAAGTGGTGTGCCAATAACAAATTAAAAATGGAAGGAAAAACCCAAAAACCAATGGAAAATTGCTTGCAGGAGTTGCGGCAATTCATATCGCCATGCCAACAGCAAATTTAAAGGTTGCGAATATTTTAAAATTGGCGCCACTTGATTTCTTTGTTGTTTGTGAACCCTGCGCATTTAGACCATGCTACATGCAATGCGGGTGAACTCTGAAAACTTCGGTCACACTACAAAAAAATAATATATTTCGACTTGTGAAACTCTTAGCCGAACTGAGTACTAGACTTTAGCTCACCTGAGTACCGCGGTGGGAAAAAATCCCAGCTAAAGGCGTTAGCTACCTATTTGCCTCTCGCTTACTCCTATGGTTAGCTAGCAATTTTCGTCTTACTGAGTACTACGCCTAACATTTCTCGAACAGATAAATTAAAGGAGTCGAGAAAACCGATTTGCTTTTACGAAAAGTTTATCTGGTCTTTATCTTTTTTTGAAAAGATAGCTATCAGGGCTTGGACAGGGACTAAAGAATTTCTTCAAAGGTGTTTCTTTTACCAAAGAAAAGAACCCCGTTTTTAATTTGTTTTTAAGTTTTCCCTCATCGTTGCGTTGTTACATGTATGTATGACATATGTACATACATATGTACATACATACACACGTTTGTCTGAGGAGGTCAGCTGAGAGCATTTAATGTTGCGAGCGACCCTATTGGAATTGTCGTAATTGTAACTCTCTCACGCATTTCCTCCCCACTCACACGCGCACGATCAGCTGATCGAAGGGGGAGAAGAAAACGGTAACACAGGTATAACAAAAAGGGGAGAAAACCGAATGAGTGCAAGAGTGAACCCCGAAAAGGAAAAGAGAGTCTAGCTCACTTGCACCCGCAATTTAACATGGCCACTCGTTCATGTTGAGTCTAAGCAAATCAGGAATTTCAACTTATTTATATATTTTGTGTTTTAAATCAATTAGGTTAGTACAATGACACACATGCAAGGTGTTAGGCTAAAACCAAAGTCTGTGAAAGAGAGAGAGAGAGAGAGAGTGGTTTGTTGACCTCATTCCCGAGGGTTGAGTGACCTGTTTTCGCGGGGATTGAGTGATTTTAGTTCCCTGAATGTCCAGGTGACTTCAGTTGAATTTAGTTGTGTACTATAAGTGCACTTTGGCTTGTGTTTCCTTAAATCGTTTTCTAAGCAATAAACAATCATTTCGCTTTGAGTGGCAATGACGCTCTGGCTCTCACACTCAAGCAGCGCTCTCTCACTCACTCGCTCTCCGTCGCCATTTTCCGCCGAGCGCTGGTGTTTCTGCCGTTTCTGCTTCTGTATCATTCGTGAGTTGGATTTGAGTGCGTGCACAGCTGAAAAGTAGAATGCAAACGGCTGTATTTTCTATATACCCGATGCCTCTGGTACATAGTGTGTAGAATCCGAAAAGGTGCTGCTGTTTATATAATTTCGAATATTATCACGCTGCGTTGGACTGAAATTGAAATTAATCGGATTTCTCGGTGGACCAGGGCATGCAAATCGCTCAAATTGTGTATGCATTAAGTTTTGCTCATCGCTTTGATTTCGTTATATTGTTGTACATACTGAGACTTATTTGTTCTCCTCCTCCTTCTCTTCCTTCTTCTGAAAGCCTTTGTGTGTGTGAGTGTGTACGTCGTCATGCGCTTGCCCTCGTTCGCTCTCTTTCGCGCACATGCAGCGCCGTGTGCTCCCTTTTGCGTTTTTTTCCTTTTGTCATTTTCCCCAATCGACATTTCATTTTCAGTCGATAGGAATATTGCACATTAACCACGAAATAAGTCGAATTAAGTAAACAGTAAATAGTTCAGTTTTGCAGCTAAATTTTTATTTCCGTTATTCACCGTCGAAAGTGCAGCAAAGTGGTGTGTATAACTGTATATAACAGCCGTTGCACATGTGTCTGTATGCGTATATGCTGTGTGTACATAACGCGTTGTGTAAAAGCCTGATATTATGTGGTGTAATTTACTGGAGCTGAAGTTTTCCCCCTGTGGCAAAAAAGTTATTCTAATGCTTTTGGCTGACCTTGCCTGTAAAAACTCAAGAATTTCCCAAGTGGCTTAAAAACCTTCAGAGTTTAATTGTTGCATTTACATTGCCTCCCAACACCCACTCACTACTTGATAGGGTTGCCAGGTGACGTTGCTATTGCGTTCTTACGTCCGTTTATTCAACTACGTAGTTCCCCCTTGGAGGACTGTTTCACGATTCGATTCGGAAAAGAAAACTGTTTACTGGGTTTAACTGAGGGAAAAACACTGCAAAGAATTTATTTACCCAAAGAAGTATTTGAAAGACCAGTTATTTTTACTGTAAGAAATTAAAATTGAACAAAAATTAAAAAAAATACAAACAATGTGGCCACTCTTAAAAAAAAAAAATTTAAAACAGTGGCCTGGAACTTGAAAAAATAAAACAAAGGAAATTGTAAAATTTGGATTACATTCTAAAGCAAGAGCTTTTGTCAGTAACAACAATCTGATAAATATTACCCCTGTTTGTCGCAGTGGACACGTGAATTGCAGGCCGACTCCCTCGCACACTCAGCTGTGCGTAGGCAGGTTTCGTAACACGTTGGAAAGAGAAAAATAAAATGACGACCTGATGCGAACGGAAAATGGGAAATGTAGAAAACTTGCTAGGGTAGCAGTATTGAGACCAGCTTCAATATGCGCTCTACTGCTTCTTTACAACGATATTCAAATTAGTTACAAACAATGCCAACAGAACAGCACGCACAATGCATAACGAACAGGGAAATTCGGGAAGGAGAGGAAAGGGGAAGGTAGGGCACAGCTCACACAGCCATATGAACCCACAAATTGTTATCAATTATGCTCTGGCCAGGGTTGTCATACTATCGTGTAACATATGGGTCTATCGGGGTTGGAGTCAGCTGAGGAAATTGGGTTGTACTGCAGTCAAACTTATCTTTCGCTCACCACCATGCATCAACTCCTTGATAATAAAACGTATGAAAAGATTCAGATACTAAACGTACAATTTTATTTTTATAGGGGACTGGCTAAACAAATGTTTCAAGTAAAAAATTTTTTTTACTTATTTTGTTTCACTCCATTTGCTTGTAGAAATAGGAAGCTTGAATATATTTTCACTCCATTAAAGGTTTTATTTCTATTTTTGTTTAAGACCCTTCACGTTTGAAATTTTCAACTGCTGATAAAAGGCAACCACAACCAATAGCAACAACCACAAAGGCTATCGCCATATGTTGGAGTTGCCACACGCAAAGCAAAATGCTTGGCACACACACTAGCTCAGGGCACTCACACTTACACACTCGAGCATGAAGGCGGCTGCCATTTGTGGCCTCGCTTATTATTTTTTTTCGTCTGCGCTTTTCGGTGTGAAAAACTTGTGGGGTAGAGATACGAGTGGAGACTAATAGATGTAGATAGATAATATTGCTTGGCCTGGGTGTTTGAAATGAACGAACTATTATGGTTTGGCACTGACCAATTCGGTTAAATTTTCTGAAAATGATAGTACATATAGAAATGATCCCTAAACAACTTAAATGTGTTTCATGAACTCTTGAAAACGTGAAATCACAGCGTAATTTATGAATTTATGAACAGAAAATCGGGATACCAGACGGCATGTTGTCAGGTGTTTACCTAAAAACCAAGAAGATAACTAAAGTGTACTTTCCATCAAAATCGTAATAGAGTTTTGGTTAAATGCAATGGTAAAACAAGATGTGAATACCACAATGCAGGCCCGTTTTACCTTCCGCATGTTAAATTTAAAGTAACCTTTAAATTCTGACTTATCTGTATGTTATTTTTTATAACTGAGTCAACTAATATTGCCTTTAATACAATTGCTAACAATTTGTTTAAAAAAAATAGCAATTCACGACATGATGCCATCTCTAACCAGCGAATAGCAATGAAAATGTCTCCGACAATTGAAAAGTCGAATACAACTAATTTTCCACCAAACCAAAACCGCTGACGTCGTCGTTTTGTTTGGGTTGCTGGTTTCATTTCGATGGCCTTGAACTGAATTTGTTGTACTCGTGTGTTGTTGCTTTTGCTTGTGATTTGGTGAGCTTGGCCAATTTGGCAAAAGTTTGACGATTGGTTATTGTGTTTGGTTATTTTATCGTGTTTGCCTGTCAAATTTCAGATGAACTGTCAGTGGGACAAGTGGAAAAAGGAACGAGATCATAAAAGGGCAGACATGTTGAAACTACGCATTTTATTTTGGTTTTTAAGCGATATGTACATATGTATATATCGGGAGACTGGGTTTTCGAATACATAATGTGTATGAAAAGGGCGCAGAACAAAGCAGAACGCGTTCAAATCTCATATTTTTCGGCGAGTGGAAGCAAACGCAAAAGCCTGTGCTTTGCTCGATTTTCTTTCATTTCATCTTCTTCGAAACAAGCATGGCAACTCACGCACACAGGCTTGCAGAACTTGTTTCTCGCTCGCACACACATAGGAAGAAGGGGCAGATAGCCAACCCACACATGCACGGTCACGCTGGGCATTACGAAAGGCAAAACATAAACAAAACGGCCGAGAACAGCTGATTAACACAGCTGTGCGCCAGTGTAAGTGAGTAAGTGAGTAAGTGAGCCAGCGCTCATCTTTCCACTCAAAACATTCGCTCTCGTTCTGCTCTCTTTCTCTTTCTTTCTTTGGTTTTCTGACTCGCTCTCATGCACGTGTCGGTGGCTGCTGACAAACAGCTGTTAACTTATTTACAGTTTTCATATGTTGACAAAATGCTCAAGTGTGTGTGAGTGGAAGAGAATATGTGGGTTTTTCCAAGTGGTGGTGTGTATCTTTTTCTAGGTGGTGTAAATTCTCCATTGTTATCAGTTTTCCGATTTTAGTTTTCATTGTTGTTCTGTCGTGCCAACATGTATTTGTTTGATGAAGTTAAATATCTAATTTAACTTCATTTTATTGAGTTGATGTCCATTTTGCAAGTAAAAATAAAATCCCGTGTTTGACAACGTTTTTATTCGGGTTAAATACGTGTATTATAGTTTGTAATTTTCAAATTACTTAGGTTTTGAACGATTAATGTTCCTGTGCTTTATGTGTTAAGACTAAACACCCCGTAGTTCATCATTTCAATACGTCAGTCTAAAATTAAGGCAGAACAACCTTATAACAATCCTTAGTGATCCGTTCCGTTGTGAAATAAGGAAACTGGCTTGTATATCAATTTATGTATGTATAAGCCGTAATTAAATTTGTATTGTTTAGTTCTGCTACTTTGGTGAATCAATAGTTGGCACCACTCATGTGATGTGGCATTTTCCATTGTCTGCGAGTACCTGTCCTTAAAAACGGGGCTGAAAATCAGCCTTTGTGCATTTCGCTTCTAGCAATGTCCGTTGCCTCTCTCCTGCCTCTCTCTTTCTCTCTATCTCTACCCCTGATTTGAGTTGAGCCGGTTTTTCACATTCACTTGTGAGGCCATCGAGTGCCATATTCTGTATTCCCCTTATCTCTTGTGTTTTCGGTTCTACTAGTTCGCGGTTCCAGTCGCTCTCTTCCATTTTAGCATTACCTCCATATGTACCTCTCGACATTGTCAGAAGTCAGTATTTCAGCATTTCCTGTCTGTGGTCCGATCACTTCGCTTGGCTGCCTCCTCTGCATTTCTGAGCCCTGCCTATTCAAGTTCCTGGGTTGAGGCTCTATCCGGTTCCTTCTTCATTGTGGCTATTTTTAAATCGCTAAAACGAAATCGAACACTCCCGAATTTGTAGAAGAATATGGTTTGGAATCTTACATGTCGAGTAATCCTGTTACTGTTAGTCCAAAATATTTTTACGACGCAATACCAATTAGGTCTCTGTCATACTCAAAAGCTACCAATTCATTACTGTTCTATTGTCTCATATTTAAGCGAGCTCTCCACTTTTTTGACTTGTAGCCGATTCTTTGTCTCCGTTTCCATGACCATTGCAACGTGACCATAAAATGCGTTATATTTTGCTACTTTGTATCACATTATTTTAACACCCCTTTTGTACGTTTATTTCCTTTATTGCAGCACAACAATTATACCCAGCGAACCAACGAACGCAGAAGGAAAATCAGCAAACTTAAAAGAAAAGTGAAAGAGACAAAGTCAGTGATTATGAAATAAGAGAAAAAGCGAATTGAATATTAAACTGTTTAAGAGACTATTTGTGTGGTATAGTTATCGGACCGATTTAGAGAAAACATTTCGAGATCAATATTCAATTATTGGTTGTGTTGGCATGTTAAGTGTGTTCGATGCCGGTGCGGTTAAGTGTCGTCTATGGCCGAATCCGTTAAAAGTCAATCGCTCTCTGCATTGACGGAGGGGCAGCACGACGACGGTGGTTTAACAGCAACAGCAGCGACATTGGCTAATAATACCAGTGCGAGCAACACAGTAAATTCATCCAATCACTCGTCCCATCGGCGACGCAATAACCACTCTAGCAGCAGCAGCAGCAAGGGCCACAACAAAAACAAGAAACACCACACACCGGCAACATCATCAGGCCCTGCTGTCAGCTCCTCCGTCGACATAGTATCCACCACCTCGACTACTGCAATTGCAACCACCACAACCCGTCGATCCCGCAGTCAAGGTCGCCACTCCTCTGCAGCAGCCCACAGCAGCAAGGAGTCGCAAATCTCTAAGCGCACGGCGGCAGCCTTTCGTTCCCCTTCATCGCCAGCATCCAACTCCATCCCGGTCGTGAGCGATCAATCGCTTTCACCCGGCAGTCGTAAGCGCCAGCATCATCAGCACAACAGCAGCGGCAGCAGCAGCAATCACACTCGCAGTAGCAACCAATGTGAGTTTTTCGATAAATCAATATTGCTTTGAATTTAAAACTAACTTCGGCAAGCCGATGATCTAATACCCTCGAGATAGCTATAAACTTTATTTAAATGGATTTATTCTAGAAAATTGTTTCCCAACTACTTTGGAAGTTAAGATCTCTAAGGTCTCGATCTGTAGTAGTAAAAGTTTATTTTCCTTTTAAAAAAAGAACGTACATGAAAAATAGTGCTTATATCCGGGGGTGTTACAGAAATCTCTTCCAATTAAAGTCGGTTGGTCCTACTAAGAACTATTGCGGATTTCGGTTAGAAATAATTTCTGTGACACCCCCGTATAAGTTTAATCGATTTTTTTGCATTCATTCATTTTTGCAGTTTAAGCTTTGGGAATCACTTGGGCTTCCCTTCTGTTGGCTCTTTTCTAAATATTATTTATATATATTGTATTCGTGCAAAAGTATGTAACAGAGAGAAGGAAGCGTTTCCGACCCCAAGAAGTTTATATATTCTTGATCAGGATCACTAGTCGAGTCGATATAGTCATGTCCGTCCGTCCGTCCGTATGAACGCTGAGATCTCGGAAACTACAAAAGCTGGAAGGTTGGGATAAATCGCATATATTCTTGGGCTTCCTACGCAGCTCAAGTTTGTTTCATCCAAGCGCCACGCCCACTCCTACGCCCACAGTCGCTTTAAGGGACTTTAAAAAAGCCTGGCGCCCATATCTTTACCGATTTTGTAAAAGTTTAAATGCCTTTTTGTTGTGTTTATTAATTAGGGTATTCACCAGCCCTGACAAGTGTCGCTTCTTTATTATTATTTTGAAATACATTTTCCGATCGTTCCTAGAGCAGCTAAATGATATAGTCGTCCGAGTTTTTGTTAAATTTTATTCGAAATTTAGAAGAGTGTAGGGAGAGGTCTGTAAGTTGGTACGGTCTGTAAGGTAATATGTCATAAAGCACCGAAGCTATAATTTGTTCTATAAAATATTGATCTCCGATCAGGCTGGTTCCGACTTATATACTCCCTGCAAAAGAAAGAAGAGTTTTGGGAAAGTTTTAAAACTGAGAAACTAGTTTGCGTAGAAACGGACATCGACTCGTCTAATGATAATGATCAAAAATATATTTATACTTATACTTATAATATAACTGCAAGGGTATACAAATTTAATGTGTAAATCAATTAATTCAAAAGAATTCAAACAAAATATTTGAAAAAATGATTAAAAAACAGGTTTTTTTTATAGAGAATACAAATGTTTTTAATTGGATGTAAAAATGTATCAAAGTTCCTTCAAAACATTACTTATGTAAGAAAAGAAATACGATTTGATGGGATTACGAAAACACAAGCAAACAATATTTTGTAAACTCATTTTGACATTTCAAAATTAATCAATGTGTATTTGCTTGTTTGTCCAAATTTTAAAACCAGTCAACCGTTTCCTCTATCCCCATCCGCTAAAAAAAAGCCACAGAATAAAAATATATTCAAAAACTCGTCTATCGATTCGAAGTAATAATCAGAATTTGAACGGTTTCCCTTCCAATGCCTTTTTCAGCAGCTCCCGGTGGAGATCAGTTGGTGGAGCATTGCTCGCCGCTCAAGAAACGCCGCTTGGAGCAGACTTCGGGAACAGGAGTCAGCGGAGGAGCAGCAGGAATTGGATTAGCCCCAACAAGCATAGATCAGACTCCCCGTCAAGCATCCGGAGATTGTGTTGCGCAGCGCACTCGATCTAAGACCATTTCACCAGAGGAGCTACCGAGTACAAGCAGCGCTGCGTCGGCGCGTCATCACCAGATTCGTGCCAGTGCCAGCTCTACCAGCCTCCCGTCCAGCAATCGGAACAAGCGCAAGGTCAGTGGAGGAGGATCGGGAGCTGTGGTCGAGGCCACTCCCCACCGTGGGGCAGCTGCTGCTCGCGCTGGACGCAGCGGAAATCTGCTAAACTACTACCGCAAAACGCGCAAGGCTAGCCACACGCGCTCCCAGAAGGCGGAAAAGCCGGCAGTACAAGCGGAGGAGACGGCCGCCACCAGCCGGAACGGATCAGCGGGATCCGGATCCAGCAGCAAGTCAGGTGTGATTAGCAAGTACAAGAAGAGTTTGCGCTACTCGCACCAGAATCTGCAGGACACAGCGCAGCGCAGGAGCAGAAGGACCTGGGGCTGAAACTGCAGCTGAGGAACAGCAGCCGGTACACGGGAATCTGGACGTGGAGGACCAGCTGCCGACCCTTGAGACGGCTCTGACTCAATCAGAGGCAACAGTAACCCACGGCCAGGGTCAGTTGGAGGCGGAAGGCCAGTCCGAAGAACAGGAAAACGACGACGACGAGGAGGACGAAGAGGAAGAAGAAGAGGAGGAAGAGGAGGTGGGCTTCTACGAGATTGTAAACTCTGCTGGCTCATCGTACGAGGAGGACCCCCAGATCGTTGCCGAGGAGGACGAGATCACAACGGAGGAGGACGTTGACGACGAGGAAGACGACGACATCGAGGAGGACGAAGACATCGAGGAGGAAGACCTCTCGGAGAGCGAATTCGCCCAGCAACTGATTGGTGAACTTGGTGGTGAGTTTCTTCGGACTATTCGTCCAGTGCATAGCATCATGCGTCCATCTTCCATTTATCCGTATTGTATGTCTGTAGATATCTTTTGTAAATGTTGATACGTTGTTTTCGTTGTGTGGTTAATTAAGTGTATCCATCAACTTTATATACCTATAACCACTTGTAAAAAGATCACAAATTTAAGTTTCCGTATTATTTTTAATTTAACCCCCAATTTTACTGTACGTTTTCCATTAACATGAGTGTTTTATTTCTTTTAACCCTTTATCGCTCAATTTAAACCTAATATATAGAATACTTATAGTGAACGACTTGACCATAAAAGATTTTGTTTAGGGCATTCGAAAAAGTTGATATAAACTTTATTAAGAATGTTTTAATACTGCGCAAAAAGCATAGAATAGGGAGAGATTAAATGTATTGCCAAGCTGTTGAAAAATATTTCTTAATTTTAAATTTAACAATTTAAGACTCAAGAGCCAGTCTTGTCATCCGTTTTGGTTGTACAAAATGAATTGCACTTTCTCACAAAGCTGTTGCCATAATGTGATTTTTATTGTCTATCAGCTTGCGCGTTTGTTATCAGTAGCGAAAAATACTTTTACTTATACATTGACGAAGCATTTATTTTACGAAGTGCTCTTGTCTTGTCGCTATTCCCCAATGACTACTGTAGTGTTTTTGTGAATTTGATAAAAGGCGAATGGTTCGGAATGCCAACGCACTGAAATATGCCAGCGACAAACGATCGACTGGCAGTCTAAATTCGTACATTGCGCCGTCTGGAACAGGAATACATATACTGTATATACTGTATTTGTATATAAAATTGCGCTGATTAAAAAGTTCGTAGTTGAGGAGTACTCTACTATTTGCTTTTATAAATTGCATTGCATGTATGTAACTTTTAATTTATGGATCAAAAAGAAAGCTTTAATACAAAGAAGTGTTCAAAATTCTGGGTGTGCTGTCACCTGTGGCCATCTCACCACAACCTCTATTTCCATTACCATTTCACCCACCCTTTTACCTACCCATCCCTTATAGACATATCATTCTTTTATTTAATTACCGTGTATTTATCTTAGCGCTAAGAAACGCCCACATTATAATATTAACCTCTCATGTGAATCACATTGTGTTTGTTCTATGATAGACTTTATTTGTTATTCATGCAAGAATCGAACAGTGTGTCCTATTTATAGGGGGCTTTGTTTTATGTATTATTTAAATATATTATTTTATTCGGGGCCAGAGTTGAAGAACAAACAAATGTGCGTTAGGGCCACTAGAAAGTGGTGAAAAATATTATTTTCAAATTTATTTTCGGTTGATTCCTTTTACCCTTTAAAAAAAAAACCCAAAAAATTGTTTATTTTTGCACGTTGTTGTTGTTGCAAATGTAGTTGCTCTCAATTTATTTGAGCCATTTAAATATCATTTTTAATTTAAAGCGAAAGTGATGAAATATAAATCTCTTCTTATAATATGATTTTTGAGTCAAAGAATACTTTAATTGCTGATGCTTGTGTTGTTGATGATGATGATGATGATGTTGTTGTTTTTGTGCAAAAACAACCCGAAAATATTGTGGTGTCAACAAAGGCGGCATGTGAAGCGCAGAAAGAGAGAGAGAGAGAGAGAGAAGAGAGCAGCACCAGCAAAAGGAGCAGAGACGACAACAGCAACTTAACAGCAGCAGCAACAACAAAGTGCAGCATAAACATTAATCAAAGGGAAATTAACTAAATAAACAAAAAATAAGAGAACACGGCCTGGTGCGTGTGTGTGCGTGCGTGTGGTTAGATTAGTGTGAGAGAGATCAGCAACAAGTGCAACATCAGAAGCGACAGCAGCAACATCATCATTGTCAGCGACAGAAGGTCGTTCAGTCTCCTCCTGATTTCCCCTTGCCATTACCTTTTTGAAAGCCAACACACACTGCGCTCAAAATACTATTTTTTGCATTACATTAAACAATGAAAAAAAGCCAAACCAACAACTAACTCAAGTAGTGTAGCTGCAAGAAAATAATAACAAAAAAAAAAGAACATCAATAAATAAAGCTGTTAACTGTTGTCTCCCACTACTCTCTCTCTCTCTACTCCCTCAACCCACCATTCTCTCTCACTTACACACCCCCACCCCAACCCACACTTGACTCGTAAAGGAGAGGAACAACAACCACATCGTGCCAGCAACACCGTTAAAACAACCAAAAACAACACACCAGCGGCAGCAGCAGCAGCAGCAAACACCACAAAGGCGACGACAACAGCAACAACGTCGTCCGGCTATCAGCAACGTGCCGCCCCCCATGGACAGGGGGCGGGGCCAGGCGCTGGAGGGGGCGGGCCACGTGCCACGCGCAGCGGCAACAGCAACGCCAGCAACAACGTTGTTGACTACAGCACCATGCCGCACCTTACAACGGCCCCAACAACCACGCCATATGCCTTGACACAGCAGCAGCAGCAGCAACAACAACCGCCACAACCTCCGTCGCAACAGCAACAGCAAGCACACCAACAACAACAACAACAGCCACCTCAATTGCTGCCCACACATCAGTTTGCACACTTGTCTTCCTTTGTGACACCAACAGCAGCGGCAGCAGCAGCAGCAGCGGCGGCCCACTATCCCCCAGCTTCTGCTGCTGCCGCTTACTATGCACAGCAGCAACACCATCAGCAACATCATCAGCATCAGCAACAGCAACACGTGCAGCAGCAGCAGCCACAGCAGCCGCACTATTACCATAGTTCTGTGGCCGTGTTGCATCAACCTCCACCGCACCATTTTACCTCCACAGGGGCAGGACCGCCGCCAGCACTCTACCAACAGCAGGCACCGCCGCAGCTAACACGCTACACACCGTCGACAGCAACTACAGCAGCCACGTTTGTGCCTCCGCAGCAGCAACAGGTTGCCTACAATCCCCAACAGCAGCAGCAACACTCTTCACTGCGACGCAGTTCACGTGGCAAGACGGGTTCTTGTGTGAGTTCGGCAGCAGCGGCACAGCAGCAGCAACACCACCAGCAGCAACAGCAACATAGCAACGCTGCTGCTGCTGTACAGCAGCAATTGCTGCCACCGCCTGGTACCTATCAATACCAACAGGTGGGTGGCAATACCGTTGTAGTTGCCGTGCGTCATCAGCAGCAGTTGCAACAGCAGCAGCAGCAACAACAGCAATTGGCCCTACACCAGCAACAACAGCAACATCAGCAGCAACAACGCGCCACGCTCGTGCAGCCAGGATTCTTGTTCAGCTATCGCAGCAATCATCCCCAGCAGCAACAGCAACAGGGGCAACAAATACATCAGGGCCCCAAAGTGACGCATAGCAGTGGTAAGAAGACGGAAGAGGAGGAATGTGAAGGATGAAAGGACGAGAGACCGCTAGCAAACCCAAAACCAAGGCCCCCTCAACCATTTCTTAGAATGGGCTCATAGTGGGGCTTTAGGCAGGGAAGAGTTTTAAATAGGGGTGCAAACAAGGGTTGTCACCTCCGACAGAAAGCCTTATACACAAAAGTCTTATATATTATATTATATGGGAGCTAGTTTGTCACCCCTAGTTTAGCGAAAGAAAATGTTAGCACACACACACGCACTGTAGGGACTAGGATAAATAGGGCTAATTGTGGTCCGCTATGCTTTCTGTGCATTTGTATTTTCAATTTCTGAAGGCAAAAAGTTGAATGTAATGAAAGCTTACTTTTTCAAGTGGAATCATTCGATCGTGAATACTGTATATATTTTAGGGTCCTGGTTTCACTCTTAATCTTATTTGGTGCTGGTCATAGCATAGGTGATAATACAACCCCCCATTTTGCACTGAAAGAAAAAACAAAAATTACACACCTCCAAAACACACCACCCTAATCCCTTTTCTCTCTGTCTCTCGCTCGCTCATTCCTGGCGTTGCTTTGCTCGCGGTGTCTGCCCAAATAATTCCCTAAACTGAACTGAACCAAAATAATAGTGAACTTAACTTTGTTTTGCTCTGTTTTCTCTCTCTACAACCCGCTCTCCTTCTTCATCACTTGTCTGATTAGCAGCTTCGGATGCTTTAACATATAGTTTGATGGCACAACAACCGCCAAGTGGACCGCCGCATGCAGGTGGACAGCCAATAACGCCAGGTAAACGCAAAACCCCAATCGATCAGTAAACATACATATATGCACCAATTCCAGCCCATCCTCACGCACACATTTTTTCTTGCTTTGATTTTGATTTTATTTCACCCCACGCAAAAAACACCCACCACACAAAGGGCGACCCCTGTGGCAGCACACTTGTTTTTTCACCCATTTCTGTTCTTTATTCTTAACAAACTCTTAGACTTATTTTTGTTTTGTTGTTTTAGTTTTGATATTAGTTACTTATAAACCACCATTTTAGTTTTATTGTAAAATGATCAAGGGATCGTAAATATATTTCTATATTCTAGTCAATATTGAAAAATTGGTTGTCTTTATTAAATAGCAAACCTTAAAATAAATTCCATTTAATCAGTCTTTCATTTAAGAAAAATATAATTATATTTGCATTATATAATTAAATAAGCAGTTGACGCCTTTATAAGTATATGTATATTTCGTTTTCTATTTGTTTACGATCCTCAAAGTATTTTCCGAAATTTCTTGAATTTCCAATCAAAGCCTTTACTTATTGTTCTGACATATTTGTTTCATGTTATTACTTACACTCGAATTAAAATCCCTCAATCTGTGAAACAATTGTTTCCAAACGCCATGTCAAATTTCAATATTAATGAAGAGTTTTGTGCCTTCCTTCGTAACGCGGCTTTAGGTGCCAGTACAGCCAATCTCAGCATTGTAGCAGCCGCTCTGACTGCTGCCCGTGACGTCGGAGGAGGAACCGGCGGAGGAGGATCAGCAGGAGGAGCTGGAGGAGCAGCACCAGGCACTGGAGCATCGGCTGCATCCGGAGGAACCACCAGCGCCGTGGGCGCGACGAGCAGCAGCAACAGCAGTGCCGGCCAACCAGCCAGCAACAGCAGCAGCAACAATGTGACTGCAACGGGATCAGGGTCGGCTCCTGGCGGAGGACCCGCCACCACCGGCACTAGCAGTGGTAGTCAGCATGGCAGTGGTTCAGGCGGAGCTGCAGCCGCCGATTCGGAGAGTGATGACAGCGAGGTTGGTCGCCTACAGGCATTGCTGGAGGCTCGCGGACTGCCTCCCCATTTATTCGGAGCCCTTGGCCCACGAATGACACACATCCTTCACCGCACCATTGGTAACAGCAGCAGCTCCAAGGCCAATCAGCTCCTGCAAGGACTGCAGTCCCACGACGAATCCCAGCAGCTACAGGCTGCCATCGAAATGTGCCAGATGCTGGTAATGGGCAATGAGGATACCCTCGCCGGCTTTCCAATCAAGCAGGTGGTCCCCGCTCTAATCCAACTTCTTCGCATGGAGCACAACTTTGACATCATGAACAATGCCTGTAGAGCATTGGCATACATGCTGGAAGCGCTGCCACGGTCCTCGGGCACCGTGGTAGAGGCGGTTCCAGTTTTTCTGGAGAAACTTCAGGTTATCCAGTGCATGGATGTGGCGGAACAAAGTTTAACCGCTTTGGAGATTCTCTCCAGGCGTCACAACAAAGCCATCCTGCAGGCAAATGGCATTTCGGCCTGCCTCACCTATTTGGACTTCTTTTCGATTGTGGCTCAGCGTGCAGCCTTGGCGATTGCAGCTAATTGCTGCCTCAACATGCATCCAGAGGAATTCCACTTCGTGGCGGAAAGCTTGCCGTTACTAGCTCGTCTGCTTTCGCAGCAGGATAAAAAGTGTGTGGAAAGCGTATGCTCAGCTTTTTGTCGTCTGGTGGAGAGTTTCCAGCACGACAGCCCGCGTCTGCAGCAGATCGCCAGCCCGGATTTGTTGAAGAACTGCCAGCAGCTACTGCTGGTCACACCAGCCATCCTGAATACAGGAACCTTCACGGCCGTGGTTCGCATGCTCAGTTTGATGTGTGGCAGCTGTCCGGATTTGGCAATCTCTTTGCTTAGGAACGACATAGCGGCCACTCTGCTTTATTTGCTCACTGGAAATGCTGAGCCTGCTGCGGCCAGTGCCACCCATGTGGAGCTAATCTCACGCTCACCGTCAGAGCTGTACGAACTCACCTGCCTTATTGGTGAGTTGATGCCGCGCCTACCCTTGGATGGGATCTTCGCTGTGGATTCACTGCTGGACAGGCCCACGCTAAACACCCAGGATCAGGTGCACTGGCAGTGGCGAGATGATCGCGGCTCTTGGCACAATTATTCAACGATTGATTCGCGTCTGATCGAGGCCGCCAACCAGAGCAGCGAGGACGAGATAAGCCTGAGTACATTTGGACGCACCTACACTGTGGATTTTCATGCCATGCAGCAGATTAACGAGGATACCGGCACCACACGTCCCGTTCAGCGTCGTCTCAACCATAACTATGTGGCGCCCATGTCAGCGGGACAGGACTTGACCACCACCGCGGCAGGGTCCACGGCTTCGGGAGGAGCTTCTACTTCTGCTGCTGCAGCAGCCGCTGCCTCCAATAACAATAATAATCCACCAGGAAATAGTGGAAGCCAAGTAAAGCGCCGTCCATCACTGGACGCTAGAATCGCATGCCTCAAGGTAAGTAATGGCCCAAAATTACGTTTAAAAAAATAAGTTTTATGTTGACAATCTTGTGATGCTAGAGTCTTTTTGTACTCTAAAATTACAAAGTTGTATTACATTTTATTCGACTTCTGCTTAAGAAGCATTACTATCAAAAGCAATAGTTTTCAACACTTTACCTACAAATAATTTGTATTGTGTTTATTTCTAGGAGGAGCGAGGTCTGGCTGCTGACTTTATCAAGCACATATTTAATGTGCTCTACGAGGTTTACAGCTCGTCGGCCGGCCCGAATGTACGCTACAAGTGCCTGCGCGCTCTTCTGCGCATGGTTTACTATGCCACGCCAGAGCTGCTGCGTCAGGTGCTCAAGTACCAGTTGGTCTCCAGCCACATTGCTGGCATGCTGGGCAGCAACGACTTGCGTATCGTGGTGGGAGCACTGCAAATGGCTGAGATCCTGATGCGCCAACTGCCTGATGTTTTTGGTACTCACTTCCGTCGCGAGGGAGTAATCTACCAGTTCACTCAGCTGACGGATCCAAACAATCCCATATGTGCTAATCCCTCGCCGAAACCACTTAGCACAACCGCAACACCAACCGCCAATGCTGGCGGATCCCAATCAGCACCGGCCTCCGCCAACAGTCTGCAGGTTAATCCATTCTTCATGGATAGCGCCCCGGGTTCGTCCAGTGCGTCCACAACTCCTAGCAGCAGCAAGCATCAATCATACAGCGTGAAGAGCTTCTCGCATGCCATGAACGCCCTGACGGCCAGCGCGAAAGGAACTCCTGCCGTAGCGTTGGACGCATCAGGTACATCTACCCCAGCTGGTGGCTATAACTACAGCAGCTCGGCGCCCTCTTCATCCTCGACAGCTGGAGCACCCGCTGCCTTCTTTGTGGCTCAGCAGGGCGATCCACGGCAGTACGTGCACTTTCAGCAGCCGGCGGTTCCACCACCACCACCGCAGTTGGAGCTGCTACCAACTGGAGTTCAGCAACAAGGGCAACAGGTGCCCCAGGTGATCTACCAGCCGCAGCAGCAGCAGCCCGCCCACTTGGTGGTGGCTTCCACGAGCAGCGCCGCTGCCTCAGCATCCTCGTCTTCGTCCTCCTCGTCCTCGGCCTCGGCGCTGCAGCACAAAATGACGGACATGCTAAAGAGAAAAGCACCTCCCAAGCGAAAATCGCAAAGCAGTGGTAGGGCCAAGTCCAGGCAAGACGATGCAGCGGTAGCAGCAGCTGGATCTGGAGCAGGGGGAGCCCCTCCCGCCTCAGCCAGCTCAGCTATGCACGAACTTCTCAGCCGTGCCACAAGTACGTATACTAGTAACTTATTTTGCCAGGTTTCTTTTTCTAATGCATAATCGATTCTCACGCATTTTCAGGTCTTGGTAGCGGCACTGGAGGCAGGAGTACGCCCAGTTCGGGCAGTGGTTCTGGCAGCTCCAAGTCTCGCTTTAATGCCGGAAACTCGACCAACGCCGGATCGACTAAATCGTCGTTCCTGGCATCGCTCAATCCGGCTCGTTGGGGCCGTCAGACAGCTCATCATCATCACCATCATCAGCAGTCGCAGCAGCATCACGGCCTTTCCAAAGATACCGGCAACGCTAACGCAAGTGGATCCGGTTCTGGAGCTGGTTTGGCTTACACAGTGACCCAACATGGCGCTGGTAGTGGGGCTGGTGGACTGAACGCAGCAGCCGTTGCGGCCAGTATCAGCAAGAGTATCTCCCACGCCAATCTCCTAGCGGCGGCCAACAGGGAAAGGGCACGTCAGTGGGTGCGAGAACAGGCCATAGACTTTGTGAAGCGCTACACTGAGCAGGAGGCCAGGAGGAGTAAGGCTGCGTCAGAAAGTGGAACCACTCAGAGCGGAAGTAGCGGAGTGGGATTATCTTCGACAGGGAATACTACACTGTCGACGGCGGGCAGCACTAACGTCTTAGAGCGTCTGTCCAGCATTCTGTTTAAGCTCAACGGGAGCTACCACGACTGCCTGGATGCTCTCCTCGAGCTGAAGACAATCCTTTTGGAGAGTGACATCTCTCCGTTCGAAGTGAATCATTCTGGCCTCATCAAGGCCATGCTCAACTATATGACTAGCGAGACGGGATTGGTAGAGCGCGATGCCCGCCTGCGCAGCTTCATGCATGTATTTGCCGGTCTGCCATTGGAGCCTCTTCTCCAGAACGTCGGGCAGATGCCCACCATCGAGCCGCTAGCATTCGGCGCTTTTGTGGCCAAGTTAAATGGTTGCGTCACGCAGCTAGAACAGTTTCCCGTCAAGGTTCATGACTTTCCCGCTGGTCCTGGGGGCAGGTCCAATCAGAGTGCGCTGCGTTTCTTCAACACTCATCAGCTTAAGGTAAGTGGAGAAAAGTTAAGGCATTTAATTAGGCTTTAATTTTTTAAAACGTAAATTTAACGTGCAGACTAGAACATGGATTTTTTGTTTAGACCATTTTATATTTTTATGATCTTAACTTGTTTATAAATCTTAAATTCATGTTTGATTTAAATAAAATAATAAAATCGATTTTATTCTGACTAATTCTATTTTTTCTTCCACAGTGCAACTTGCAGCGTCATCCGCAGTGCAGTAATCTGCGTCAGTGGAAGGGTGGCACTGTAAAGATTGACCCGCTGGCCATGGTCCAGGCCATTGAGCGGTATCTAGTGGTGCGCGGCTACGGCGGTATTCGTGCAGACTCTGACGACGACAGTGAGGAAGATATGGACGATAATGTAGCAGCGGTGGTGATGACTCAGGCGGGCTTTAAGCACAAGCTGCAGTTCACGATCGGAGATCACGTGTTGCCCTACAACATGACCGTCTACCAGGCAGTCAAGCAGTTTTCGCCGCTAGTCAGTGAACAGCCAGAGACCGATAACGAGTCGGAGACGCTTTTAGGAAATGCCAGCATATGGGTGCAGCAGCACACCATTTATTATCGCCCCGTAGAGGAGGAAGTTGCTTCGGGAGCGGCCACGGGAGCAGCTTCGAGCAGTAGCTCCTGCAGCAGTGGCGTGCAAAAGCAGCAGAGCACTTCCAGTTCCGCCTCTAGCTACGCAAATGCTTCCTCCTCGTGCTCGTCCTCGTCGGGAGTGGCCAGCGGGGGAGGATCATCCTCGAAGAAGGCCCACAAATCCAGCAGCAAGTTCATGCGCAAAAAGACTGAGCTATGGCATGAAGGAATAGCCCCGGGAGTGATTTCAGCTCTAAAGCCATTCCTCAGCAGCTCGCTTCCAGCTGATGTAGTGACAGTGCAGGATTCCTCGCTGGATGCACTGTGTATGCTGCGAGTTATCCACGCTCTTAATCGCCATTGGGAGCATTTATACGGATGTGTGGTGCGTCAAAACATCATCCCCCAGGCGGAGTTTGTACACCCGAAGATCACGGCCAAGGCGAATCGGCAACTGCAGGATCCGCTTGTCATCATGACCGGAAACCTCCCGCAGTGGCTGCCCCAGATTGGCATGGCCTGTCCATTCCTCTTCCCCTTCGAGACGCGTCACTTGCTTTTCTACGCCACCAGCTTCGATCGGGATCGCGCTTTGCAGCGTCTGCTGGACACCACGCCCGATCTGAACGCAGCCGAGTCTTCAGAACGCGTGGCTCCTCGCCTTGATCGCCGCAAGCGGGCTATTTCCCGGACGGAGATACTCAAGCAGGCCGAGCACATCCTTCAGGACTTTGGGCACTCCAAGGCTTTGCTTGAGATTCAGTACGAGAATGAGGTTGGCACGGGTCTGGGACCTACACTGGAATTCTACGCACTGGTCTCTGCAGAGTTACAGCGTACGGATCTTGGGCTGTGGAATGGCAGCGATAGCTACAAGCAGAACTCTGTGACTATTGTGGATGTGGTGAAGGCCAGCAGTACTGTGTTGCACATTGAGGATGCCCTCGAAGCAACCACCATGGACCAGGGCCCTCCAGCAGCGGGAGGAGCGTCGCTTGTAAGCAGCACCACCACCACCACAACAACAACAGCCACCGCACAGCAGCATCCACCCACTCGCTCCAGCAGTCGCACACATCTCTTGCGCAGTGTAGCTGGCCAACAACAGCTGTCACAGCCGGTGGAGCACAGCTCATCAAGCGCCGGCACCAATGAGAATGCTCTAAATATGATTATCGCACAGCAATTCAGTGATATGAACTCTGCTGATCCAGCAGCCACTGACAATCCCAGCAGTACCACAACCACAACCAGTGTGGTGGAGCAGAACACAACTACGAATCACTCCAGTGCCACCACTACTACAACCACCACTATTATGAGTTATGTGCATGCGGTGCACGGCTTGTTCCCTCTGCCTCTGGGTAAATCCTCGAAGCTTCCGCAGATGACCAAGGCCAAGGCCAAGTTCAAGTTCTTGGGCAAGTTTATGGCTAAGGCGGTTATGGACAGTCGCATGGTAGGATTATTCTGTTCAATTCATGAAATGTGATCTGATTGACCCTTTTCTCCCCCTTAGTTGGACTTGCCCTTCTCATTGCCATTCTATCGCTGGCTTGTTAGCGAAGAGCATTCGATTGGCCTTGCCGATCTGATGCGTGTGGCCCCGGAGGTGCAAAACACTTTGGTTCGTCTACAGGATCTTGTGCGCCAGCGGGAGTACATTCTGACCGACCCAAACATTGATGCCATGGAAAAGACAGAAAAGGTCAGTAAATCATTACAGCAAATATTAATGTTTCTTCGTTACCATTTTAATAATGGATTGCTGATTAGGTTCAGGTTCTTTAATATTTTAACGGTCTATAATACCATTTGATAAAATCATTTTCTATGGTTTTCCAGATTGAACAGCTGGACTTGGATGGCTGCCCCATCGCAGACTTGGGTCTGGACTTCGTACTGCCCGGACATGCCAACATTGAGTTGTGTCGTGGCGGTCGTGATACACCAGTGACTGTCCACAACCTCCACCAGTATATCTCGCTGGTCACTTACTGGTTCCTGATCGAGGGTGTCCAGAAGCAGTTCGAGGCCTTACGTGAGGGTAAGAAAAAGACTCAACTTACCTGCCTAAAATTATGATTTAACCAAAAAGAAAGCAGGCTAAGGCATGCCGATGTAATATACCCTTGCATATCGTTATTTAGTATCTTTCAAGCTTTATTGTTTTCCTATCTAAAACCCGGTTAAAACCTTATTTATTAGAAAACTGGTTCAAGGCCAATTAGTTCATAATTTTTGTAGGTTGTGTAAATCTTCAGTTTCACCAACAGAATATTTATCTTTCTTTTTTAGGTTTCGATTCCGTCTTTCCCATCCAACGGCTCCGCATGTTCTATCCAGAGGAGCTGGAATGTGTCTTCTGTGGATCGGCCAGCGAGCAACAGCAGCCGCGGTGGGAAACCAAGATGCTACAGGACAGCTGTCGCACAGATCACGGATTCCACCAGGAGTCGCAGGCTATTCAATATCTGTACGAGATCCTGGCCTCGTACAATCGCGACGAGCAGCGTGCTTTCTTGCAGTTCGTGACAGGTTCACCCCGCCTGCCGACTGGCGGATTTAAGGCCCTCACGCCGCCATTGACTATCGTGCGCAAGACGCTGGATGGAAACCTAAACCCCAATGATTACCTACCATCTGTGATGACCTGTGTCAACTATCTAAAGTTGCCCGACTACTCCAGTCGCGAGGTGATGCGGCAGAAACTGAAAGTGGCCGCCAACGAGGGCAGTATGTCCTTCCACCTCTCGTAAGCAAGCAACGGAACAAAAACCAACCCCTTCCGCAAAAACAAGATCTGCAATAACACAAACAGGAACTACACAAAATACTGTATGGGATATATTTCATCCACACGGATATATTCCGCAACCAAACTTCTGCAGCACGGTCTAACTGGATGGGTCTTATTTTTTTTGTTTTCTTACGGAAGTTACTTTCGTCGCGCGCGCTTCTCCCCCCGCCCTTCACTTTTCCATTTTGGCAAGGGCGCGCCATGCTAAATTTCAATATAAATATATAATTCAAATATATTTTTTATAAACAAGTTTTGCAAATAAGAAGAAACGGGATAAAAGGACTGGAATGCTGACGGGAATGAAGTCAAGACAGAAACTAATGATGGATACACCCCACACCTCTCCCATTAAACGTTACTTTAAATAAATTGAATAGTAAAAATCGATTATTCAATAGCCGATCATTTGTCCAAACGAAAACGCACAGATCGGTGAATTGTCGATCTAAGCGTTGCGTTCTAGTTGAATTTGTTTTAGTTTGCTTTTCCCCCATTCTTATTATTCTCCGCTAATTCTAATACTTAACTGTAATCAAAGAATTATTTTATTAAGTTTTTTTTATTTGTTATGTTGAACATTTTTCACTGGCGTTTAAATATGAGTTTAATTAATTTGTAAGCATCAAATGTGCATAAACGCTTATTAGAAACGAAAATGAATGAATATAGAATGAGGTGTAATTTGAGCATTGGACGTTGAAGAGTAGCCCTTATATGGAGAGGGAGAATTCATCATTATTTAAATATAGCAATCCAAAATAAATGATCTAAATAAAAATCGCCCACCCTTAAAAGTTACATTTAATGAATTAATAATATATTAAACAAAAATATACCTTAATGATCTATCTTGCATGCCTACAAGAAAATTGAATGCAAATTTTGCAAGCTGTGTTACATCAAAAGCATACTAAAGCCATTATCGGTGTATGTTTAAATTGAAGAAAATGTGAAATGGATTAAGAAAACCCGGATAAAATGAAGTTAGTGTTTAGTACACATCCCTTTTACATAAACTATGCTTACAAATATATATAAATAAAATATATTTAAACTGTAACATTACATAACTTTATAGCACTTGAAGCATATACATACATTTTTGTGTTGTCTAACAGAAACGAAACCGAATGCTAATAAATAAATCAAATAAAAATGGATCAACATTAAAACAGAAAAGCGAAATCGATCTTACATTAAATCTAGATACAAATCTTTGCAGTACTGAAAACTGATTACTGACATGTGGTATATATATACATATAACTATAAAATCATATATATAAATAAAATAATTATATTTAACTGGAAACATTGGCATCTCTCGAGATGCTGGTCAAGTTATAATACAAAAATGCTAGAATTAAACTATCAAATAACAGTAATATTACATAATACCTATGTAGTTACATCAACAAACACATTTGCTCTATAATAACGACATGAACGTGAAACAAACCAACCAAGAAGCAAGCAAATAAAACAAAAAGATAATATGAAGAAACAAGTGTATTGAATTTTCAGAGTTTTTTTATTGGAATCACCTGTATTTAATCAGGACGATGCATGGTAGGTAGGTATGCATGCTTAGGGATAAGAGGGTGTTCAAGTCTCCGCTCTTGGCGGGTTAGCAAAAACAATTAACAAATTAACAAATAACAAATGGAAAGATATGGAAAATAACTTTAAAATATAGAAATATTGAAATTGATATTGTTCAAGGCGGGATCGCTGTTATCAGCACCAACAAATGCGCTAGAAACCATACTCGGAATTGAGCAACTAAACATCTCCTCTACACTGATTGCATGAAAGGGACACAACGCCGAGTTTCATGAGGTAACATGTCGCTGAAAGGATACAAGTATTGCCCTATTGGTCAAGATATGATCAGCGTCACTGACTACATGATCCCAAAACTCCATTCTATTCAGACGCAGCACCGCAAGATCGCCAAAGGTGGACTTGACGTGATCCCGTTCTTCCTTCTACCTGTTGCACGGGCAATTTCATGTTGTCGCACAAGACATTTTAATTAAAAAAAAAAAAAAAATTGAATTGAAGTAAAGGCTTTTACTTTTCACCCTTCCCAAGCACTATGTTGTGTAAAAATCTTTAAAAGACTGCCGTCTTTGCTGGGGACCAATTACTCGTAGGGTAAAAGGGTATCACTATGGACGGCAGTCCATGTAGTGACGAAGCGCACCAGGAGAGTGTGCGAAGGCGACTACTATATATACACGAAGAAATGAAAATCTGCTGTGTTAGTCCGATCGTAATGAGTAATACACCAATCGAAAGGTATTGCAAAAACTTAAAGGATTGCATACCAAGACTTTAAGAAAATCAATTGGCTTGGGAGAGAGAGCGGTGAAAGTGAAAAAGTGAAAATTTCGAAATTTGGAGCTGTTGGGGCCGGTGGGGATAAATGCCCCCTCGCAATGTTTTAGTTGTATTCCTTTTGAAAATACCCGTCGAATGAGGGGTCATTTGTCAAAATCCGACGCTCCGTTCAAAAGTGCACGCTGCAATAGAAAATGCCTGTGAAGTGAAAAAGGCTGGAATAGTTTGCTAGGGCGGGCCGAATGAGAAAATATTAGAAAGTCTATTTAATAACGAGTGTAATAATTTTTCGTCACAAATGTTGATATCAGAACTTTTGTATGTTCAAGGTGCGATCGTCACTAGTTTTTTACCTCGTTAAGAGGTGTTTTTATTTGATATAGTATTCGTGCAAAAGTATGTAACAGGAAGATGGAAGCGTTTAAGACCCCATGAAGTATATAGAGCCGAGTCGATATAGCCATGCCCGTCTTTTTTATTATTATTATGTAAAATTTGATCAGCCACTAGATATCGCTGACGACTGCGTGTCTCCATCTCCCTCGCATTTTCTTTAGCTGAGTAACGGGTAGCTGATAGTCGAAATACTCGATTAAAGCGTTTTATCTTCTTTTGATGCGATTTGTTTGGTATGAATAGTCCAATTAGCAGTTCTTTTTTGATGCAGTTTCAGATATATGTAAATATTTTCGTACCCCTAGCCTCAAATGGCTGGCTGTATTCCTATTAATGTAATAGTTTAACATGTAAATGAGCCATTAAGTACAGAAAAGTCTCACATACTAGCCTTCCTGTAGGATAAATAATCAACAAAAGACAGGTAAAAAAAAAATAGCCAAATACTTACTTTTGCGTATACATATACTCAAATTTTTTAGTTTAACTGCGGATCAAACTAATTTTTAGACTCGGTTAACATTATCGTGGAAATGGCCAAATACCATATAAATAAATAAAAAAGTTTTTTTTTGGCAAATACGATGTAAATAAAAAAACAACTTTTTTTTCGGTGTACTTGTTATTCCGTTTAGCATTGGTTGTTAAGGAAAGCCAGTTGGCTTTTCTGGTTGTCATTGAAACGGATAAGTAAGTAGGGGTTATACTAAAATGTTTTATTAATTCTCACCAGACGAAAAATTTTGGCCGAAAAACTAGGACGTGATTCAACATACTGCTATTGCCGAGAGGCTTATCTTATAGCACAATGAATCGCACCGACGATATGAAGAGGTCCTCGCTCAATGACTTCAAACTGGAAGCGATGGCCTCCATGGGCTGGGCGGTGGATTCCGACATTCCCATGGCGAATGCCGAGAACCTGGCCATCCTGAAAGAGTTGGCTTCCCTGAGGGCATTGAAATTGGAGCTTCAACAACACATGAATTCGCTAGACGAACGCGAGAAGGCGGTGGAACGACATACTCGTAACATTGAGGGCACTATTCAGCAGAATATAGTAAGCTAATAAGTTAACACAGTACTTTTCCTGATTGTTCTTACTCGTTACCTCTCCAGACATTGTACAGCTCCTTGAAGGACGATGTTATAAAGGAAGCGCACAATGTACAACTCGTGATATTAGAACGAAACAAGATCAAGGAGGATCTGCGTAAGAATCAAAAGGAGCTGGAGGAATATACTGAATACGCCGAGGTTACAGAACGTAAGTGAGACTTAGATGTTGCTGTACTATCTAGATGTACTTATTGTCATAAATGGGATCAATTGCAATTTGGTATTGTAAAGTATTGTAAAGATCTCGGTATACTAGAGAGTTCATATTCAGCATTGAGATTATAATAATGCTGTTTATTTGCCACGACCTATAAAACGTCCAATAGCTTTTTGAAGGTATATACTCCAAAGCGAACCATTACCGTGGGAGCTATTAACAAATTACGTTCGATCCATCGAACTATCGATACCATTCAATATAATCTTAATTCTATTTAGTTTGATATCAGTAACGGGTATCTGATGTTCAGAAGAAAAGTGTTTTGAACTTATTGTTTATTATCTCAATGCCAGGTAAGATCTGCCAGAACAAGCGCGAGATAGATGAGCTGACTTCTCGAATCAAGTTGGCCAAGACCACCTTGGTGGAGTGGACGAAGGCCATGGAAGACGGGAACAAGGGCTACCAGTTGATCGAAAAGTACTATCTGGATGATCAGCAGAAGGCCCGGGAGCTGAACACCAAGCGGCAGCTCCTACAGGCCGACATAGACAAGCGGCGCAAGCAAGTGGTCCTCCTCTACGACGAGCAGATGACTCTGGAGAAGAATCTGGAGCGGACCGCCTGTCTGTATAGGTCTGCTCACGCAGAGCGTCGCCAGATGGTGGAGACGTGGAAGAGCGCAGTGAACCAGATGACCCAGCGAGAGCACGACATCCAACGCAGCGAAGTGGAGTGCGCTGAGCTGGCCCAAAAGGCGCAGCAAACGGCGCTGATCTACAAGGATCAGGATAACCAGCTGACCGAGGTGATCGACAACAACCGCCAGGTGGAGATCGGCATCGAAGCCTTGAACGAGGAGACCTCCGACATGAAGAACCGGATACAGATCCTGATCGATGCCTCGCTGCTGAAGGAGCGCGAGATCGATGGCCTGCGCCGGGAACTGGAGAACCTCTCGAACCGGGTGCACCTGCAGCGCATGGAGAACCGTAGTCAAGCGAAGAAGCGCGATGAAAAGGTGCAGGAGATAGAAAACTTCTCCTTGGTGATGGAGAAGGTCGATGCCCGGCTGAAGTCCATACAGAACAAAGCACTCAATGCGGAGCAGCGTCTTCTCATTCTGGAGGAGATGATGGAGGCCGAGGAGTCGGCTCTGAGGAACCTGGACAAGGAACAGGAGAAGGTCAACGAGATGCTGTACCGCACACAGAGGCAGGTTATCGAGCTGCAGGACGAGGAGAAGATCCTGAAGGTGCAGAACGACTCCCTGAACTCAAATCTGGCGGCCATCAAGCGCAGCCAGCAGCAGGTGACCCACGAGCTGAAGCGCCAGACGGAGATCCACTACAGCCTGTCCTTCAAGTGTCTGGAAGCGGAGCGGAAATACGGAGAGTTCAAGGGTCAGGCGGACGACCCCGAGGTGGAGGCCATCAACTTGGCCCGGCTCAACGCCCTGGAGCAGGAGTACGAGAAGCTACATCGCCTCATAGCCACCACGGAGGCCCAGAACAAGAAACTGAACTACAACATGAACAACTTGGTGGTGCAGTACAACGCCGACGAGAAGGAACTCGAAAAGGTCAGGTTCAAGATCAAGGAGGCTCAAGTCTACTGCGAGGGCACCGTTAAGAGACTTCGCCAGAACCGATATGAAAACTCCGAGCTCATAGTGGATCTTAACATGGTAAAGATGCGGTGCAACGACCTCGAGGTGGGCATTGGTGGCTGCGAACAGGGCACCTACGACCTGGATCAGCATCGACTTGCCTTCCGGCGGGCCCTCAAGGATCGCAGCGTCGAGCTCCGCAGCCAGGAAGATGTGTTGCTCCTCAAGAAGAAGCACCTCAACGAGGAACTTAGCACCCTGCGAGCAGATCTTGGCGAGCGGAAGAAGCAAATAGAGGCGATGAAGGCGAGGTTCGAACTGACCGCCCAACTGCTGGGCAAGAACGAGGACGGCTCCATCATGACCAGCACCCAGCTGAAGGTGGAAAGCGCCCAGGAGCGCCAGATGCTGGCCGACGAGGGCGACGCCCTCAACAAGAAGGTTCTCAAGGCTGAGAAGGAAGTGGTTGCCCTGGAGAACACGCTTCGCCAGTTTGACAAATCCAACGACAACTACCGCAAGACATTCCGATCTGTGGATGAAAACTCGAAGGGTAAGTTTAGGAGCCGTGGGAAAAGTTCAATGGGTAGCATCAGTGGTTATTCCAGGAGTTGGTTGTGGGAACAACAAAGTTTTTGTTGCTTACTTTTTGAACACCATAATTCCTTTCACTTTTCATCTGAGTGTACTTAATTCTAAAATTTTACAAATTAAGTATATGTTTAAAAATTTTGATCTTATGTGTCACGTTCTATAGAATATTTATAATTATATTTATATTTAGAAAACCATTTTTAAAACTGTTTACTTCTAAAAATGAAATAGGAATTGTTTTCACCAAATTGGGTTGCACAGTTTTGCAATTTATTTTACTTCATTACTACCATCGTTAATTTTTATGACAAAAAGGGTTAATGATCAAAAGTTATGGAATCTCAAGAGCTATTTATTTCATTTCATTTATACTATAGAGCCGTTTTTTGAAAAAATAGCCAAGAAACGACAACAAAAACTAAATGTATTATTTCATATCGAATTTTTTTTCTGTATGAATCCTTTAAATCAATTTCGACATCACAAATTTAAATTTTCATAGAGGAGTTATAATTGGGACTAATTCGTTTCTATGATTTACTCATATTATATTGCCTAAAATACACCGATTATCACTTCTTCATTCCAGATCGCGAACGCGCCGAGATGGAGCTTAAGGAGCTGGAGGCATCCTACTGCCGCGATCTGGAGAATCTGAAGGTGCTGCGGTGCAAGGCTCAGCACTACGACCAGAAGCAAGCAGCGCAGCGTGCTGAGGAGGAGGATTTGATTGGCAGGATGGAAAAGGCGAAGGCAAGACGGGCGGAGCATGCAGCAATTTTGGAGAAGATCGAGCGCGAGTTGGACGACCAGCGACTGAAGTTGGACAGGGCGCAGCGCGAGATCAGGACGCAGATGCGGGAGATCAAGGCGCGGCCTTTCAGCGAGGAGTACCTGGCGCAGTTCGAGCGGGATCTGAATCTGCAGGAGCTGGAGACGCGCAACACCAAGGCACTGAACATGCTTACCGATCTAGCCAGCAGCGACGAGGCCGGCGCAGATATAATGGGAATGATGGTGCGGAAGGGCATCAAACTGCCGACGCACCTGAAACGCACGGCGAGCCGTGTGTCCTGGAACAGCAGCTCCTCGGCCAAGTCCAAGTCCTCGCAGGATCAGGATGCCGACTCCTATCTCAGCGTTAAGGGCAAGTCCTTCCTGTGCGAGGGCGTGAGTGCCCGGTCCTCGGCCTCCGATATGAGCTCGCTCAAGGACGACAGCTCTTCCACCACCTCCCAATCCGCTCTCAGCATCGTTTCCCTTGAGTTTCCCATGCAGAAGAAAAAATAATGTGTTTTAATATATTTATTTAAATTTTCCTTTGGTTATTCAATGATCTCAGCCCGTTTGCTTGTTTGGTCTTCACGTGCTTGGTCATCGCAGTGTTTACAAATTGACCGTCTAAACGGAACAGCGAATAAAATGCGTTGCCAAAGCGGGTCAAAACAAGAGAGCAGTGCGGCAATAAAAATAGCCCACAACAAATTCAATGGGGGTATACTAGTACCACAGTGCAGAAGTGTGTATTTTGTGGATCGGGTATTCGAACTCGACTATCGTATACTCTCTTTCCCAATAACGGAATATATTTTAGTTCTATAAGCACCTCGACATAATTTTCATCTTTTAAACGGTTTAAAAATTATTCACAAATTGTCAAAAAAAAATAGAAATCAATAAAGAAATGAATTTCCCGCAAATTTTGGGAAGTCCAATATACACTTCTATAAAAAAATTTTAAGAATGACTGAAAAACTGATCTGGTAAGCAATGGAACATTTAACATGCACCTTTATAAGTTTCACCTCTTGAAAATATTTTAAATAAGATATGTTAAGGTTGAGTTTTCTAATACCGTGATATATCACGCTAGGAACAAATATAGTAATATAGTATGTAATTTAATGTTCTTGGCACTTTCTTAAAAGCAAAAAATAAATAAGATAGTATCATGGTAACCAATATTCCAATAAGATTTTTGTACAGGTCAAAAAGCATTTGCTTTTCATGATGGATCGCTGAACTCTTTCAAGTAAGTCTGATAAATGGCATATATGATGTATCCTATTCAGATTGCTTTTCTGTGTCGTGCGTTACAAAGACTAGAACGAAGGCTATATGGCCGCCAATGGCAGCATGTATCAGCCAAAAATATTTATATATACACATGCTCAGAGCTATATTTCGAAATAGGGTTCCCAGAGGCAGGCAGAAAAGAGAGTGCACCGTTGGAGAGTTGAGTTTTCGATGCTACGAGTGTTTTCGAAAGTCTTTTTGTCGATTCGACGATCCGCGCCGGGCATTTCATTAATTTTCATTATTTCGTTTAGCTGGCATCGGTGGCGAGAACTCAGATTGCTGGGCCCAAAAGTTTTTAAAAATTTTCACTTGCTGATATTTTTAGAAAATTCTGAAAGCGGAAAGACTGAGCTGTCTGGGAATGGACTCCTGAATAGATGTGCACCGAGCAAAAAGGAGGAATATCCAACTGAAAGGTGACGGATTTGCATAAGACTCAATTGGGTGTGCTGGCGGAATGTGTTCCACATCGGTGCTGTGTCCGCTGTGCGCGGTGCCCAGTTTCGGGAGTATTGACGCACTGCAGCAGAGGCTGATCAAGGCGGCCAACGGACCACTGGCCTGTCCCTTCGCCAACTGCAAGGAGCTTTTCCTGGGCTTGGACAAGCTCACCATCCACCTGTTTTCGCACACCAGTCTGATGGGCCAGGATGCAGTCGCGAGCCCGGTTAATGTCCAGCCCGTTCCGCCCTTGGTTGCCGTAGCTGCTCCCAAGAAGAGGGTGAAAAAAGCCAAGAGCAAACACCTTGTCCCGCCCCCGCCACCCGTTCCCCCAACTCCCCCCGCCAATTGTGACATTTGCGAATTCAGTTTCCGGAATAGCGAGCTGAGGGACATGCACATCCGGTTGGTGCACGAAAATGCGGAAGGAGAGCAAAAGGCAAAGGAGCCGCAACAGGAGGAGCCGGTAAGTGAATTGAAATTAAGGAAATGCTTGTAAAGTTGTTTATGGAACTGCATACATAATCTATGGACATTGTCCATATGTATGATATCAAATATAGTTTTGAGTTTGATAAAAAATTAAATGGAATTACAAGTTAGTCCGTGAGGCATCGTTACCTTAAGCTAATTAAAAAAAAACCCACAAAATCCCCTCACAAATCCCATAGATTAATTTTAGAAACTACATACCATTCTAACTATATCATCTTACGAAAATAATTTTAATAATACATAGTAGTGTGAGTTCATATTATTTATTTATTTATTTTATATATATGTTCCTACTCTATTTTGAGATATTAAAAGCTTTGTTATTTTAGTTACAGGATCAGGAGCCCTACAAGTGTCATCTATGCTCCAAGACCTTTCGCATGAAGGGCTCACTTCGAATACACCTGAAAGTAGTGCACATGATGGGCGTGCCCTGCTCGAATCCCAGCCCCGTACCCTCCTCCACTGCAGTTAGTCCCTCGCCCAAGCTGAGCATTTGCGATCGCATCCGGCATAAGGAGGCGGGTGCCGTGGGGAGCGCCAACATAACGTCCACCAGCACCCAGCCCTATGCCCTGAGTGGGGCAATCAGCATGCTCCAGCAATCCCCCAGTTCGCCGGAATCATCGGGTACGGCCACCCCAAAGTTGTGGGAGTGCGATGTGTGTGCCAAGTCCTTCACCACCAAGTACTTCCTGAAGAAGCACAAGCGGCTGCATACCGGCGAGATGCCGTATACGTGCGCGATCTGCGCCAGGACCTTCACCTTCCAGCAGTCGTACCACAAGCATTTGCTTTACCACAGCGAGGTGAAGCCCCACGTCTGCGTGGTCTGTGGACGAGCCTTCAAGGAGCTGTCCACGCTGCACAACCACCAGAGGATTCACAGCGGGGAGAAGCCTTTCAAGTGCGAGGTGTGCGGTGGGTATCGATCATACTCTTTTATTTGATCTTTTCTAAACATATATGCCTTTACCAAGTAATTCTTTATCAATCGCATCCCACAGGCAAGTGCTTTCGACAGCGGGTGTCCTTTCTGGTCCATACCCGCATCCACACGGGGGTGATGCCCTACAAGTGCGAGCTCTGCCAAAAGACGTTCAGGTACAAGGTCAGCCAACGCACCCATCGATGTCCCACCGAGGAAGCCCAGACGCCGGAACAGCTGATTAAGGCCTTCCTGGAGGGCCACGACTCGCCCACTCAGCCTTCGCCGGCGAGCGTCGAAATAGCTGCCATCAACAGCGGCTCCATGGCAGATCCCGAACAAGAGGCGCTGCTCTCGCAGTCCATCGACGACATTGTGGTGGAGCAGTGCCAGAAACTGGGCATCTGTGGCGTGGAGCCGAGGGAGGAGCAAGGCCATCTTGTATGCCTCCAGCCGGTTGCGGTGCTGCACTTCAACGAGAATGGTTCCCCCATTCACCAGCTCCAGAACTTGAGACTCTACTCGCCGCAGCAGACGGAGCTGCCCAGCTCTGATGGAGAAGTCTTCCAGCGCTTCCTGATGGACGCCACGTAGCTGGAGCATAAATATCTGGATATTTATTTACACCTGGGTTACCATACGGATATATCAAATAACACTAAGCAATGATCTACGCAATGAGTTATCAAGTGATGGCCTTCTTCTGACGGTGTCACGAAATTCTTCAAAGGATCACAAAATATTTGGATTGTTCTAAGCCTCCTATTTAATTTTGAATTCCAAATAAATTTTACCTAAAATACAAATTTCTGTGATGATTTAAATCCAACTAAACAACAACAACTTTCACAAAATTTGGGGAAAATCTGCAAATACCCTTCCCAAAAGGCGAAGTTGAAATTCAATTCATAATTTAACTTGAACTTTTGTGCCCAAGTGTAAATCGGAAGGAACCCGACTTGGGTTAAACATACAACATTTTTAATATGACATGTTATTTTGTAATTTCCAAATTTACTTGCAATTTGAGTTGAATTTGGACCACGAAATTAAAAATTCGTTTCCCGTCTTTGTTTGATTACAGTATTATTTATTGTGAAACGTTCTTTTGAAATTGTTTATTCTGAACCGCTTCCAGAACTCGATCCGGATCCCGTAGGTGAGCCACTGCGAGAGCGACTGGGCGATCGAGATCCCGAGCCAGATCTGGATCCCGAACGGGATCGAGAGCCGGACTTGGAGCGAGAGCGAGAGCGCGAGCCAGACTTCGAACGGGATCTGGAACGTGAACCCGATTTCGATCTTGATCCAGACTTCTGGGAGCCTGCCGGCGAATTAGAGCGTGATCGGGAGCCGCTACCCGATCGAGAGCCAGACTTTGAGCGGCTGCTGGCCCGAGATCCGGAGCCAGAGCCCGAACCGGAACTGGATCCGCTGCGACTGCGAGTTCGGGAGCGGGACTTTCGATCGCGGGCTACCTGGGCTGGTGAATCCCCACCATCTGCTGCCTGTGTACCGCCGGAAGCATTCTCGCCCGACTTCTCTGTCTCGCCTATAACCTGGGTCTGCTCCTCGTTCTCTTCTAGCTCCTCATCGACCTCCTCCTCCTCTTCCTCGCCAGGAACTTCCAGTTGGCGCTCACGATAGCGCTGCATACGATGTTCCATTCCGTCCAACGGACGATGCTTGACAACCTGGAAAAAAGGAAAGGATGTTAGAGATAGACAAGACATTATATATATGATTATAAATTAATATAGAATGTAAATATCCATATTAAAACTGTTAACCAATTAAAAAAAAATATTTCCAAATTATGGTATTTCTTAACAAATAACCTTTTATTCCACGAGTGTGTAAAACATAAAAAGTGCAGATAAAAACTGCAAGACATCGTTTACTTACCAGCTTGGTATTGTTGGGCTGCTGGCCGACCTTCACGCGACGCTTGTTGAGGCGCACACGCGTCTCCAGCTCGTTGTAGTATATGCCGTCCGGTCGCATCACAAAGAAGTAGTTCTCCTCGTAACCCTTGGAAGCCTTGGTCTTCACGTTCCAGTTGTACTCTCGGGCAATCTTATACTCGTACTCCTCCTCCTCCTTATACAGCTCCCCGGCGACGAAGTCGGTGCGACGCTTCTCCAGCGTCTGCTCCGTGGGCAGGAAGTAGGCGACAAACTGTTCGCCGCTCTCGTCCATCACACCACGAATCATGGCCTGCGACATCTCCTCCAGCTGGGCGGGCACATTCTTGCCCACTGGGGCTGGATCGCTGTCGAAAATGACCTGGGCGCAGGGGTACTTCCAGTTGGTGAAGTCGGGGAAGATGGGCAGCACCTCCACGGGCACCACGTTGGGCTTGGAGTAGTGCTTGGTGATATCGCTCTTGGTGTCGCTGAAAGTCTTCTCGATGGCCTTGATCTGGGCATCCCGGTCCAGATAGAGGGTCTCCTCCCTGAGCGACTTTTTGACATTGTAGCCCACCTTCGCCTCGATGTTCTCCAGGTTCTGGGGCTGGAAGCGAGTCTGCTCCGTGGAGATGTACTCGGATTTGCGCAGCCAGGAGACTGTTCTCGAGTGCTGGCGGGAGCGTACAGAGTCCGTGGGCGTCAGGGTCTCCTCCTCCAGAAGTTTCTCATCCGCGGGGTCCAGCATGGTCATGGAGTCGGCCTGATAGAGCTCCCGATTGATCAGGTCAACCGTGACACCTAAATCGTGTTCCGTCAGCACATCGTACTTGAAGTTCCGCTCCAGCGACGTGGGATTGTACTGCACGAATCGGTGGCTGTCGAAGGGATATTGTAGGAACTTCAGGTCGAAGGGTATGTCCGGCAGGTTGTTCCCATATTTAACGCGGCAAATGATTTCCGACCTAAAAAGTAGTCAGTAAGACTGGTGTCTGAATCGCTTGCAATCCACTTACTTGCGCTCCGTTTGCCGCTGGGGTCGCTTGTCGGCACTGTTAACCGCCGAATTGTTGATCGTGGGCGGCATTGTGGTTTCCAACTGTTTACTCTGCTTAATTCCTTTGTTTTATTGCGTTAATTCCATTTACTGACCAAATCTAACAAAAAATTCTCAATTTGCGACTGCCAGTGTGACCGCACTTGACCGGCCAAATAATACGTAAATATACCAGCATTAGCAATTCTGGTATTTTTCATGCACATGTCAGTAATGGATGCATCCAGTTATTCAGTGCTACTCTAATGCAACTGCATGCAACTGCTTGCACTGCTTAAATTCCATTATTTGCTCATAACTTTTTGATGAATTGTCCGATTTTAAAAATTTCTTCTACATTTCGATAGGTATTAATAAACACACCAAAAGTGCATTTATGTTTTTTCGAAATCTTTAAAGAGGCGGCCAGACGCCTTTTAAAATTGTTTAAAAATTGTTTCTAGCTGTTATAGTTTCCGAGATCTCAGCGTTTATACGGACAGACAGGAAAACATACGGACATGGCTAGATCGACTCGGCTAGAAATCCCAATCGTAAACTGTCGATATCCTAATCCTAATCCTAACACAATTAATAGCTTAAAAAATTAATTTAAAAAAATATATGAACATTTAAAACATATCCATATCTGCATAAAAATTCTAACTGGGTAGTGCCTATCCTCCGGTAGTCCCACATTACGGCAAAACCTTATGGAATTAAACATTTTTGGCTTTAAAATTTAAATGTCATACGTGTCGTATTAGCAATTTTCGAGGCAATTTTAAGACAGCAATTTATTTAAAATCGACGTGGGTGACACATAAATTATTTTTGGGCAAAATTCGGGTGGAACGGGTTTTGATTTTGCCGTACATTACTTCCAAATTTCATCCAAAAAGACCTTCCCGGATTTGTTTGAGTTTTACAATTCGAAATGGTTAAATCAATTCGACCCATGTAACAAGCAAGAACTGTATAATATTTCTTATACTTACTTACTTTTTCTTGTTTGTCCTTGGACAAATATAAAAGGGGCCACCAAACCATCGAACAGGCGATTTGACCAAGAAATAGTCTCTTTATTAGAAATTTAATATTTCTGAGAATTTCACCTTTCTTTAAAAACACTGCACAGAAATTTTAAATACTCAAAATAAATATTAAAAATACTATAAGTAAGGCACTATATTCTTATTATTGTACTAATATCATAATGTACATGCAAAATCTGCTATGAATAATGTTCGCTTTTTGTACGACAATTTTCTAATATTTATAGAGCTGACAGTTTAAAAAGAAAATTTTTGCTCGTCTTAGGTGGTTTAACTTTCATCTCAGTGTATCTACAAATTTAACGCTGCATTAAATATAAGCCATGTAATTTACAATAATTAACTGGTAGTTATGAAAATTTACGTTTAGTTCTTTATTATTTACTTATTGATACTTAACTAAACATGTATATTTCCCATTTTGGAGTTCTTATTTTGGTGGCTCTGAGTGCCTTTGACTTAGTTTCTGCATCAGTAAATCCAATTGCAAGAGTTTTGGGGATTCACGACTCAGATGAAAACATGAACGATATCTTCGAACAAGATCCCGACGATGTAATAAGAGATATGGTTGGAGCTCTAGACTCAGATGAAAATATGAACGATCACGCCGATTCGTCTTCCAAGGGACATCACAAGAAGGCCAAATTACGAGGACGCCAGAGGAGTTTCATACGGAATCCCAACTATGTCAACGCAAACAAATATTTCGAAAAGATGTTTAAAAATGAACATGTGAGGAAAACTTATGTGGAGCATGAACTGCCTCATCCAAGATTTGGAAATAGTGAACAGAAGGATCAGGAACATTTTCCTATTGGCCTTTTATATTAGAGCCCATATAACGGAGACCATAATGACTGTGAAATGACCAGAGTAAACAACGCCAGCCCAACAAATTCCCAACGCAAATAAAAACAAAGCACAATAAATTGAATTAGCGGCAAATATTATTTCGTTTTGTGGAAAAAAATATAATTGTCACCTGTTTTGTTGTGGGGTTTGTTTGATAGATATCACTTAGTTGGAAGCTGCGAAAAATTCCCCCCTCAGCGCGAATTCGAGCAGGGAGTTCAATAACAAGGTTAAACGCACCACACATGTGGCAAAGAGAAAAATCTGTGCGATTTTCGTAAATTTATTTACAAGTGATATTAACGTGACGACGGCTTGGCAAAATAATCGTCACAAGAAATTAGCATCTGGTCGTTGATTGATCGCATAGCATAGAAAGAAAATAAATTAAGAAATCAGAGGTATTGCTTTAAAATGTGTCATCGCTGAGCATAGATTTTCAGGTTGAACAGATGATAAAAACCGAATAGGATTGTAGATTTTTTTAGTAATTTCTTTGAAACAGCTCTTCTGTTTCGAATAATAAATAATTGACAACTATGCAAGCAAAATGATCAAATTTCACTATGGATTTCTGTAAAACACGTAAGAGAAATTAATACCAAATTTTCTACATACGTTCATTACAATTCAAGTTAATTTGACTATCCTTGTAGTCAAAAGTTAGAAAGGCAGGCTATTTTATGTATACATGTGGGTTTCAGCCGAGCGTCACGCCCACTCTATCACAATCCCACAAAAGGCTAAAATTTGTCAAGTAATGTAACCGATTTCAGTATAAATTTAAATATAATTATACCCGTCACTCGTAGAGTAAAAGGGTATATTGTATTCGTACAAAAGTATGTAACAGCTAGAAGGAAGCGTTTCCGACCCCATAAAGTATATATATTCTTGATCAGGATCACTAGCCGAGTCGATCTAGCCATGTCCGTCCTCCGTCTGTCCGTCTGTCCGTCTGTCCGTCTGTCTGTCTGTATGAACGCTGTGATCTCGGAAACTACAAAAGCTAGAAAGTTGGGATTACCAACACATATTCTTAGGCTTCCTACGCAGCGCAAGTTTATTTCAGCCGAGCGCCACGCCCCCTCTAACGCCCACAATCACCCATAATCGCCCACAAACTATACTAAAATGTGTCTGGCGCCTACATTTTTAAAGATTTTGGATAAGTATAAATGCAATTCTGTTGTGTTTAGTTATACCTATCGAAATGTCGAAGAAATTTTTTAAATCGGACCATTCGTTAAAAAGTTAGGCCAGATCAAAGTTTATACATATCTCCATCTCCCTCGCACTCCATTTAGCCGAGTGACGGGTATTAGATAGTCGGGACACCAACCCGACTATAGCGTTCTCTCTTGTTTTAAGATTATATTTAAAGATAATTTTTTCAATATTTTATTAATTATTTTAAGATTTATTAAAAAAAATTTTTGCTAAATATATGTGCAAGAAATATTCGAAATTTTAATCATAATTTACGTATCAAGTGTTTTAAATTTTTTATACGATTTGAAATCGATTGAAAAGTCGTAAATTTTCTACAAATTACATTTAAAAAAAATAACAATCTAATTATTATAAATATCTAATATTCTAAATATCCAATTTTGAAGGCTTGGGAACTTAGAGAACCTATGCCTACGTCATAAAACAATGATCACTTTGCGTTTGGCCAATACAAACGTGTCACGTTTTCTGCCTTTTGTTTTTGCTCACAATTATTAATTACTGTCAATTAGTAATTATTGTTTAATCAATACATCACATGATGGCGAGGAAAGCCAACTGCCAAAACCGAACCAGTTGAACCAAAAGTAAGGCTTGGATTTAAGCTGAAAGGAACAGCCGATCAATCAATTTAGCCAAACTGAGAAAAAAACAGTTGCAAATCAATTGACCATGCGCAGCGTGCCGATATGAAAATCGCCATGCTCGTTACTATCCCACGAAGCCGACGACATCCGAGCCGAGTGATATGCCGATCTCGGGATCCACGAACCGATCCAATCGAGTATCTCAATCCAATCCGGATTAAGAGGCGCGCGCGACTTCAGTTTCAAAAACGGCTTACATTTTGCAACAAGCGCTAAATTGGTTGGGCAAACAGCACGGGCTTTATTCGCAGGTTCACCCAGTTCGCGGTTCGCGTTTCGCAGCTCCCAGTAGCTCTCAGTTCTTTTGATACATTGTTTATTAGCATACATATTTGCTTAATATATATTCCATATCTGGCTGCCAGTTGGTGACATGTATGAGTGTGTGTGTGTCGAAACTACTAGAGTTTTTGGCACTTTAGGTGAAGTGTGAAGAGAGCGACGGATCCGCCTTGAGTTCAGTATCCGTTTAATGTTCACAGCGAACGGTAGCTAGGCCCAAAAAGGAGATCCCCAGCTTTTAATAACCAGTGATAAATATCCTCCGAGAACTATGATTACCAGAATAGCAGAGCCTTTGTGACTGGACATTTCTTTAAAATAGGTGAGTTCGGTACTGCCATAAAACTCAAGATTAAATTTTTCCATTAGTCTTTAGGAAAAATTAACACAATTATAAAAAAATTATTGCCGCGTGTGTGCTGTAAATTAATTAAAAGCCTCAATCGTGCTAGGCTTATGAAGGTTGAAATTCAATTTTTGTAGACCTAGTAAATATTTTAGTGTCCTGATAATGAAGAGATAATTTCTTGTCTTACTCAAAGGAAATTTTTGATACTCCATTACACGTGAAGTATTCGTTGGATAACAGGTTGAAGAAAACGATTCCGACCTTATGTTAGCGCTGTGATTTTGGAAACTATTAGAAGTGGAGACTTCAGAATTCACATTCATGAACTTCTGATTAAGCGCTAGTTTAATTCAAAAATATATAATATATACTTATTTCAATCAAATTAAATTTTAAAATGGAGTCAAAGAGATATTTGCAGTATTTCCAAGTACCCACAAAAAAGGAAAAATGTTTTTAACCAACTATCAGAAACTATAATAATATTATTTATAATTTAAACAATAAGTGTGGTTTTCGATAATTAAATAACACTCCAAAATAATTGGGTGCTCCATAAATCAACAAGAGAGAACGCTATAGTCGGGTTGGTGTCCCGACTATCTAATACCCGTCACTCAGCTAAAGGGAGTGTGAACGCTGTAGTCGGGTTGGTGTCCCGACTATCTAATAAACGTAACTCAGCTAAAGGGAGTACGAGGGAGATAAAAACTTTAATCAGGCATAAGTTTTAAACGAATGGTCCGATTTAAAAAATTTCTTCTACATTTCGATAGGTATTGATAAACACAACAAAACTGCATTTTTACTTTTCCGAAATATTTAAATTTTTAAAATCGTTTATTAACTATTGTGGGCGTTAGAGGGGGCGTGGCACCTTCTGGAAACAAACTTGCGCTGCGTAGGAACTCCAAGAATCTTCATGCCAAATCCCATACCTGTAGCTTTTATAGTTTCCGAGATCTCAGCGTTCATACAGACGGACAGACAGACGGACAGACGGACAGACGGACAGACAGACATGGCTAGATCGACTCGGCTAGTGATCCTGATCAAGAATATATATACTTTATGGGGTCGGAAACGCTTCCTTCTAGCTGTTACATACTTTTGCACGAATACAATATACCCTTTTACTCTACGAGTAACGGGTATAAAAAGTATTAGTTCGTAGGCGTCTTTGGAAATCGATTTTATTTTAGCTACTGCCCTCATAAACTTTTGATTTAACGCTGTGCTTAAATATACAGAGGCACATGTAATTATATTTGTGAAATGGATGTGGGAAATTACAGATTTCAGATGAAGCATTTTATCATCGGCGACGTCGCCCGACCTGGAAATTTTATAAATTATGCATAATGCAACTTTAAGTAAGATTCTCTCGATTAGTTATTGCTCCAACTTGCGGCCGACCACACAAAACGTGTTTCAATTCATGGGGTCAGTGGACTACTGTTGGGAAAAATCGGCTTAATGTAATGAGTTAGTCAGAACAATGGGAAACCTTTTACCAGGAAATTATACAAGTGGCTGAGAGGTATTAGCTCTTATAAGGGTAATTCACCGTGTGGCTTAATACTAACTATTTATAGATTGTACGAACAGTGCAGATCAAAATTGCGCAATTTTTATTGAAGGTAACGGAACTTTCCTAAACTATCCTAAATGGTAGATGTATCTTAAATTGTTGTTAACAAATATTTCTCGACATTACATTAAAATTAGTCATTAAGGTGGTTTTATACCCTTTACTCGTAGAGTAAAACGGTATATTGTATTCGTTGGAAAGTATGTAAAGGGTAAAAGGGATCGTATATACGATATAGGTGTAAAGTATATATATCATTGATTAGGATTAATAGCCGAGTCGATCTAGCTATGTCCGTCTGTCTGTCAGTCTGTCTGTCCGTATGAACGCTGAGATTTTGGAAACTATAAAATCTAGAATGTTGGGATTACCCATACATATTCTTCGGGTTCCTCCGCAGCGCAAGTTTGTTTAATTTACAGATTTTACAAAAGTGTAAAAGCCATTTGGTTGTGTTTATTAATACCTATCGAAATGTAGAAGAAAATCGGACCATTCATTAAAAAGGTATGTGCAAGTAATGAAATGCAAGCAGTCGCTTTGCTGCTTGCATATCTCTATCTTCCTCATTAGCTGATTAACGGGTATCTGATAGTCGAGGTACTCGACTATAGCGTTCTCTCTTGTTTACTTTGTAATTGGAAATAACCCGCAACGTCACTGGAATTATGATTTTTTCTCTCCAGACCCTGAGTCACCTAGTCCCATTGAATTGCAACGATTTTGCACTGCCTGTAAAATGTATTCCAATTTAATTAATGGCATGTTGTTTTGTACACAGTGAATTCAATTTCAGTTCAATTACTATGGGTATAGGCGATCATGTCTTGTAGGAAATCGTACATATAAGTATGTGAGATGCAAATAAAGAAAGATTCTTTTCTATGCAAATAGAATAATTACAATTAGTTGTAAAAGCTTTCGTGGGAATTATCTGTGGACAGGGGCAGCCGGAGAAACTTTATATTATGACTGCAAGAGTAGTGCCACAATTATTAAGGGATGGTGAATAAATAACGAATTTAGCTTGCTTACATTCAAGTCACGTGAACAAATAAGATACACTTTTACTTGTGTAATTAATATTTACCCCTATATATGTACCCATATCTGATCAGTTTACATCTTGATAACCCCCGGCCAATCCGACTTCTCTTACGGCCACCTGAGTCGTGCGTTAAAAACAAAAATAAATAAGGCAACGATTAAGCAAATAATAATATGTCAAATAATTTGAAATGAAAGCAGCGGCAAGGGATCATGCCAAACAGATAAAGAAAATAAAGAAACACTTAAACAAATAGACTAGAAGGCGAATGCGAAAGCAAAATAAATGGCTGGGTGACGCGCAGAATGAGTATTTTTTGGCTGCCTGCGCTCTGCTTTTTGGCAAGTGTACAATTGAACATAGATTTTCTTGGCAGCACGAGAGTGATGCTATGCGAATAGAATATAGTACATCAATGAGTGTAGTGAACTCATTCGCGTTCCTCCTCTCTGCGCCCCGGTAAACTTGAACTTGACTTTGGTGAGAGCCAGGAAATGTATCTCACGGATGGGGACAAGTGCAGTTGCCAGAGAATCGAAAGAACACGAATACTACAAGTTGGACACCACACCGACTATTAATAGATACCCTCGCAGCGTTCCTCTTCTTCCTGTTTGAGCGGAAATCGAGTCAACCCACCAGATTCTTCGCTGCGAATTCTTTTGTAGTTCCAACTCGGCCCTTGCCACCTACACATTCTGCAAAACAGAGAGTGCTTTCTTCGGGCTTACCGCATCGCACCGAATCGGCCCGTTAAAAATCCAGAAATCCATAATTAATCAGCGCTGGGATATTTCCATTTTCCAATTGTTTGCCCGCCAAGAAATAGTCGAGCATTCTGCCGATTTGATTTATTTTATCGACAGTCTGAGTGTGTTCGTGGGTGTCGTGATTATATAAAATTAAATTGCACAACTAAATCGGCGAAGCAGCATGAGATCGCAAGCTGTCTAGTTCCTCAGTAATCACCAGCTGCAAAAAAAAATGTTAAAATGAGTTTCATTCATCCTGACGCTGGTTTAATGGGCTCCAATGAAAATGTCCCGAGCTCTACGGAGGAGTTGGATTCAAAATCGGAAGAGGATAAAATGCCCCTAAATGATCGAGTTGAAATTAAAATCGTGATGCTCAAAGTTCAGGTGATTTTTATAGTCGTTTCCTAAGTTCGGAAAACACAAAGTATTTTTTTTAAACATTCCCAATTTATAAATTGATTTACTGTTCGCTTAGCTTTTAGGGGGTTTGGTTCATATTCGAAATAATTTGTGATACAGGACAACAAAATGAGACTGTTAAAGGTGCAGTTTTATTTGCCCAAAATAATGTTAAAACATAAGATGATGATTTAAGAGAGTGGGTCCATTGTTTGCACAATAATTTAAATAATAGTTATGAGTTTTATGTATAACATAAAATACATAAACCGATTTGCTTGACGGGTAAAATAAAATCAGATTCTCGATTTAGATAAAGAAAGTGCGAGGGAGATGGTGAAATGCACGTAGCAAATCGACTGCTTGCACTGCTTCCACGCGCGCAACATAGTCGATATTCCAGTGCTTGCTCATAACTTATAAATTTATGGTCCGATTTGACAAATTTTTTCAAATCGAAAAAACTCTACGACTATCGAGTATTATTAAAAGGATTAAAACCTCGACTCAACTCATAATTTTAAAAAGTATAAAATACACTTAGATATACAACTCTTAAACAACAAAGTTCAAATTGTAAACTTATTACTTCTTAATAAATTGTTAATAGATGAGGTACTTTGATTAGTAGCGATGACGTTTAGAAAAACCAGCCAGTACCTATGTATAATACAATAACCAAAAGCAATCAAAGGCTAAAGCAAAATCACTTTTCCTGACTTCATAATTTGATAGAGATATATAGCATACATCCACAAGATACAGCCACAGCTCAGCTGTAATTTTATTTCAACTTCTGTCTCCCCAAACTTCCAAGATCCAAACTCATTTAATTTTTTCGTACATCTTCCATAAAATGTTTACATGGGTAAGGCAAAAACTTTTCGTATTGCCTTTGTTTGCCGTGCCACACGGCGTATACGAAATAAACGTAACATCGTCAGCAACAAGAACTTTCTGGCTAATTTGTTTGTTGCGCGTGCCAATCGCGGGTCTCCGTTAAAATGAAGATACACGCGTGCAATCCTCCTCCGCCTCTTAAAAATAATCCCCCTCCCAGCACTCCATTGTTTATGCAAAATTTATTAGCGCACTCCCTCGAACAATGACAGTCGTTGAGAGGCGGTGCCGAGGGGCTGAAGCTGTCGAATTGGACTTGCAAACAAACGAACAGTTCGAAAGCTCACAAGTGCATGACACTAACTATTGCCGCTATCGGTCATAATTAGAACAATAGCGGTACAATGGAGCTACTTGCTACAAATAATATTTCAGGCTTTGTTTCACGAGCTGTAAACCATTTAACGGCTCGAGTCTGAAGTAACAAAAGGAAACTAATTAAAAAGTGCATATAAATATGTAAAGCAATAAAGAATTTGTTTTGTACTTGTTCTTTTCCTAGTTTTTTTTTTATTTATCTTAGTGAATATTATAAATGCTTTGCATATCTAAATCAATAATAATCAATAAAATTGGACCCCATAAAAAACGGTCAGTAGCAAAATTCACCCACAACGGATTGACATAAAATTCTAAAAAAATCAAATAAATTCGTAGAATAATAAATTAATAGTTCTATACTTTTTCTATAGACTATATACAATAGTATTTTCTGAGGTACCTATTCTTACAATCCGGTCCGATCAACTTAGAGTTGTGGCCTATTAACTTTTTCCCTGCCTAACAAGTTTGATATATGTATTATGTTCCCATTATCATTTAAATTGAGAAGCAGAGAAGATAGTAACAGGCACGCAATGACACGTGCGTCAGCAGTTCGGCTCCAACTGGGCTTGATACCCATATTGACAGAACCACAAAATTACCAATTAATCGAGTCAATTGGTGGAATATTTATATTTAATTTGTCGGCCATTTATTGCCTCCCATTTGTGGCTAACTGAAATATGTGATAATATAATAAGCGCATTACGAATCGCCTAGAGGAAGGTCCTGGCCAGGACTCCTTCGACGATAGCTTTCAACCTTGAGATGGGAGTAATCCGCAAACGGAGTTGAGCAACAGCTGCTCGGCTATATTTGTTTTTTAGCTCCGAAAGCTTTGGCTTTAGTTTAGCCCGGATTGAGTTGGTCGTTTCGTGAGGGAAGAACGAAAGTGAAATTGTCGAGCACGTGACCGGCCCCATTAGAGTCTCGTTCGGGAATGAGTGAATGACTGAAGTTCCTCCGACAGCGGGAAAAGCTTCTGCTTTCGTTTTCACTTTCACTTCGTGGCAAGGAAAACCGAAGTTCAGCTGGAGGAGCTTTCCATCGCTTTTCGCCAAATCAGTTGCGCGTTGGGCGAACGCCAGCACCAATCGAGTCACTTTATAGCGCGGACGTAGCTGTGTTTTCAGTATTTCAACAAATATTATTCGCCCATTTTGGTTTCTCGAGCGATTCAATTTTTGTATTTAATTTTCTATGTTTTCTTTCGATTGTACTTAATAGAGCTCGATTGTTAATTAATTTTGGGCATAAAAGATTCAACAAAATAATCAAAATTATAAGACCATATTTATTTTTATTATATTATTATATTTTCAATTTAATTTCTTTACCTTTAACCATCAGCAGTTGTCTGTAATAATAATAAACATATTGCGAAACCAAATGAATTCGAAATAAACAGTTAAAACGAAGACATATTTAAAGTGCTTTTTTGGGAATATAAACATATACATATGCAGTGCGTGAAGAGTTAACCAAAATTCTTATTTAATGATCTGAGAGTAGAAGTTATTTAGCGAGCGATCCCTCGCACTTTTGGCCGGTTTCGGACACATTATGCTCACGGACATTGGCAGCAGTGCAAACGGTAACGGTAATGGCAACAGCGGCCATAATATTGGCAGTGGTCACGGCCTAGTCGGCGGACTCCATTCGAGCGACTCCTCCAGCGGAATCGGAAGTGCTAGCAGTGAGAAGTTGGCAACGCGCAGCGATGAGGCCAATGCCAAAAAGGGCAGCCATGGTGAAGGTGAAGGGGATGCCGACGAGGATGACGATGAAGACGATGATGAGGACGAAACTACGGTATATACCCTTACATAGTCGGGTGGATTTCGTGGGGCGAATTAGCAGCATATGCATGCGTAATTCTATGCTCCGAGATAATTATTAACCCTCAGCCGCAATCAGAAATCCAAGAGCAAATTATGCGTGTGACAGCGATAAGCTGGGCATAATTTGAAGGGGCTTTAGTTAGGGTAGGTCGACTTGGGGAGCACAAAAAGGACAAAAGCAACTTACTTATTTTACATCGGATACCAGACACCGAAAATAACGTCTTTAAAATGTGGATGAAAAAAGATACAATGAAAATGTAACAAAGAAATTATGTTTATTTATTTATGTTATAGATGCTTATCGACTATAAAAATAATATAATTCTTGTTTTTTTTTTGTTTTTTTCAAATAACATAAATGTGAGGTTATTTACTTAAATTTTAGGGGTACAAAAAATATAGTTTGTGCTCCTTTGTGGAAGGATAACTTTTGAATACTAAGGGAAGTTTCTGTATTTATATGACAAAGTTAGTTAAACTATTAATGATTCTACCAATACTGTTCATTATTCTGTAGACTTGAGGTCATTCCCTGGTCAAACAAATGTTGTTCCAAGAAAGTGATACACCCTAGCCGGTGTATTAAATAATATATATCTGTATTCTGAATCTTCCGTCGAAAGTTTGAGCCACGCGAAGTTTTGAATGAAGCTTAAAACCCACGCAACCCTCCACAATCTCTGACATCCTGTTTTATTTGTCGGCCTGGCCTCAAATAATTTCTCAAATCCATTCAATTATTTAAACAATCATTCACAGATGCGAATAACAACCCCAAAGGGAACATTCGCTGTCGCTTTCTTTTGGGTGTGAATAAGCAAATCAGGGAACGGGATACAAATAAAGGAAAAATGTTGCGAAGGCACCAACTAAATGAGGCAAATGACCATTTTAAGTTGCCTTTTTCCTTGATAAAAACATTTCTCCCTTTGCTATTCCTGTTTTTCGGCGAAACAGATATCTTTGGGCTGCCATCTACAGATATTTCACATTTATGAGACTCGCTTTCCCGGGCTTTAATTAAAATCAGCCATCGGTGACGTCAGAAAGGCTGCCTTAATTAAGTCAAGTTTTGAAACTAAACACGTTTTCCGCTCAGTTCTTTTCCACTGCGTTCAGGTTAATTGTGGGCTTCCAGGTGGCTTTCGCCGGGGTTACTCCACTCATTAGTGAGTCTGCCACACGTGCTTTGGAATCGTGCGTATTGACTTGAGAAAAAAGAAGGTGGCAACGGGATCTGCTTAGCATGCGAATGCGATAAACGTCAAAGTCAGAGCCGTGTAGGGCATATTCTCCCAGATTATGTAAATTTTTTATTTTTTCCATTTTCCCAGAGTTGTATGCAAATTAGTCAATTCAGGACAAAATGAGGAATACCTACAAAAGTGTTTGCAGGAGATAAAATACATAAATATATGCTTAGTTTTGTTCGATTTTTCAATAAATATTATGTATCTGTTTTATTTAGGGAGGAATTATTATTTCTCTAATCGATACTCACAGTTGAGCTATAGGTATAAACCATTATGTCTGCAACTTCGAAGGCTAGAGCCTTCACATTTGACCAACAGGCTTCTGCGATGCTGTTTGGATTAGATTTCTGTGACCCCTGTATAACTTTGCCCAGGTTCAGGTTCAATCGGTGGAATCAGAAGAAGAACGCAAATCGCCCAGTAGCTGTCCAATTAACCCGACTCCAATTTGCCCCAGGTAATTTCCTCCAGACAGACACGCGAATTCCCCTCTCCGATTCAAGCAATCAGCGAAAATTTCCAATTCATTTTGTTTAGGGCTCGAATATAAAGGCGCATGTCTCAATGGACACATTTTTCCGTCTCGTCGGGAAAAGTCTGATTCAACTAGTCTTAATCGTTTATCCAACTCAACAATCACTCGCAATCCCGTATGTAAACAAAGCAATTTGTAGGAAGCTGACAGGGACTGAATTTGCATTTCGGAGACCCAAGTGGTCTTCTTCTTTGTACGTTCTGCCTGGTAATCAACTCTCCACATATCAATTATAAATATTTTTTTCCTTGGCATTTTTTTCTGAATTCCCCTTTTGTCATAAAAACATCCAAAAAGGTTTATAGGCCTGTCACAGCCCTGGAAATATTGCCCAAATAAACCGAGAGTGAAGTATGTTGTACTGGGCAATCAGTATGCCAGTATGGTCGGAAAGTTACGGCCCACAAATCTAAGCTAACAAGCTATAGTGGATATGCATGACACAAATGTTTGGGGCTTTTACGGAGGGTTTCGGGTTTATAAAGACAGGCCGTTAGGCACCGCAGAAATCTCCTTCAACAGAAAAATATACGTTGACCTGTCAGTTTTCGTTAGTCTTTAAATTCCAAATGTTGTATCTTCTTCTAGAACAGTTTTTGTCACTCCTTAGAGAAGGGAAAAAAAGTAATTCACCAACCCTTCAAATGGATTTTCCCGTTTACAGTCGGTTTGGGTAGTCGTTTTTGGGTCCTGTTGGACTTTGTTTTTCCCAAGCGCCAAGGTCAAAAAGCACCCTTAAAAGTTGCGGAAAAAAAGGTTGGTTGCTTCCTTTTTCATTCCATAAAATAGTTTATTATTTTTTAAAGTGATAAGCAGATAAGGCTTAACTAAAAGCGGTCAACTCTCAGCTGATTTTAATTGGGTTTTTGTTTGAATTCGAGTCGAGAGTCGGGAGTCGAGGACCTTGAGGTCCGCCTCATTAACATGAGAAAAGTGCCTCGAACTTCGTGTCCAAGTACGGCGAACTCAAGAACCCAATAACTGGGGCACGGGTGAGTTGGGTTGGGTAAGGTAAGTTCTTGTGCCAAGGGCATTGAACGACTTAATGCCGGGGGCAGTTGGCTGAAAAGTGTCATAAAACTCGCCAACAAGGTAAACAAGAGCTGCTCATAAACTTTCCAAGTGCCTAGGATGCGATAATCGCTTTTCAATTTCATCTAGAGAACTTTTACTTTGATTTGCGAAATTTCGCCCTCATTTATTTTGTTATATGAATTCCGCTCTAATCAGCAAAATTGAAAACAATTTGGTAACTTTTCAGAAGAGTAAGCAAAAATGCAAGAATCCATTATAAATAAAGACCTTTTCAACACTTTTCTATATAGCCAGTTTAAAGACCTCTTTAAGGTTCAGAATCCTTTACTTTTCTGGAGGATTTGTTTTTTATTTTTGTCGAGGGAACGGAACAAACAACAATGGAGCAGTACTCAAAGCAATTACACCCAAAACGGGGAAAACACAGCAACGGAAACCAGATGAGCACCGCAAACAAAAGACAAGACAGTTGTGTAAATAAAAATGAGGAAATAACCACTGGGTGGGTTTGATTGGCCGGACTGCCTTGATGAGTGGGGCGGTGGGGTTGGGGTGAGTGTGGGTGCCAAGGCAATTAAGCTTGTCAAGGTTCCGAAACGGAAGTAAGAGTTGCAGTGCGGCAATGACCGAGTGTGAAAGGGGCATTAATATTCAATTGGACGAATGGCGGATTCTTTGAAAGTGCCTTATATTATCAAGCTCCATGTATGCGAACACTCTTGTTTTCTCAGCCCATTAAAGCGAAATGATATGTCGTAAACATTTTATGTAGCATACATTTCTGCAGCGTTTAACAAAATCTTGGTAATTGTAAAGTCATAAAGATTACTGTCGGGATTTAATACATATTTATAAATATTTAAAGAAATACCATTACCATGCCTGCTTTTTAAATAGAAATACAATCTTATAAATGATTAATGCAAAGCACTTATCTAACGTGGTTATTTCGTTTATTAAAATCTTTAAGCAGACAAAATGGAAATAGAATTTTAACAATACCCCTCACCAAACATCATCTCATTACGCAGGATCAGCACGCCGCTCTCCCTTGTAATTTGGTTTTCATCTTTTCTTTACCCACCTACGCCAGATTCCCATTTCCGATTTCGAATTTAAGGATGCCCAGCCGCAGGACAATTACGTCCTTGGGTGGTTGCCAGCTAAGTCATTGGCCAAGGCCAACTAAATTTAGTGGTTTAGGCCTATTTATGTTTATGACGGTTTCTTCCTCCCTGTCACACATTATAGCTTTCCCTCACTGGACATATGAATGAATGTTGTTTCTGTATGCCGCTTGAGTGACAGACTTGAAATGGAAAGAGAACTTTCATTTATCTGCTTAGTCTGCAGAGAATCATATAAATACGTATAAACAAAAATCGATCTTAGTTCCTTATTAAATTTCCTTCTTTTAATTCCAATAATATCTGGTTAGTCTTCTTAGAATACTACATTTAAAACGGTTTTGTGATATGTGTATAAAAAGAATAAAAATAAAAATATAAAATAAAATGTAAAACTGCCCTTATCAATGAGGATTTTCGAAAAATAGTATTGCCTTTTGATGGTGGTTCTCCAAAAAAAACCTAATATACCATGATACCTTTTTTAAATGAAATCAAGAAATATGTTTATTTTTAATAGTTTTATTATATTTACGAATAACTTTTTTTTCTCCGAGAAAAACAATCATAATCTTGTTTGTTTCCATTGTCAAACTTGATTTTCCCTGTCACCAAATCTGCGTAACTTAAATCACAAAATTGTGTAGCCTGAAAAACGCTCACGCAAAGCAAACGGCTTTCAAAGCAATTGAAACGTTGCTGAAATGGAGAACGTAGGAATAAGAATTCACATCTCACAAAATCTATGCGCATCCTTCTTCTAAGCAGCCCAGGAATGTAAGCAATTCAAGCGAATCAAAGGCGTTGTTCATAATTTCAGGGTTCTTATGTAAAATCCGATTCGGCTTTCATCTGGGTGCCAGGAAAGCCAGCCATTCAAGGGGACCTGCCCCACATGGGTTGTCAGGGGGAGAGCTGTCAGATTCAATTGCTGGGACACATAAATCAGAGACAAAAGTGAAAAAGGAAGCAAGTCATAAATCGAGACTCGAAAATTGTTCGTGTTGTGGGAAAGAGGACCATCTTTTCATGTACTTTCAAGATAATTGCTTAAAAAGAAAAGGGGAATGTCCTTTAAATTATGGTCTTTAGCCTTCACATTTCTCCTTCTTTTCATTGCCTTGTATCATCTTGGTGTCATGAATGTTCAACGCAAATTTCAGTTGTCACCTTGACGTTGGCACCTATTATTTGCTTATTTAGCATTTTTTGGACGCACTATTCTTTAGCAATGAACACAGTTGAAGGAAAACACTTGACTAAACAGAAGTCGACGCCGACTTTAGTAACATTAAAACAGTTTATGGACTAGACAATAAACGAAGCAATTAAGAAGATAATTAAAGAGTGGTGTTAGTATATATAGTCGCATTTATAGCTCTGATAAAAGTTGGCTAGGTCCAATCCTTCCAAGCCCGTCCTGCTGTGCTTTCTTGGCTATTGCCCCTGGGAACTCCTCGAATCCTTCAATATGCCATAACCAAACACTTACCACACCCATTGCCCATTGGAAGCAGTGCCCACGCTTTCGAGCATCTATGCGTATGTGGGCATAAAAACAATCTGCAATACATTACGCATACGCCACGCTGTGCCAAATTGTTTCGACAGTTCGGAACGGGCGAATGTTTATGATTCTCCGCCATGGATGGCATTTGCATACACGTGCCGAGCATGCGAGCGAAAGAGATGCAATAATCCATCAATATATACGATGCAGACATTGAACTCGGTTATACAGCCTGGATTTTGTAAATTATGGCCCACACATTCTGGCCACTCGGGGGTCAAAAGCAAAAGAAACTAATCAAATATTTATGCTAGCTTTCGTCTGGCTCAACGTCTGGTCACGATATCGTGACTACGCTAACTCGAATAGCTCATATTGGCCTTAATGGCAGCAACAAGTTATGGGGATTCGAAAACTCCATTGCATGTCCCCAGTCAGAAAATAATTGGACTAGCCACTTCTAGTAAGTGAGTATCTATTTTCGGGTAATTTAATTACACGGTATTTTGTCATCCACTTCGGGAAACTTTGCTTTACAAACACGGTAATTATGTAACCAATAATGAGGTTTGAATGACAGCTTTTAGGCAGGCCTAAAGATTTCTTTACAGCAATTTAATATTACTTCTTATACCTATAATTACATAAGTGAGAATGTAATATTGTATTCGTCGAATAGCGGTTAAAGGAAGAAACAAGTGATTATGTTTTTCCGTATCAGTGAAAGTAATTGTAACATCCCGGCAGAGGGTATTAAAATTTCAGTCAGAATTTAGCAATAGCATTCTTTCGTATTTTTCATTATTCTCTTCTACTTTAGGATATAGAATTTTCTTAAGGTTTCAGAATTACGAATAGTATTGTATAAAAAACGGACCAATTTATGGCTCCCATTGGAATCAAATTAAATTTCTAAAAATCGGGCGACAATATCATATCGTTTCAATAGGCATAAAAGGAAAATGAAAAGGAAAATAATGTGAAAATATAATTTTTCTTTATGTTTTATCCTTAACTTGCAATCTATGCCTACATTTTTTGGTATAAAATAAATATTTGTAAAATCCAGGGTTCGTAAACATCACTCATTTTAAATATCCCTCAAAAACAAGCCGACTGTGATGAAAATAAATAAATATCAATCACGATACAAACAAATTGTCATCTTTGCTCATTCAAATACATATCGCTCACTGATCGAAAAATATTCATCATGAGTGAGGAAAATAAAATGATGAAAAAGTGATGGAAAAAAATATCCCTCACGAGTGATGAAATGATCATTGACAATATTGTCAAAGACAAATAGCACCGACAACTCAAAAGCGTGTTCTATCTTTAACGGGAAGATTAAAGTATTTGATCCACAGTCGTTGGTAGACTTAACAGAAGATCCAAAAGTAGTGACCTGCGTTTACATAACATTTAAATTATATATTAAAGTCTAGATAATACAAAGAAGTACTTTAATCAAACATGGTTTTAGTAGCGTTTTTTGTTTTTATTTTCCTCATTTTTTCATCACAAAATGTCAAAAATGAGGAAAATGTTTTGAGGAGAAAGCAAAACATGCTAATAAAACAAGAAGGAAGTCTTGAAAAAATTAAATATCTAAAAAATATTACGTATCCGCCACGTGGTCCAAACGGCTTGAAATTTTGTTTATTTGTTACCGAGGCCAAGGGTAATGCATATATACTCTCAGCTTAAGGGGGGGGTAGGGTCTAGCAAAAAAAAAAAATCGTTTTTTTCTTTTTTTCTTGTAGATTAACATTTTAAGATTCTACAAAAAAAGTTTTAAGTCAATCGGACAAAAACTTTAGAAGTTATGCTAAAACTAGTACCCTAACCTCTAAGACTTTAGGTACATCTAGTGCATCTTTAAGTGCGTTTTTCTCGAAACCACGTTTTGAAAGTCCGTGACCATCGGCATTTCTAAACGGCTCAATCGATCGTTTTCAAATTTGTCGCATATTTTTCTGCATAAAAAAACCCGCCCCTGGGAAGCGTTTTTTTTATTTTTTAACTTTAAGTATTTTTTTTTAAGCCCAAAGTCGAATTTTTTAGGTAAAAAACGCATTTTTGACTTTGGAAATGCAAAAAAAATTCTTTTAAAAAAAAATTTAAAAATCGCGCTTCCCAGGGGGCGGGTTTTTTCTTTTCTTAAGCTAAATGTAAAAGCAGAATGGAAATCCGATAATTTTTGGAGGAGATACAGTGGTCACCGCAAAACGCCTTTTTTTAATAGTGTTCCAGCAATCACTTTGCCACCGATATATTAGCCGATAGTATCGGCTATAAAAATTAGTGGATGTTATTTAAATGACACTTTATAATATACAATTGGTTTGAATTAAATCCATCAAACCAGTTTTTATAGAAAAAATCGCAAAGTTACTGGATTTTTTGATGCCATAGACCCTACCCCCCCTTAATAAATGTATTTATTTTACGAAAAAAAGTGGAATCTGACCCAATGTGCCTTGGCACGACGTAAATTTTATTGATGCATAAACAATAATGCGAACACAAGAAGTGGCAGAAACACAAGCACATTAGGCCGCCTCAGCAGCTGGATGTCAACAGATTTTGCCAGGGCTTTTCACTTAACAGCACCGGCATAGAATAATACATCAGCCCCCGCCTCTCACCTGTCCCCCAGCCAAAGCTATTCTGCTACCTGTTTGCCCGAAGGCAAAAAACAGCAATCCGAGAAAGAAACACTTTTGCTCTGGCATTGCTCCAATTAACTTTGGCGTCCATTGTTGTCAAAGCTTCATTTTCCATCCCACCACGCAAACCAAAAAAAAAAATATGTTGTTGCAACTTTATGATCATGTATGTATGTATATGTATTGTTGTCGAGGAAAAGTCTTGGCAGTCACAGCGTTGTCGTCGTTACCTGAAGATTGTTAGGCCAAACAATTAATTAATCATTACACCTGGCTAATGGGTAAACGATACACCGACTAAACAGGATGTGATCTGGTTCATCGGGTTTTACTGCACAACTTGACTTTATTTGATTTCCAGTTTAACTATTTAACAACAGCTTGGAAGTATATCTCATAGATTTTGTAACAAAAACTTGCCCATTGCTTTGTTTAAAAAAATGTTAAAGTAACCAAATATTTTTGCCACAAGGCTATTTTAATGGTCCAATCCATTTTATTTAATTTTCTTGCCCCTGCGTTATTTTGCCACTGAGCAAACCATTTTTATTGAATATTTCTCCTTATTATTCAGCTGCCAGAAGCGAACTCATATTTCCAGAATTGAAGCCAAACGAGCTCACTCGTTTCGGTTTCAATTACAAATTTCCTTTACTGCAAACAATAGACTTCGACGTATCGCCCTACCGTTTCCATATATTATATATGTACAATGTACACATTTCAGCATCTTATTTTCACAGGGGAACGCTTACAATTGAGTTGGGGAGAGCAATAAATAAGTTAATGAAATATTAAGGAGAACTCCCTACGGGAGTGTGTATTTGTGTATGTAAGTATGTTTGCCTGAAATAAAAACAATTTGCCGACTAGTTGGCCGTCCAAGTGCTCCTCATTAAGAAGATAATTGGAATATGTTGTGGGCACGAAATTGTGCAGCTAGAAGCAGATTTATGGCGACTGTAAGACATTTCTTTAATTATGATTGAGGGAGTCGGCAAACTGGCCAGGCTTTAAGTCGCTCCATCAGTCATCGAGCAAGGACAAGGGGGAGATTCCTCCCGTGCTCCTGTGCACAGTCATGCGGCAGAGACTTATGAATAATTTATAGCTCGATTTTCGGGGCTTTGTGCTTTATTAAAAAATCTGTTTCAAGACGACGCCTCTGAAACTCTTTAAATATTATTGATATTTATTACTCGTTACTAGAGTAAAAGAGTATATTGTATTCGTGCAAAAGTATGTAACAGCTAGAATATATATTCTTGATCAGGGTCACTAGCCGAGTCGATCTAGCATTGTCTGCCTGTCCGTCAGTATGAACGCTGAGATCTCGGAAACTACAAAATCTAGAACGCTGAGATTAACCACACATATTCTTAAGCTTCCTACCCAGCGATTTTCAAAAGTGTCTGGCGCAGTTTTAATGCAGTTTTATTGTGTTTATCAATACCTATCAGAAATGTAGAAGAAATTTTTCAAATCAGGACCATTCGTTGAAAAGTTATGTGCGATCATAATTTTATATCACCATCTCCCTCGCACTTCCTTCAGCTGAGTTACCGGTATCTGATAGTCGGGGTACCCGACTATAGCGTTCTCTCTTGTTTTTTATAAAACTTGGGCCCGCGCTTTGGAAACCCTGTAAGTAGCGAAAAGTCAGTGACCCTTTCCATTAACATTTTCCATAATTACATAAGTGAATCACCTTGAGTCTATTGAACCATTTGTCACGTGACGCATAAAATTTAGCTTACCCTCGAACGTTTTCCAACCCGAAACTGATATAAAATAACAGTCGCAGGCAATCGGCATTAACCTTGGCGATATTTGCACAAGTGCTGGCAGTCGGCAAAACAAAAATAAACCCAAAAAGGAAAAAATGAAGATACGAAAACGAATTTATTTAATTGACGCATAAAACTAGACAGACGCTGTCGGAAGCCAAAAACGAATAAAATGATTGCATACTTGTGGACGTCAAGTTCGGCGGATCTCCTGGCTTCTCTCTTGGAAAAGGAACGAATTTCAAAGTTATTTTTCTTCTTTGGTTTTATTGTTCTCACTCGGCTGTTGTTTTTCTTGATTTGCATACACACATGAATTATGCATAATCCGCAAATCCAAGCCCTTACCAATCTGAATTCCTCACCTGCCTCGACTCTGGTTTTTGAAGGTCACCAATTTTAATGGTTGCCCATCAGCATATTCGATATTTGAACTTCGTCTGGGCCGTTTCCATTTTTTAAAAGGTTCGTCTATATGAAAGGGTGCTTTTAAACATGACAACACAACAAAAACAAAACAAGACAGAACACTATAATAAGATATAGAATGCAGGGAGTGCAAAGCTACTGCTTGCACTGCTTGCATGCCATTATTTGCTCATAACTTTTTAATGAATGGTCCGATTTTAAAATTTTCTTCTTCATTTCGGTAGGTATTAACGAACACAACAAAGTGGCATTCATAGTTTTACAAAATCTGTTATGATGTGGGTGTCAGGCTTTTTTTAAGGTCCTTTAAGGCGATTGTGTTAGTGGCGCTCGGCTGAATCAAACTCTTGTCGGTTTCCATATTTGAGAAAATACATATACATACATACATACCTAGTTTATGTGCTGGAAAGGAGATGTTTAAGATTGTTTAGTTGGGCGTTTGCGACCGTTACTTTTTGGTGGCCTAGGCCATTTGTCAACTCAAAAATGAGAAACAAAATGAGAAGTCATAAATGGTTGTACTTTTTTCTTGTCAGATCTTGCTTTTCTTTTGGTCCGTTTTATTTTTTGTGTGTTGGAAAAATTAGAAAAACATAAAGACTTCTAAATAGAGAAAGCTAATTAAAAGGAAGAATGTTTTTGAAAGTAATGGGAATAATGTGTGTGCGGCTGGAAAATGTCTTTAAAAAAATTTGCCTTAAAAATATGGATTACCAGAAAATGTTAAGGCTAATTTCTTATTTAATTAATATAGGTATAGTGGTTGACGAAAGCCTGTATGCGGATTTGGTGGGCGAGTTTCGTGATGAAGGGCAATTACTTTTTGCGGTCTTCTGGGTGACATTTTACCTTATACAAATGAAAAGTAAAACCTGACTGCACTGTACACACAGTTATATAAATGCTTTGAAAAACAAGTACACATATGTGCGGAAAAAAGGGGCCATATAAATATTTATTGTGACAGCTGCGACCAAATAATTCTTACAAAAACGAAAGAGAGTGATTCTTTAAGAAAGGGGTACAATTAAAATCGAGTAAAATTTCGCATTTCCTGAAGCAAACCATTCAATTATCCCTTGTAATCAATTCCATAAAAAAACAAGAGAGAACGCTATAGTCGGGTTGGTGTCCCGACTATCTAATACCCGTCACTCGGCTAAAGGGAGTGCGAGGGAGATGGAGATATGTATAAACTTTGATCAGGCCTAACTTTTTAACGAATGGTCCGATTTAAAAAATTTCTTCTACATTTCGATAGGTATAACTAAACACAATAGAAATGCATTTATACTTATCCTAAATCTTTAAAAATGTGGGCGCCAGACACATTTAAGTATAGTTTGTGGGCGATTATGGGTGATTGTGGGCGTTAGAGGGGGCGTGGCGCTCGGCTGAAATAAACTTGCGCTGCGTAGGAAGCCCAAGAATATGTGTTGGTAATCCCAACTTTCTAGCTTTTGTAGTTTCCGAGATCACAGCGTTCATACAGACAGACAGACGGACAGACGGACAGACGGACATGGCTAGATCGACTCGGCTGGTGATCCTGATCAAGAATATATATACTTTATGGGGTCGGAAACGCTTCCTTCTAGCTGTTACATACTTTTGCACGAATACAATATACCCTTTTACTCTACGAGTAACGGGTATAAATACATGGGTCAGCTTTCCCAAAAATAATATTAAAATATTAGCAGCATAGAGGAAAATTAACCAGAGTGGTTAGCTATTTCGGAAGTGCTGTAACATGAAAGAAAGCCGCTGTGCCTGCATTGGGATTTAAAATTAGTAATAAATAAGAAGTGAGGCAGATCCACTTGGCACTGCAATTTATGTTCATTATCTGCCCAGCTGCAGTCGGGGAGAGTGTGTGGGTGTGCGAGGCTCCTGGTACACCAGGCCCACCAATTGCTGCACTCGAGTGCCCAAGGACACCCGGGATAATCAGGGAACGTCACTGAATTGAATTATTGGCCCTTGTCAGAATATCAATGGTTGAGAGTTCAAGCTGTGTCAGGGACAATAAAGAAATGCTTTCTTGGCGGAAAATAAACTCAAACAGATAATATCTTTGAGAAATCATCAATTACCATTGCTCGATTTTAAAATATACGTATGTAATATTAAATATGCTCTATTGATTATATTATATTATTATAATATACTGTTATAAAAAACAGTAAATAAATAAATAGATACTTTTCGGTTGCATTTCCTTGGAAAAAATAGAAGTTATTTCGCTCTTAAAATTACAATTGCTAAAACTATACAATAATTGTCATTTATTTCCCACTATTTCTCACGCAGGCAGAGTCGCCTCTACTGCCCCTAAAGGACGACGAGCCTTCGCCCCCTCGAGTCCAGGGTTCCTCGCACATATCAGCCAGTAGGTCACCCCACCAGTATAGCACCTTAGCCGGCGACCTCGAGCCGAAGCACCACCAACCTCCTCCACCACCCACTTCCGCGCCCGACGAAGATCCGGAGGGAGAGGCCAACAACAACAGCACCAGCAACAACAACAACAACAACCACGAGGGCGCGTTCTACAAGCACCTTTCGGACGGGGACATTGTCGCTCCCACTCCCACCCACAAGCAACAGCACGAGTACCAGCTCTATCCCAACGACACCTTCGCCCGCTTGGAGGGAAAGGCACCGAGGCCAAACACCAAGATGCAGACGAAAGTGGATGCCGTGGGACGGATCACCGGGCCCTGGGGAAAGTGGCAGCTGCGAACGGTGCTCCTGATCTTCCTGTGCAAGATCCCCTCCTCCTGGTTCATGGCCTGCATCATTTTCACGGCCCCAGCACCACGACACGGCGAGTTCTTCTGCAAGCCGCCAAACACAATCGGAGCCCAGAACCAGACGCAGTGGATCAAGGTTTCGCATCCGCAGAAGGAGGAGACCGACGACCAGGAGTTCAGCATAGACTTCTGCAACGTCTATCAGGATGCGCAGGAGCACGCCCATCATTACTACAACTACGAGAACAGTGAGCAGGAGCCGCGCGTGTGGGAGAAGCCCCTGAACCGCAACTCCAACGTGATACCCTGCACGGAGTTTCAGCACGAGGCCGACTACCACTCGGTGGTCACCCAGTACGATCTCGTCTGCTCCCGGGACATCCTCGTCTCGGTCACGCAGTTCTTCCATCTGTTCGGTGTCCTAACCGGCGGCATCCTGGCCAATCAGCTGCTCAAATAGTAAGTTCAACACCCAAAAAAAAATCGATATGAAACGTATATCGATTTTACATTATTTAAGATCAATTTTAATTTGATATGAGGCCAGATAAATTTGACCTGGTCGAAAAGAGTATTTCATGGGTTTTGCATGACCTGAAATTTACATGGCCATATCGATTTTACGGGAACATGCTTTTTATACCCTTGCAGAGGGTATTATGATTTTAGTCAGAAGTTTGCAACGCAGTGAAGGAGACGTTTCCGACCCCATAAAGTATATATATTCCTGATCAGCATCACTAGACGAGTCTAGCCATGTCCGTCAGTCCGTCAGTCCGTCCGTCTGTCCGTCTGTCCGTCTGTCAGTCCGTCTGTTTCTACGCAAACTAGTCTCTCAGTTTTAAAGCTATCGGCCATAAACTTTCCTAAAAGTATTCTTTCTGCTGCAGGTAGTATATAAGTCGGAACAAGTCGGATCGGACAACTATGTCATATAGCTCCCATAGGAATAACACTAGTTTACAGCCAAAATGCTCCCCAGCAATTGATGGCAAATTCTGTTAGTGTTTGACCCCTAATCGCGAAAATAGCATTAATTTTTTTTTCGATGGCACAGTTTTTTTTTAAAGATTTTTTAAAGTTCGAAATTTAAATTTCGGACTTTTTTCGAACTTCTTCTTATATCTCGGCAATATCCACCCGATTGGGCCAGTTTTAGTTTTATTTTAAAGTCATAGATCAAAGCTCAACTTTGCCATACAGATCATATGATTGGATAAGTAATGGCAGCGTAGAAACTTGACAAAGATGAAAAATGTGTTTTTTGGTCGACTGTAAGTCGGCTGTATATATCGTAAAAACTCGAAATAAATCCGTGAAAAATCATAATGGGTACAAACTTAAAGTTTACATCCTACCGAATAAAACATGCCGGATATGGCCCAAATCCAAGGAAAACTGGATTTATGGTGGATTTTTAAAGTTCGGATTTTTCCACTTTTTTCGATTGACAAAGTCCAAATTTAAGATTTATCATAGGCGGCGACATGTAAACAAAAATGAGTGGTGATGGAGCCGGGTCAAAAAATAGCTAAATCAGATATTTAAAAGCTAGAAATTTATAAAAATGAATTTAATTTTTAAAAATTCTTTAAAAAATATTAAAATATTAAATACTCTCAGTCATAACGCAGAATTTTAATATTTTTTAAAGAATTTTTAAAAATTAAATTCATTTTTATAAATTTCTAGCTTTTAAATATCTGATTTAGCTTTTTTTGACCCGGCTGCCATCACCACTCATTTTTGTTTACATGTCGCCGCCTATGATAAATCTTAAATTTGGACTTTGTCAATCGAAAAAAGTGGAAAAATCCGAACTTTAAAAATCCACCATAAATCCAGTTTTCCTTGGATTTGGGCCATATCCGGCATGTTTTATTCGGTAGGATGTAAACTTTAAGTTTGTACCCATTATGATTTTTCAACGGATTTATTTCGAGTTTTTACGATATATACAGCCGACTTACAGTCGACCAAAAAACACATTTTTCATCTTTGTCAAGTTTCTACGCTGCCATTACTTATCCAATCATATTGATCTGTATGGCAAAGTTGAGCTTTGATCTATTGACTTTAAAATAAAACTAAAACTGGCCCAATCGGGTGGATATCTGCCGAGATATAAGAAGAAGTTCGAAAAAAGTCCGAAATTTAACATTTCGAACTTTAAAAAATCTTTAAAAAAAAACTGTGCCATCGAAAAAAAAATTAATGCTATTTTCGCGATCTAGGGGTCCAACACTAACAGAATTTGCCATCAATTGCTGGGGAGCACACCAAGAATATTATTTTGTAAACTAGTGTAATCAGGGAAAAAAATGTAAAAAAATTATATCTTGGGTGTTTTTGAACCTAGAACCTCCTACTTTTGAAAATGCCATTTTCTATCTAGTTCTGAATTTCGAATAAATTTTTTTCAAAATCGGACGACTATATCATATAGCTGCCATAGGAACGATGGGAAAATTAATGGGAATATAATAGGAAATAAATTATTGCTTCGTTGACTTTTATTGTATTCTCTTCTACTCTGGAACATGACTCTTTTTAAATGTTTTCGAATTTCGATTTTGATATTATCAATATCAAACTACTATATCATATAGCTGCCATAGGAACGATCGGAAAATTAGTGATTAATAGGAATTATCTGCAAGGGTATATAAGCTTCGGCTGGCCGAAGGTAGCTTCCTTTCTTGTTTTGTGTGAATTGTACAAACCAGTGGGGAATCTAGGATTTTGTTGTGGTGGGTGATATCAAAACAATTTTTTTGTTTCATACTTTTTGAATACCAAAATTTCTTTCATTTTGCACCCGAGTGGGGGTACAAACATTAAGATAATCTATCTATAATCTTTTTTCGTATTTCCTCTTGCTCTTTCCAGTTTCAGTCCCCGAAATGTGATGCTCTTCGGCATGATCACTCAGATATTTTGCGGTAACCTCACGGGTCACGTAGCCTCCTACGAGCTGCACGTGTTCTTCCGCTGCCTCTCCGCCGTGTGCTGTGCCCAGATGTACACCGCCGGAGGTCAGATCAGTAAGTGCTCCTAGCTTATCTTCCCAAATGGCTAGGCCTAATGGCTTCCGTATTTCTAGTGGCCGACATAACGGGGGGAAAGTACCGTACCTGCGTCTCTACGCTGTTCGAGCAGTTCTGGTCCATTGGCGTGATGATGCTGCCCGGAGTGGCCAGCTTCTGGTCCAGCTGGTCTCACCTCTACATGGCCATCTCGTGGCCCACTGTGATACTAATCTATCTGTGGCAGTAAGTAATAAACTATCATTATTCGACTGATATGGTATATCCACTGTAAGAGCTAAAGTGTTGAGAGTTGATTCTTAAGCTTCTGATTTAGAGCAGGCCCACCGAATTTTTATACCAGTTACTCGTAGAGTAAAAGGGTATATTGTATTCGTGCAAAAGTATGTAACAGCTAGAAGGAAGCATTTCCGACCCTATAAAGTATATATATTCTTGATCCGGATCACTAGCCGAGTCGATCTAGCCATGTCTGTCTGTCCGTCCGTATGAACGCTGAGATCTCGGAAACTATAAAAGCTAGAGGATTGGCATTTGGCATGAAGATTCTTGGAGTTCCTACGCAGCGCAAGTTTGTTTCAAGAAGGTGCCACGCCCCCTCTAACGCCCACAATAGTTTATAAACGATTTTAAAAATTTAAATATTTCGGAAAAGTAAAAATGCAGTTTTGTTGTGCTTATCAATACCTATCGAAATGTAGAAGAAATTTTTTAAATCGGACCATTCGTTAAAAAGTTATAGCTGATCAAAGTTTATATCTCCATCTCCCTCGCACTCCCTTTAGCCGAGTGACGGGTATTAGATAGTCGGGACACCAACCCGACTATAGCGTTCTCTCTTGTTAACTGAAATAATATTGTTTTGTCTGAAAAAAGTTTCCCACGCTCATTAAGGTTCATATCGATCATTTATTAAAAAGTTATGACAATTAAATGACTAATGAAATCGACGATAGGTGGCGCTCGCTTTGCTTCTTCCATTTCCCTCGCTCTCCCTTTAGCTGGGTAAAGGGTATGTAATAGTCAAGACACTCGACATTCACTTTAGTTTTTCAATTATTTCTGGATTATGCCTATGACAGCTGGATATGAAAGGACACGACAAGATCAAGAATATTTATTGTAAGATTCCTAAAGGGTGGGTTCTACCTGTTAGATACTTTTTAAAGGATGATCACTCTACTATTATAAAAGGTATACAAATTAGACTCGTTTGACTCCCTTCCAGGTGGATTCCTGACTCGCCGCGCTGGCTGATCGCCAGAGGGCGCACACTGGACGCCAAGAAGATCCTGCTGGAGTGCGCCGAGGTGAACGGTACGCGCTACAACCTGCCCCACGACATCGATCAGCAGCTGGAGCTGCAGGCGCAGACGGCGATGGACGCACCTCCGCCCAGTGGGTGGTGGTCGATGTGGAAGGGTGAGCGGGCGGTGCGACACATGGTGTTCGTGCACCTGGCCTGGTCGCTCTACATCGTAGTCTACTACGGCATGCTGCTCAATATCCGCTCCTTCAGCCGCGACCACCTGTACATCAACACCTTCGTCGCGGGCTTCAGCGAGATGATGGGCACTTTCTTCGGCCTCTTCCTGATCCTGAAGACCACCCGCAAGTGGCTGTGGACGGGACTCTTCAATATAGTAGCCGGATGCATCGCCTACTGCGGCTGGTTGGTGCCGAAGCCCAGTGTGATTGGACTCGATGCGAATGTGGCCTTGCTGATGTGCTCGGCCATGGTCTCCAAGATGGCCATATCCACGACGCTTAGCATTCTGACCACCTGTACGGTGGAACTGGTTTCGGATGACAAAAAGAAGATCACCTCATTTTCCACCATATGCTGGGCTCGTTTTTGGCTGCTGGGAGCCCCTTTCATTGGATCCACAGTGGTCTTCGGACAGCTCATTCCCCAGACGGCATTCGCCTCTCTGGCCATTTTCGGTGGCCTGTGCACCTCCTTGATAAGCAGTCCCAGGACGCATCCCATCTCGAGACCCGCTTCACCTTCCCCAACTGCCCAGGGGGCCCAGAACATGGCCTCGCAGTTCACCATCATCGACGGAATGGACAACAAGGGCTATACACCCACCTCTAAGACCATCCACTCGAACAGCGCCATTAGGAAACTGACCACGCCGCAATCGAATCTACCTCCTCAACTGATGCCCGGCATTTGGACGACCAAGATAAACGAGGACGGCCCACCAATGTGAACAGCTTTTCAAGTGAAGTGATGTTGGTTTGAAGAATTAGCCATGTGGTTAGGCTTGAGAAATAGCGAATGGGTTGGAGCCATAATGATGATAAGGAATCTGATGTTCAAGAGCCAGATTATTATGAAGAAGCAAACGTTCAAAAGTAAGCTATTGCTAAATTCACAGCGAGGACCTTGACTTGGTTCACTTTGGTGGTGCTGTGACTTGTAAACTATAGTCTACAACATTTGATAAACACTATATACTTATAGCCCGCTTAATAACTTTAAGGGCTTAATTTTTTGTAAGGCACGTTAGCAAACTTTCTTAAGGGAAAAGTAAAGTTAAGTACTAGATCTTTTCGCACACTTTAGTAGAAGCTCAACTTTACCCTAAACCATAAATCGGAATGCTTCAGTAAGAAAATACTAGGCACTTAAAGACAAATGTACATTTTTAAGTAGGCAATCTCTTAAGCTTAAAGCTGTGGACTAAAATCCTCAACCAAATTATATTTAAAGGGAAAAGACGCTCGCCAACGAACCCTAAAATTGAATGCGATGGCAACAGAAAAAAAAAACATATTTTTCATTAACTTTAATTTTAGGTCATAGTTTATTTAATAAACCCAGAAGGCCATAACAGCACTTAGATCTGGGATTAGCTTCATCGCAGCCATAATTAGTAGTCTCATAAGAACATAAGTCAAATGTGGAACACGGCTTGGGACAAGCCCAGTATTAAGCAGTCAATATTGAACCAAGACGGAACCGTACCGAATAGAACCTCATGTAGAACCCTCTGCACAGACAAACCAACTTTAAATGGTGATCCTTCTAAAGGCCTGTGGTTCCACATTTAAGTGATTGTGTTGCAAACACCTGGAGAGAATTACATGAAAAGACATATAAGAGTAGTTACACAATAATTACATATTATGGACAATTTTAATTAATTACCTTTATCTATGATAATAAAACTAACTACATAGATGAAAACAATAATTTTAGAGTACACATTAATTACTTTATTACCGTTATGTATTATGATTATCAATTACCAAGCTAATTTAATATAATTCAATTAGTAGTTTTTCAGGTCCTACGTGCATACATAAATATGAATATAAAATATTTTTAAAGTTGCATCACTAGAGTACGCTTAGCAACCTGTTGAATGTTATCTGATAATGGTTACTATATGAAAGGAAATGTTATACATGGCAAAAGAGCAATATTTTTCTAATAAAGCATCTCCATAAATCAATGTTACTCCTTTTTATTACAACATTTTACATCTAACGGGTAAAAACCTTTTCGTTTTCTTGAATATTATAGCTTTCCTATATTTTCGCAAACAAAATTGTTTAAGCAAATTAAACAAATGATGGAAAGTGAATTAGGGGCTGTCCATGTATTTCGTAATCACCTAGGGGTAATTTAGGCAAATTAAATACATAATAGAAAGCGAATTGATGGCTGTCCATATATTACGTAATCACTTAGAGGTGATTTATTATTAATCACCCATTTATAATTTTTTGTACGAGTTACTCGAAGAATATAAGGGTATATTCGTGGGTCTTAGGGAAATCTCTTTGCGGCAAGTTCGTATGCTCGTTCCTCGTATACATATAAACGGGATCAGTTTTGGACCAGTAAAATACTAGTCGGGGTAGGAAAGTTAAAGTTTTTGTAATTTATAAGGAAATATCTGCATGGGTATATCATCTTCGGCTTCCATTTTATTTTATTTTGTTATTTTGTCGAATTTTCTTATGGCTCCAATTTTAACCACCTATGAAGGAAAGTCTAGAGGCTCTTGTTTTATTCGCAGGACATTCTCGAACTGGGTACTAGTTGAGATGTACCTGCTGAAGTTAGCCTCATCTGTCGAATCAAAAGCCAAACAGTACGATGCCAGGTTTTCCGGTGTCACTTTGTCAGACTTGCAAATGTTGAGACGGATTTCGTCGAATCCATAGGTGATGCGCTCATCGCATTGCCCTAGCGGTTTAAGGCACTCCTCGTTGAGTAGTAAAAGTACCTGCGATGTGACACTGGTGCACGTCTCGATTCTTAATATCTGCCAGTCCTTAGTTGGCAATCCTGGATTAAACAGCCTAATAATTTTAAGAATACGTTCTGGTTCGGAGGGCTCCGATGGAATCGAAGCCCAAGCCATAGGCCTATATGGAATGTCGCAGGCCTCACAGACCTTCAACTTTGCGCCTGGGTAGATCTCTCCAAGCTTTGAGATCGCTGCCTTGTACAGCTCCGCGGATCTTTCATTATCACACATTATAACTTTAATGTTTCCCTGGTACCAGCCGGCATCCTTGCACTTTGGTGGCGGTCCTGGGTTTTCCTCAAGCACTTGTAAGGCTACTTTGGCGAGTGCAATCTGTACCAATTTCCATTGGTTGCGTGAAATCGTGCCCAGGGTATGATTTCTGTCGATGACAGCGATTACTTTGCGACCTTTGGCTACCTCTGCATATGATCGCGATGATATTGTCTCGGATGTGAGCCTGACTTTCTTTGTCGCTGATGGCGACTCCTCCATTGATGAATCCCGCTTTTTGTCTTTTTCGGGACGGAAGTTAATGTCAAAGTTCGGTATAACTTCCTGTGCCCAGGCAATGTCTTCCTGTATTTTAGCGTAGTCCTGCTTTGACACCTGGTCCTCCGTGATGGGGGCGGTGGCCTTGCGTTTCAAGATGCGGTACGCTTTTTTCCGATCTTTCGGGCTGGCGTTTTGGGGGCATGGCCTCTTGAAATCTTTGGCCCTGGTACTAACGAAGAGTGGTGGCTGGAGCTCCCTAATTGGGCCTTCCGGCTTGTGTGTTTGGTGGTTTAAAATGGAATTTTCCAATTTCTCTTCCCATAAAGTGTCCTCCGGTATTTTCGCATACTTGTTGTTTAACTCCTGATCTTTTATGATTGGGTCGGCCTCTTTATTATTCGTATTTTCGGGGGCTCGCCTTTTAAATTCTTTGTCCCTGTAGGATACCATGATATCAGTTGTTGGTCAATAGGAGGATGAATATAGCCAAATACCTTGATTGTTGTGTAGGTAAAACCTGACTCGGAGCTGGCCCCTGGGCATCGGACCGTGTACTGCCTATCATTCCGCTTGTGACCCGGAAATTGTTGTTCTTAGTAATCCTCGCGAGGCGTTCTCTACTAGATAAACTGGCCGTGGGTTTCAAGGAAAACGTGGATATCGAAAATATCAATTTCAAAAATAATTGTTGTTTATGCGGTTCTTATTAGCGGTGAAAGCCCGTCGATAGCAGTATCTATTCGTGATGAAACATCGATGGTTGGTTTCGAGTATCGATACTTGCATTTCTATATCCTTATCACACCGGCGAGCAAATCTTTTTTCATCGATGATTCTTATATAAAAAATTTAATGTACATTTTTTCAAAATATGTAGTCTTTTGTGGGCGGCGTTGTCTAAAGTCGTGTAGAACACTGCTATCTAAATAGTAACGTTTAGTCTGTTTTAATTACGGCACTTTTAAATACTCGTTTTTGAGGAACATCGAATTAATCTGGGTATTCGCTTATCTGTTGAATTGATGAATTGCTGAACATTCGACTAAAAATGTCAAAAATATTTTCATTTCTTATTCCTACGAAATCTAAATTAGGTAAAATTTGATTTTTTATTGTTAGTTACTGCCTAATTGCTAGCAAGGTAAGAGGAACCACAATAACAATAAATAATAAGTACTGGTGATACTGAAGTGTTACAGTGTTAATAAAATAATGAGACAACTCTAGTTTTCAACGATTCAACAACATTTTCAACATCCTCAAGATTGGTGAAATTTCTAAAAGGTGACTTTGTATGGAAGAGCAGTTTAGATTCAACAGTTTAGGGAATCCCCTAAATGTTTTATTTACATCCAGAAGAACTGCCGGTTTGTTTATTTTTCTGGTAATCAATCGGTTACGATAGTTTTAAATATACCAAAACACAAAAACTAATATTTTTACCGAACGTAAGCGCGGTCACACTGCAATTCATGCTTCTTCAAATTGTAGCGGCATTTTACACAAAAGCAAAGCTGAAAATTCGCGTCACCCCTTTAAACATCGCGATACACAAGAGTTTTCCCCTTAAACCAAACACATTTAGTGAAAACTGTGCAATCGGCCTATAGAAGAGCGCTGCATCTGGGACATATGCCATGGAATTCGATGGTGCAGACAATGGCTTGGGAATGGGAATCGGCGGTCGCGGAGTTTTGCGGGAGATCAACAAAAACGATGGCGGCATTAAGGTAAGCGGAATAACTGAACTTGGGGGCGTGCCCCGTCCCCCGACCATGTGCGGTGTGCCAAAACATTCACTTTCTAGCGTGTGCACAAGTTGCCCTGGAATACAATACACATATGTGTGGGGTAATGCTTCGATCTGTTCTGCCATTTTCCTTTATTCGCATTTGTACATTGTATATATTATATATTATTAGCTTGCGCTGTTTTCATTACCTCTGAGGCAGCTGTCGTCGACCAGCGTTTCCAGTCGATCGGTGTTCGCCGGACATTGTCCATCCCAAGTGTCCAGACCAGCCGTAGCTCCACCCCGAAAATGGGCAACAAGCCGGGCAAGACAAAGAAATCGAGGGCCTCGGCCGGAAAAATGACCACAAAGTCGGACGACGGGACAGGGAATCTGGTATGCCAAGTGATCTTCCAATAAGTGCACTGTTCTTCATGGTGTATGTCCGACATCTATGGGATTCTGCTGCCTCTTGACATTTTCCATTGTCCAGATGTTAAATACTATTGAAACCAAAGAATAAGTTGCTAATGTAGATCGTCCGACCGAATATTTTGTGTTAAAATGGAATACTGCCATAAAAAGGCTTATCTGTTAAACCTACATAAAACTGTATAATGGGCTTTTCTTTTGGATATGGAGTTTGGGTAAAAGTCATTAAACTCTATCTCCCCTTTTGCCATCAACGATAGTATTTAAGGATGATCTGCAGATGCTTCCACCCTTGTTGTCTACATTTGTTTTTTGCCTATTTATAGTTCAGTTATAGTCGCCTTTTCCCCAATATTTGTTTGCTTTAATTTTCCCCATGTTGTTGCATGGCTTATTCGAATTTCAGCCAAAGTTTCCTATTCAATTTTTATACATTAGGCCACCATGTGCCACGTATAAAATTCTGGCCCCCGACTATAAACAATAAAAAAGTTGTATATATTTTTCTATTAATTTTATGTCGGACTAACCAGACATTTTCTTCTGCTCACGATTTTTTAAAATAATATTATCGGAGATTAAAAATATGTAATTTAAAATTTTTAAATTTCAAACTATTCTTAGAAGACTCAGGAGAGAGAAACTGTTTGATTTATAAACCTCATATGGTATCACACCTCCTGTATTGTGTTCGGTTTCCCACTGGTGAGAGTGCCGAGTGATATCTTGTCACCTGTCACGCATTGCTAAAGCCAACATCTAACTATTGCCACCCCGTCATGGCCCATCGTGTGGGATTCCGTTTCACTGCTTAGATTTTCTCGCCAAATATGCTAAGTCAGCCGTTGGCCAATGTGGAGCACTTCCTCGATTCGATTCGACTCGACTTGCAGATAGTACGCCGTGATGCGCAACAACGGCTGTGGGATTGCATGTCACTTGGCATCCACTAGGGCTACACCGCAAAAAATACTATAAATCAAACGAATATACATATGTAAAACAGTTAAGTCCTTAGGGTAATGTTCCACTATGCGTTTTACTATTCACAATTGAGCCCTTCACAACCAATCAAATTGGTTTTTTTCATTGCTGTAGCAAATATTGTGCAAATATAATTTTTGTATAAGAAAGTAACTACAAATGGGTATATATAAAAACCTACATAGAAATTGTGTTCAGGGTTCTTCCAGCTGTTCGGCAAAGACTTTTATTTATTAGCAGTAGACGGTTGCCCTATTTATATTTCCCCCGTTTTCTATCCCCCTCTTTGAGTATTTCGGCTTATTTGCGGTGTCTTGCGTTTTTCACTGCAGCATTTCAGTGTGAATTGAGTCTAAGGCTTGTCTAGTTTCTCAGTTTTCCATTGCAGTTCAGACCAGAAGGTTGTCATCTGGCGCCCGCACCGTTGGCATTGCACTAAATTACGTGCCAATTAAGCGGCTTATATACTTATATAAATTAAATTGCATTCGTTCGCCCACGCGCGCCTAAACGATCGGCGATCGACGTGATTATTGATATATGCTGAAACAAGCATCTATCTTCCCAATTGCACCAAATATTATGTGTAATATCGGTTTTGTTAATAAGCGGAAATCTTGAAACTCCATGCTATTCACATATGAAATTATAACGCATTAAATACTAGGCTAGTAAAGTTAGCTAACATATCATTGTATTCTGCGCCGACCCCAGATTTGAAAATCACCTAGAAAGTTTCACCAAAAGTTTTTGTGAATTAATGAATTCGAAATATTGAAATATATTTAAAAGCACTACACCCCGGAGAAAAAGATAATAGGTTCAAATCGAAGTATTTAGTGCAGTAAGGAATAAGTGTAACACCTGTGGCACAAGGATATAAAAACAATAAATTTAAAAAAATTAAATTACCAATATTCCGATTTTTCGATTTTCCTTTCAAATAGTTTTTAATTCTGAAATATACAAAAATAATATTCCTCAAATGGAAAACGGAATATGATGAAAACTTACAAATCTATAATTGGTTTTGGAGCTATAAAATGTAGTTATCCGATCCGTCCTGTTCAGACTTACAATACATGTATAATAGTACCTGCAATAGAAAGAGGACTTTTGGGAAAACTTCATTCCGATAGTTTTAAAACTAATTGACTAGTTTCCGTAGAAACAAACAGAAGAACAGGCTATATCGTCTAGTTAAGTATGCCGAGCAAGAATATTGTTACTTTATATGGTCGGAAACGTCTCCTTCTTTGAGTTGCAAACGTCTGACAGAAATTAGAATACCCTCTGCAGGAGTATACAATGACCAAAAATGAAAACGCTCGAGTTTCCGTGGAACCTACGGTTTTATCACAAGTTTGAAAAATTCCATAAAAGAAAAAAAGATGTATATCCCGACATGTTGGTGACTCTATCCCGTCAGTCGAATGGGAAATAGAGAGCGGGAAGAGATAGCACTAAAATTGAGAGGGGTACGTGCTGATAAAGGGAGAACCGCTATGAGGGCTAGAAACGATCCAAACTCATAGTCATACAAAAACATCCGGATCGTTATGTGGATGCCATTCAAATTTTTGCTCTCTTTCGGTCTGTCCCCCACACTCTCGCCTTGCCCAAAAACATTTGTGCTTGTGTGCCGCTGAGCGGAGCAAAGCGAATTGAAAACGAAAATATTTTTAAATTGATTTCAAAGACAGACAAGATCGGGAGCTAGCGAGAAACGTACGCGTCGACGGGTCGCGAGAATCCCGCCGGTATTACCCAATATAATGACAGAGCGGAAGGCGAAAAATCACAGTTGAGATTTTACCCAGTAGGCGAGCCGAAATCAGTGTCACAACGAAAAGTCCGAAAAAAGGAAAAAACACTTAAGGCAAACCAAGAAATTCGATCGATCCATCGGTTTATGGAATCAAGTGAACCGTAACGCGTATTAGGAGTTAATCGTGCGTAGACCGTCATGGACTTCATCGCGAGCATAATCAAAAGGCCCAAGAGCATCGCCACCACTGGCATTACCACCACTCAGCCAGCGGGTATGGATGTCTCAGAAGCTGCCGTACCCGGGGATGGCCATCCTTCACCTAGGGATGTTGAAGGAGTTCCAGCCATCCCATCGCACTTGGACACGCTTCTGGAGTCTGCCTCAGAGGATCTGCTGCGGTTGGAGGAACAGCACTGCAGTCTTCCCGTCTCAATCACACATGCTGCCCCCGAAAGCAGCGGCAGCAGTAGTAGTAGGGAAACCATCCAGCAACTCTTAAGTGAGATAAACGTCAATCTGAACGAAGTCAGTGCCCATGAAATGGAGCACTTACAGGCCATGAGTGGCGAGGTATGTCCCCAAAAAGTTCAACATTCAGTAGGCCACTGTTTGTTTTGCGTTTTATTCGATTTATTTTTACCCCTACAGAGAGAGGGTGTTCTAATTTTAGTCAGATGTTTGTTAAACATTAACGTAGATGTCTTCGAACCTATGCATTTCCATATAAACTTATCCCTCTGTCTGAGTTATTTATTTTATTAATACTCAAATCAAGCTTGATCATTTTAAACAATGCTTTAGTGATAATGTAAAATGTATTATTTGCTCCTGTTATAGTATCAAATAAAAACACCTCTTAACGAGGTAAAAAACTAGTGACGATAGCACCTTGAACATACAAAAGTTCGGTAATACTATACATTAGCGGGCTCACCCCCGAAATTCGCGAAAAAATTATCCTCGATGGACCGCGATTTCTTAAGAATTTACGTGCAAAAAGAACTTGGCGGTCGGCCATGGTTCTCTTGTAATTGAATTTTAAAGTTCCTGGGTTTGCTATAAAAAACAAGGGTGCTTTTCTCATACTTGCTATAAAAATCGAGTTGTCTGCCCCCAATATTCAAATTTTTATCAAAAAATTTTGTTTATTGATTCATATTGTTCAACATGACGTGCCAGTCTTGCTCTGTAACGTTTGGAGAGTTTCTCGGTATGGATGAGAAAGCTCATTTCCGCTTTTTACAAGACCACGGAGTAGTTTTGGACAAGCGCGACTGTCCAACCTGCCTTAGCCCATGCCAAGTGGTCGAAGACGGTGGAACAATGATGTTTGTATGCCGGCGAAGGTTCGCAGTTGAAAGTTCCAACAAAAAGAAGAAAACAAAGAGGCAGTGTACATTTAAGGCAAGCTTTTCATTATAGTGGTGTCCCCGTTAGGCCTAGTCCACGCTTCAGATCCGAATATAACAAAGAGTCTCCTAATTAACAGCTGAGTTGTTGTCGAAGGTGTCCTAAAAATATATATGCGAAATTTTATGATGTATGTTAAATTTGAAATGAAAGCATCGTGCAAGTACAAATTAAAAAAAAAAATGGAACGAGTCACAAGTAAAATTTGGCATGAAATTAAAAAAAAATCGCCGCGATTTTTTTTTTAATTTCATGCCAAATTTTACTTGTGACTCGTTCCATTTTTTTTTTTAATTTGTACTTGCACGATGCTTTCATTTCAAATTTAACATACATCATAAAATTTCGCATATATATTTTAGGACACCTTCGACAACAACTCAGCTGTTAATTAGAGACTCTTGTTATATTCGGATCTGAAGCGTGGACTAGCTAACGGGGACACCACTATAAAAAAACGCGCCTGGAACTTTACCTCAATGGTGGTGCGGAAAAGTGTTCATTGAAACTATTTAAATAAATATAAAGATACAAATTGTTTGAGGTTTAATTAATGCATTAAAATGGTGGGGGACCTTGGATGGATGTGATCGTTCCTGGCCGTCACTAAAATCTCAATCATGTCCTTTATAGTCCACGCTCCACTCATAACATGATTATTTGCATAAGTTTTTTCATTAGACAAAAAATACAATTAAAAAAATGTGACAAAAGTCTACACTTTTTTTATAGGAACTCATTTAAGCAATTAAATAATTTTATAGGAACTCATTTGAACAATTAATTAATTTTATAGGAACTCATTAAAACTTAATTACTTTGATTGAAAATATGAGAAAAGCACCCTTGTTTTTTATAGCAAACCCGAGAACTTTGAAATTGAATTACAAGAGAACCATGGCCGACCGCCAAGTTCTTTTTGCACGTAAATTCTTAAGAAATCGCGGTCCATCGAGGATAATTTTTTCGCGAATTTTGGGGGTGAGCCCGCTAATGTATAGTATTACCAAAAGTTCTGATATCAACATTTGTGACGAAAAATTATTACACTCGTTATTAAATAGACTTTCTAATATTTTCTCATTCGGCCCGCCCTAGCAAACTATTCCAGCCTTTTTCCCTTCACAGGCATTTTCTATTGCAGCGTGTGTTATACAGTAATGTGTTATATTCCAAAATTTAAGGAATCTCAAGGGCTATACAGTTTAAAGTTGTAAGGAAAATCGTTAGAGCCGTTTTTGAGAAAAATAAAAAAAAGCTTAAAAAAAGTTTAACAAAAATTTCTTTTGTTCATATCTTTTTAACTATTACATTTACCCAAATTGCATATGAAGGGCATTTATAGCATTTAAAAATACCTTTCAAACGAGATGCAGCACAACTCTGTAGCTTTAGTAGTATAGAAGTTACGGCTTTCCGAATTTTAGCTATTTATAGCTGTTTTCCCGCTAAACTAGCGAGTTTTTCCAAAAGTGGTAGAACAAAAGTTTTTTATATCGATGTGATGAACGTCATATCAAATTTTCAAAACTTAAAAAACATGTTTTGGACAAACTGACAAACTGACAAACAGAATTAAATTTTCATTTTGGGAAGAAGAAGAAAATCTTATTTTGGCTATCACTTTTGAACGGAGCGTCGGATTTTGACAAATGACCCCTCATTCGATGGGTATTTTCAAAAGGAATACAACTAAAACATTGCGAGGGGGCATTTATCCCCACCGGCCCCAACAGCTCCAAATTTCGAAATTGTCACTTTTTCACTTTCACCGCTCTCTCTCCCAAGCCAATTGATTTTCTTAAAGTCTTGGTATGCAATCCTTTAAGTTTTTGCAATACCTTTCGATTGGTGTATTACTCATTACGATCGGACTATCACAGCAGATTTTCAATTTTGCGGCTATATAATAGTAGTCGCCTTCGCACACTCTCCTGGTGCGCTTCGTCACTACATGGACTGCCGTCTATAGTGATTTATCTATAGTATTTATCTAGACAAATTAGTTTACCCAAATCCAATTTATTTTGAGGAAAATTGTTTCTATATTATTTTCTTTGCCTATTGCGTTGCAAGAAATAATATTTTAAATGATGTGGCAACTTAACATTTTATTTGGCTGAACGCCCATGCAAATAATTTGTATATCTCTTCAATTCGCAGAAAAAGATTACCATATACGGTGTCAATAGATATTTAGAAGGAGAATTAAAAAAAATATTAATGAATTATCAAAAACGGGCTCAAATTTTAATGAAATTTTCTCATAAAAATAATAAGTACAAAAATTATTAGTTTACATTATTTGCCTTCCTAAACCCAAAAATTTTCTTAGCATAAGGGCTAGTTTGTTTTTGACTTTGGTTTTACTTTCTTTTAATATAATTCCTGCTGGCTTTTTACCTTTTACCCTATTCCCAGTTTGTTCAGTGGCGCACCCATGTTCAGGCTCACACGTGCCCCTTTCGTAGTCTTCGCTGACTTTAACCTTGCCGCAATCATCGTACAATAATGCGCTCTAATTAAATTCAGCGAGTAGAACATTGCACCCAAACCATGAATAGACGGAAAACATGACGGACTCGGGCCGGTCACATAAAATCCCCGCCGTATGTTCTTTTCACATTTTACAAAAGCTGACGCCGACCCAGTTTCACGTTCATCTGCCCACCTCATGCCTCCCGATCTGTTTCCCCGCCTTCCATATCCCCGATTTCTCACGTCTTGGCTAGCTTTTAAATTAATGACATTTGCTTGTCGGCTGACCGAATGCGACGACTGTTTCAAATGTGTGCTCTAGGTATCTAGGATGGGTACCTCACATTTTTAGTTTTCTTAAATTTTCCCCAATTGTTTTTGGTCCTTTTCTTACTCCCATGGGCGTTATTTCACTGGGCGTTATTTCACTGGGGGCTAAGATTTTTATTGTCTTTCACTCTATGGGATATTACTCTTTCACTCTATAGGATATTACTCTTTCATTCTTTCACTCTATAGGATATTAATCTTATTCTGATTTATAGATGGTAACATGGCATTACATTCATATAATATTGCACTTGAAATATAGAAGAAAGGCCCACCCTTAAAAATTGTTGAAGGTTGGAAAATAAACGGTTGAGATTATACTTGCACAACCATTCAAGTTCCATATTTCATTAAAAACCGATACGTTTGCAGAAATGTTACTGAATGCATAAAATTAATACATAGCTAAATTATAAGCCCGCAAGTATAAACAGTTGTAAAACCTTCTTTGCTGAGAACGGACCTATTTCTATCACCAGTCAAAACCCTTCCCAACCGTCACCCAAGCCATGTGTCAAGAATTTTTAATTAAATGCCCAAGCAGCTGCTGTCCGTGATCATCTTCAATATCGCAACCCCATCATCGCTTGTTTACGTTTTTCGTCTGCCAATTGTTTGGATTATGTTTATTTTTCCTCAGCCAGCTCACCTTATTTTTCATAACTTTTCTTTCAAATCATGCCGCACGCGATGCAGAATTTGTAATTAATTTTCTTTCGTTTTCTGCATCTCTCGTTTGGCAGCTGAGTCCGCTGGCGGTGAAGCCCAGTCCCAAGCCTTCGAGCATGGAGCAACAGAAGGCTTTGGCCGCTGCTCTGGGCCACCAGGCGGAGGCAACAGGTTGCCCTAAGCTGGATGCGGACGCTGTTCCAAAATTCGGAGGTCTTCCCGAATTCGACGAGACGCAAATACCAGAACTGGCTCCTTTAAGTGCCGAAATGGACGGTAAGTAGTGGCTTCACAGACACAAAAGATGAACGTTGATTAAAAGTCAATTCAAGAGTTTTCGATAACACATTTCCGATTATAACTGTATACGTGCAAAGGTTTGTCGACAGCAATTGTATTAGCCATTTTCTTTAAATAAATAAATACCTATTATTTTTCCATTGAAACTTACTTTACTTCAATTTCAACCTGCAGCTCAACTCAAATCAAACCATTCGGACTCGGATGTTTTCGTGGAGTGTTTATCGCTTCATAGCGATCGGTATACAGGAGATCGCTCTGAGTTGGAGGCATATTCAAGTGCTCTTAACGATGTGCTGGAGCAACAGTTGTCCATGACCTCAAATGCCACATTGGAGCACGAATTCGAAGATCCTCTAGCGGTCAGCCAGCATAACAACGTCAGCTATGAAGCCATGGATGTGGATGATATTAATGAAACCATGGAAATGTTAAAGGATGTTTTGGGCCCAGAAGATCATCAGCTTTTGCAACAGGAAATACTTAGCAAATCTCAGCCGATCACAGAGATGGATCCTCTGCAGTATCTTGGGCAGCAGAAGCAAGATAGCATAGAAGGATCTTCGGCTCTGCAGCAACAGTTGGTTTCAGAACAGGAATTCGATAGTCAAACGGAAGAATCGCCCTTATGTGAATCAGGACTGTCTAAGCCGGCTAATGAGCCAACCCAACGGAAAGAGTCGGAAGAGGTTGAGAAGAAGGAAGATAGTCCGGAAGCGCAACGGCTAAGTCCCGAAGAAGTATCACAGAAACTGGTTGATGATGATCACCCGATCCATAATGCGCAGGTGGACGAAGCAGAACTACCTCAGGCGCAACAGCAGCCCTTGAATCTCCAAGATACAGCGGAACTCTCTACGGAAGAAGCTAGATCTTCACTAGATTGCTGTAGTGAAGACAAGGAAATTCCAGTTGTGGTAGAAACAATACCGATAACCGAGATAACAGAAGCAGCCATCTGTTTTGAACAAAATGCATCACCAGCTGTGGAGGCCACTGAGGAGAGAATAACTGGGGAAGAGTTTGAGCCAATGGAAGTGGATGTCTCCATGAGATTGGATAATGCCACGGAATCCCACACACCTATCTCAACCTCCCTTCCATTAAAACCTTCCGAGGAAGAAGAAACGACTGCTTCAAAACACCTTTCCCCGAATCATCAATCAGATCAGAATATTGCAGAGCAAGAGGAAGAATTGAAAAGAATCGAACTGGAGCCACCATTGGTCAATCAAACAGCTCCACTGTCGCCGCCCGTACCAATGCTTCAGGCCAAAAGGGAGGAGCTGCCTCTTTCTCCGCCCATACCCACGCATCGCCCAAAAACCGCCGAGGAACTGGAATTCCTGGCTTTGAGAGAGTTGCCCTTGCCCGATGATTTAGATGTATCGACACCAGCGTTGGAAAAGGAAGGACTGAAGGAGCCACCTCATCGCCCCTCTACGGTTGTGGCAGTCACACCAACACAAAAGCGATCCACGACGCCCTTATCTTTGGATCTGGGAGGTAGTACCACCACGGCTTGCAACTCGGAGCCCACCTCACCTAGTTTCCCCATCAGAGGACCAGCGGAGAAACCGTCCCACTTTCCTCGATCGCCACATGCTCCACCAGAGCAGGAAGATATGCCCTACTTGGAAGAGGCTGTGGTTGAACCGTCTTTAGACCGGAAGCAAAGCGTTTTTGGAGCTGGAGTTATATCTAAGTCAGCAGTGGTCATTCAGCTAACACAACCGAGTCCGGAGAAGCAGCAAAATCTCAACGAAACCTTACCCATGAGCGAGCTTTCGCCCACACCCTTAAATGGGACCTTCGACAGCGGTAGGATAATGGATAACAAATTAGAGGCCGATACAGCGGATTTTCAGGGTTCTCAAACATTTGCCGTGAGTCTTGGATCGGTCGATGATCACCAGCGACGCACTTTTTCGGTGATTCAATCCACGGCTGAAAAGGAGGAAGCGAAATCTCGAAGAACTTTCAGCATGGAAAAAGAAAATCCGCGCCGCACCTTCTGCTTGGAGCAAAATGCATCTCCAGCGATGGAGGCTACCGGGGATATTACGGCTGGCGATGCCATGGATGTGGATGTCTCCATGAGGGTAGATGAGGTAACTGTGATTAAGTCACCTCAGCCAAATCGTAAAGAATCACAAGCACCGGTTTCAAATTCGCCTCCGATTCCCACCCATCAAAATCTCAAGAGAGCTCCCATCCATGAAGCTATTTCTCCGGTTTCACCACTTGGAAATGCAACGGTTGTCCTAGAGGAGCAAGCCCTGTCCGCCAAGGAGCAGGCCACTCTGAGCGCCAGCGATGAAAAGGACGATGTTTTTGTAGAACACTTTGGCGCTATATCTCCTGTTTCTGATGACATGTTCAAGACCCCACAGTTCACCAGCAGTGGCTTTAACAACCAAGCCAAGATTAAGGCCAATGCTGTTGAAGAAGTCGGAGGAAAAACAGCTGCTGTCATGAGCAGGCAGAGAGGAGGTGCAGTTGGCGAGGAGGAGCCGGGCTTTGATGCAGAATTCCAGGATGGTGCCAGCAATCAGAACTGTAAGCCAATACCCATTATATTGTTTTTTAGGAATGTCCAAGTACATGCAATTACAGTCAAACTTCTTATGCTTTCCTTAAGGTATTTAAAACAAATTCGAAAAGAAAAATTTTGGAATTTAGGCCTTGCTAAACGTTTTTAAAGTTCCCATAAAACAAAACTAAGGCAATTGGCAGTCCTTAAAACAAGTTTAAAAAAATATATAAATCTTTATATGTATATTCCTTAAATGCCTTATTGCGTACCGTGATAGTAAACCTTAAAAATGTTAATACAAATTTGCACCTTAATGTATACAAATCGGCCTGCTAGTTCAATTATCATAAACTGATGTACACAAATTAAACAATCTACCGAGAAGTCATGTAGAAGAAGTTTGACCGTAGTTCCCTCTTATACAAGTTGTACTGTGCCGACGATTCCTTTGCATGTTCGTGACCTTAGCTCATCAGCCATTTCCGAAACACCAGCACTCATAAACTTTTGAACTTGAAATATTATGGACCCTATGAACTCGAGACCATACAAACATTCATATTTATGTATGTTTGTTTGCACATAGAGTTTTTCTTCGTCTGCATGGACTATATCGCGGCGATATATAACTGTAAAAATAAACCCACAAACTCGTGCAAGGCAATGAACCTGAACTTCAAATCAGGAAAGGGAAATCGAGGGGGAAAATACTCAAATACGCCAAAAGAGCACACTAAAACATTAGGGGGCCTGCAATGCCAATTAGTAGCATAATTTTATTTTTCAATGGCAGACTATGGAGTGTAGGAAATGATTTTTGTTTTATATATTTTATGTCTGCACATTTTGTTCCCGTTTACTGGTTTTGTTGTTGTTTTGGTTTTTTGCTGTAAATGCATTTTATGCTGCTCTCTGGTGAAAAATACCGCATTGAGCGCTCTCACTCTCTCTCTCTATCGCCGCTCCCACTCATTGCTACTTTTTCCTGCCAATCTATTGAAACTCTCTTTTATTTCTTCAGCTCATTTTGTCTCTCTCAAAGCCCTTATCAGCAAAATATCATACGCGAGTATAAATGCGGGTAATAAGAGGAAGCACTTCGCTGTGATGTCACTTTGTATAATTGAAGAAACGCTGTCAGTTTTTGTTGTTTTTTTTTGCAGCTCAAAGGCTTTTCATGAGTATATGTGCTCCGATGAGCGCATACATATTTTGGTTAATTACCAGATCAATTTTATAACAGCTTACTTATGCAACAGAAGTTAATTCGACCAGGTTTTCAAATTATTTAAAGTAATATGCTTTGTGTGGTCGGTTTAAATATTCGAAATGGGTGCCCAATTTATCGTTATCGCTGACCAGAAAAATGCATCTCTGACTAATCTTTCATACTCAAACAACCACACACCAACGTCAAGTTTCTAACCGCGCTCTCATCATTCATAGAATCTACAGTAGAGCTAACTGCGGCAAGCAACTTTATATATCCTTGCAGCTTAAAGTATATCATGTAATCAAATCATATTAAAACAAGAGAGAACGCTATAGTCGTGTTGGTGTCCCGACTATCTAATACCCGTCACTCGGCTAAAGGGAGTGCGAGGGAGATGGAGATATAAACTTTGATCAGCTGTAACTTTTTAACGAATGGTCCGATTTAAAAAATTTCGATAGGTATTGATAAGCACAAAAAAACTGCATTTTTACTTTTCCGAAATATTTAAATTTTTAAAATCGTATATTAGCTATTGTGGGCGTTAGAGGGGGCGTGGCACCTTCTGGAAACAAACTTGCGCTGCGTAGGAACTCCAAGAATCTTCATGCGAAATACCAATCCTCTAGCTTTTATAGTTTCCGAGATCTCAGCGTTCATACAGACAGACAGACAGACAGACAGACGGACAGACGGACATGGCTATATCGACTCGGCTAGTGAGAATATATATACTTTATAGGGTCGGAAATGCTTCCTTCTAGCTGTTACATACTTTTGCACGAATACAATATACCCTTTTACTCTACGAGTAACGGGTATAAAAAACGGTATAAATCTGCCGGGTTTATTTAAAATGCTTGAAAAATTAATTTTTCAGGAAATTTGTAAAAGGAAAAATTTCTTGCAATTTTTAAAAAGTAAAGTTTGTAGTTCTCAAATATTAAAAAAAGTAAAAAAAAAAATAGCAGGGAATCCACAATTTGAATGCCATTTACCCTTTAAACATATTTTTTCGATCTACTTGTCGGTGTTATAATTTAATAATAATTTGAGTTAAAGTGAAAGATTGGCAGCAATAAAAAAATACTGGCGTATCCAGGATTTTTTTGGGCATATTTTTATTAATCATTTTTTTTCAAAAGAACATTTGCATTATCTGAATTGGGGGTGTGCTAGACAAAAAAGACCCTCAGCCTTGGCCATTAACCCCCTTAATTTTGATGATGAATATGATTCAAATAATGCTACTAAACAATATTTATAGGCATCTTGTTTTTTAATAAAGCAAAGGCTAATGTTGGCCTTCTATAAATTAAAAACAAATAAAAATACAAATTCTTCAGGTCTAAATGTTCGTATTTTCGAAGCCCCACTGTGACCAATCGAATGCTCTCTCCACTCACACATACCAACACCCAAGCGCATAGGAATTCAACTTAGAACTCGTCATGCACTCAACTGCAGCAGAGCGAGATAGACAGGGAGAGGGGTCTGTGGGTGGGATAGGGTGGAGGTAGCACAACTCCAAACAGACAACGTGTACACAGCGCTCTCTCTTTCGCACTAGCTCTCTCTGCGCACTTGCTGACTGCTGAATACGCGTCACTGTCCCGCACTCCAGTCAGAATTCAGGCTCGTCCGTTCGCTCTCTCGCTCGCTCGCGTGCGTGCGCTGGTTTTCTTATTGGACTTGCGGAGAGAAGTGTAAGCAATAAGAAATTCCATTTCAGTTAGTTTTCAACATCTGACGTCGCTATATCTATCGGTACCCTACTGGTCTTAAATCTTGGGATAGTCAGCTGCTAAATCGGCAAATGTAATTTTAAAAACGCAAAATCAGAATTATTTGTTTGTTAACTAAGGCTAGAGAGGACTTCTTTTGAGTTTACCTCACCAGTAGCGCTAAAAAATGAAAATGTAACCAGCAGCTGTGCAGAGGAAAAACAACAAATAAGCATAAATAAAGCCAGAAGACAAGTCTCCGAATCGCTAAGAAAAAATAATATGTGAGAGTGAGAGCGTGAAGTTTCATTGTGTGATTCGGTCTGCGTGTTAGTGTATTTTTGTACAAATACGTGTGGGTGTTTTTCGGGCGCTGCGTGGTCACGGCTAACATTATTATGTGAATAACTGTGGAAAATCTTGAAAATGTAAACCTTGTCAAAGACACGCAATTAAAATGCAGCGCAGTGTGAAGAGCTGCTCCCTCGCTCCTTCCTGCTCTCTCAATTTCTCTTCTCCTTGAATCAACCCACTTTCGGAAACCATTTGTCGATTGCATAAAATGACTCACAAGCCGTCGTTTCCCTTTGTTTTGTTTTGTTTTGGTCCGCTGTTTTGAAAACTGAAAATGCATAAAACTAAAGCCACATTACATTTACATGCCAGCCTTTAGTTGTGACCTGCATTTAATATCTGGGACTGCCCGGGTTTCTCACTATTTTTAATGCCGACCATCGCTGGGTTTCGCATTTGTTTATGTATTCTCTCCAATCCATTTCCATGTGCACTGAAAAAATAGTGTCTACCTTGGTCATAACACTATCTTATTGGTCCTAGAACTCTCTTGAGATCAAATCGTTTCACTAAGTCCACAATAAATAATTCAAAATTGATATAATTGAAAATGTAATTTTTTTTAGAATTGTTTTAAATGTTGATATAAATTGTTTTATGTGTACTGTGACAATAATAATGCGGCTTCTATGCAGAACAGGCACACCTCATTTTCGTGCCCCTCGGGATCTGGGTTTGGGGTTCATGGGGTTGAACTGGGAGAGATACTCGCTTTGAGTCATGCCGTATCTTATTTTCTTTTTTGTCGTCGTTCTTCCTTTTGTCTTAAGCTTTTTCAGCAAGACAACCAGAAAAAAATGTTTCTTAAAGATAAGTTCCGTAAATTGCAGCGAATGAAAAGCTGATTTGTATCTGTGCAAAAAATCAATTTGTCAAATGGAAAAATAACTAGAATCTACTCACCCATCTATTGAAATGCAATAATAAAATACACACTATATTATGTTGATGGTAATTGTACTATTTGAAAGGTTTAATTTACCATCCAGGGAATGGGGAACTTCGACTATTTTACGGTTAACTAATTTCTTGTCTGTAATCAAAAGAAGAACACAGCTTATTTTATGTTTATATTCTTTATTCTTTATCAATACATATCGTATCTCAAAAAATCAGATTTATTTTTTTAACATAGATCTTAATGAGAATTAAAATGTTTAGATATTTAAACTGTGTAAAATGCTATTGGAAAGGAATCGACGTAAAGTCTGATTAGAACTGTGTAGTTGACAGTGTTAATATTGTCAGCTAAAATTGATTAGATATAAAGGAAAATACTTGGTATTAATGATAGTAAAACAAGCCAATTAAAGACATAATATAAATCAACAATGGTTGAAATTATCAATAAGATTGCCAGAAAGAGATTTTAACTTTGTGTGGGCGATACAATGAAAAGTTTAGTTACACAGGCCGACAGTGTTTTTGGTGCAGGCCTATGGGCATTAAATTGTGTTAATATAGACGTATATAAGCATATCTGCATACTTAATTTTCGCGTTTAACGGGTGGTATTTGTGTAATCGCGGTTTGAAAAAAATAGCAACATTTAATGTTTTGATTTAAGATATCTTCGAGGGTCTGTATTCAATTGTATTATAACCTATGCCAAAAAATTGCTTAGATGTCCTTCTACATAACTGCATTTAAGGTTTCATCATTATTTGAGTCAATCAAAGCCTATGAGCCATTTAAGTAACTTGTTCACCTCTATTCACAACCAACTTGATGCGGTGAACAGACTAAAAAAAATACAAGGAAAAATATGTGCCTCAAAACATTGTGCAGGCATCTAGAGGCGTCTTTACCCGAATTTTTGAGATAAATGTCAGCCTTGTACGTCGAAGGATGAATTTTATAGAATTTTTTCCATATGAACGTGAAAAGTAACAAGTATTTTTAAATCTCATTTTACATAAATATCTGACACATTCGTACAAATTTCACTTTGAATTTGACTATCAGTAGGCGCCGAGCATCAAAATATTATATTTTCAAGGGGTTAGTATGCCTAATAAAAAGTTCCCCCCCATTATTTTAAGGCTACGCTACTGTTACCTTTAAAAAGCCTACTGCGTGAAATGGCGACAAACTCGTGACGTAAGAGTGACTTAAAAATACTTGTTACTTTTCACGTTCTTATGAAAAAATTTATATAAATTCCGTCCTTCGACGTACAAGGCTGACATTTATCTCAAAAATTCGGGTAAAGACGCCTCTAGATGCCTGCACAATGTTTTGAGGCACATATTTTTCCTTGTATTTTTTTTAATCTGTTCACCGCATCAAGTTGGTTGTGAATAGAGGTGAACAAGTTACTTAAATGGCTCATAGGCTTTGATTGACTCAAATAATGATGAAACCTTAAATGCAGTTATGTAGAAGGACATCTAAGCAATTTTTTTGGCATAGGTTATAATACAATTGAATACAGACCCTCGAAGATATCTTAAATCAAAACATTAAATGTTGCTATTTTTTTCAAACCGCGATTACACAAATACCACGCGTTAAACACGAAAACTAAGTATGCAGATATGCTTATATACGTTTATACTAACATATTTTAATGCCCATAGGCCTGCACCTTTTAATAAAGTCCATTTTGTTGGCCTGTGTTATCGATGTTATAGAAATTTAGTAGTAGCTCTTTAATACCAAGGTACTTAAACCAATGCTGTGTATCTATCTACTCCCACTGGTTTATCTTAGTTTTAATGTAAAGCTTTCATGCATTTCTTTTTTTAAGGGGCGTTTTATCCATTCTCTCGCATATGAAGAGAATTGAATTGAGCTGAATAGAATCCGAAATAGACCAGTTAAATCAAGTGACTAACTATTGTTTTTGTATATTTTCTTCTTTCCGCACAAAACAACAAAATGCACGCGCATGCACTCATCTAACACACCCATATACACGAAAAAACACCATCAACAGTAATACTGAACTCATCAGATTTTGAATATTTGTACACGAAAGGCAGCAATAATGCGCCCATCGATCGCAGTTCGCTGCTGCTGAAGTTTGATCCTCTCCTTGGAGCTCCCGTGCCCGTCAATCATCCAAATCAACAAGAGCAGGCGCTGCTCAATATTCTGGGTTCAAACCAGAATCAAAACAGGATCCTCAGTCCCACATTGGAGGAGCACGAAACAAGTGGCAACCAATCGTTTGGAATAATACCTAGTGCCAAAGATACCGCCAAGAAATTGGACTTTAAGCCGCCTGTGGATAGGACAAAAGTAAGCTATAATCTAGGGTTGTGGATTATATATCCAAATATCGATTTGGTTTTCACATACGTGATATTGTTCAAAATATACTTATACTTAATATACTTACTATACTGACTATACTGACTAATAATTTCGATTGATTTCCGCAGAAGCATGTTAAAATGAGTGTGGACGTCATTGATAACGATTGCAACAAAACCTTCGATAATTCCAAGTGAGTAACAGGTGAATGATTTATTTGTGTACCACCAACTTACTCTATTTATTTTTATTCAGCCTTAATACGGAGGATAATAAGACCCATAACTACAACAATATGGATGAGCTAGAAAAGAAAATCAAAAATGAAGTGTAAGTTGATCTTAACATTTCCAAGTGTCAACTAAAGTTCTTTTAATTTTTAGGACGAGGTCCGAAGACATTGAGAAGAAGCTCAAGGAGGGAGAACAACGCGAGGAAGCGCTGATTAAACGTATCACAGAAAAAGATAAAACAAATGCAAAGCTAAAGTGAGTCGCGATTCCCTGGTGATGAATACCACTTTTATAGATTAGGACGGGTCGATGAGTCCGTGACAAATAGTGTGAGATGGATTGATGTATTGGCACACACATATAGTAAATTTGAAAGCCACATTTCCGACCCTATAAAGTAAATATACTCTTGATCAGCTGCACTAGAGGAGTAGATCTAGCAATGTCCGTCCGTTTCTAAGCAAACTAGTCTCTCAGTTTTAAAGCTATTGGGCTAAAACATTCCCAAAGGTCTTTTTTCTATTTCAGGTAGTATACAAGTCTGAACCAAACGGATATATAGCTCCCATAGATAGGATCGGAAAAAAAATTATCACTTCGGTGTTTTTTGACATATTTTCTTAAACTGTTGGGAATATAACTTTTTAATACTTCTTAATTTCGAATTTAATTTTATCATAAAGGACGACTATATCATATATCTGCCATAGGAACGTTCGCAAAATTAATGGGAAATTAATAGGAAAGAATTATAGCTCTGTTGGTTCTTAATGTATTCTCTTCTACTATGATATATGACTCTTCGATTAATTATTTCACTTCTATAAAAGCAAATATATTCAAACTACATGCTTATAAGAAATATAATATTTAAAAGGTATTATTTTTATAAGGGATTATTTGTGAAAAAGTACCGCCCCCGTTACCTAATCGATTGTTTCATATACAACAGGTCTATATTTTATATTAATTTAATGTTGTTAATTTTTCTTGATAGCGGTGTCATCGAGGCTTATGAGAAGGCCATAGCGGAGCTGATCAGTGAGAAGGAACAGCAAGCGCAGCTTCACGAGCGTCAGTTGCAGGAAGTGCAAGCAGACCGGGACGCCAATTACCATCACTTAACATCGCTGGAAACGACATTCTCCGATCTGCATGTGTAAGCGCCATTTCAACGGACAAAGTATTACTTGATTGGACAACAGACTTATCGATATGTTATTGCAGGAAATACGAAAAGAGCAAAGAGATGACCTTGCAACTCAAAAACAACGAGGAGTCGCTTTTGGCGGAGCGGAAGCAGATGATGGACAATCTGCGGTTGCAGGAACAGCGCTACGACAAGATGAAAAACCATGCCATGCAACAGCTGGAAATGTGAGATATTCATTTGTTTTTTAAAGCGCCTATATAACAAATATTTTACCCGATCTAGTGCCAACAAAAAGCTGGACACCTACGCGAGGGAGCATGCGGACGAGTCAAAAAAACTGAAAGCTTTACTCAAGAAGGAAGAGGTCTCGCGGGTGTCGATGACGGAGCAGCTTCAGCAGAAGTCTCGCGAGAACGCCGATCTGCTTAAGATCTGCGAGGAGCTCATCTACGGAAAGGGACAAGGTGGTAGTAGTTAAACTCAACCCGTGGATTACCCGGAATGTATTTATATGTTGCTGTAAAATCGCACACATTCTCATCACAACATCTCTCATCCGGCATGTGGAGCCCATCTCGCAGCATGTCTGTAGATCTGTAACGGCGCCTTCATCATCATCCCATTCGACCATGGTGTAATAACTGCTCGGTTGCGTGCTCTTAACTGATTAAGAAAATGCGAATGCACAATTGTATCATTTTGCCAACTACATTAATGTTGAATTTCAAGATGTACACCTAACGTTCCGACGCATATTATACTTTTTCTAGATTTTTAGTTGACCCGTAAACACTCACTCACACAAGTCACAGGCAGTCCCATTGAGTTCCCTTCGCCTTACGGGTCTGGTTGCCCGGCAAATGTTACTAATTCTCTATCGTATCGAATCTGTCTCCTGATTTATGTTCTATGATATTACGGTGAGTTGTGCCGGCAAACTGTATTGAGTTTGTGGTTTAGCAGAAGGCCAGAGAAGCAAATCGATAATGTGCAACGGCAGCTAAATCAACATACAAATGCAAATTATAAAGAACAGCGTTCGCTTGAGGCGCGCCTTTATTAATTGTTTAAGTTTAAACTTAGTTTAATTTAATTGAAAATTTGTATTAGTTGTACTAAGAATATCTCTGTATTACATACTACTACTACTAAACCAAGAAAGCGTAAAAAACAAACCGGAAACATTCAAAATACACGCAAAAAATTTATTTATGCATAAATGTACATTTTTGTTTGCTTTGTTCCCTATTTGGTTGCCCTGTACTAGAAGAGGTTGCCTTACATAGCAGAAATACATAGATAAATCGGACCGAAAGCGCTAGGACCCCCCAGTCAAAAAGACATATTCACGATTCTGCTCCTTTTCTAATTTATACATTTTTTTTAAACAAAAATTATCAACATTTTTATCACTTTTATTGTAGTAAGCTATTTGAAAACCACGACCCCAATGACAACTCTTAATGAATTTTACTTCCATTTATGACATTTACTGTACTCTTAAGATCAAATTAACATTGTTGGTCACACTAGTGAGAAGTGAAGAAAAACAAACGAGAATTGTATACAAATTTGTACCCAGTCCATATAATCTGAAAAATGCTACTTCATAATATATAACAGCATACATATATATTTTTCTAAAGTAGAAAAACAGACGAAACACTCAGACAGAAACAAGCGCTTTTAGGGAAAGTTCTCAAAGGAGAACCCGGAGTAAATATTGTAGTTTGACATTTGAAAACGAAAGGATAAAATATCAATGCGCTGTAAAAACACATAAATAGTATTAAAACATGGCAGCACATATGACTTACGATGTGCTGAGCATGTGTTGTACGTAAAGGTGATTGAAAGAGTTGCATTCAATAAATAAAATATGTAATTGCAATAAAACCGAAGTCGTTTATTTTACGCTTTTGAACATTTGTAACTTATGTTTAGCATAGCATGCTTTTGGGGATTTGTTTTAACTAAGCGCAGCCTCAAACCTCTTCGCCTTATTTTGAAGAAGATCTTAAAAAAAGTAAAATGCCAATACCCATATCTCTGCGAAAAATAATATTTTATTGGCAGGATCAGGGTCAATCATATGCTAATATTAGGAAATATGTGCCCAGAAGTTGTTTTACCATTCGGATCCTTTTACGACGTTTTTTAGTACTTTAACTGTGCCAAAATGCAAAGCACATAGCCTACCCATGGGATCCTGGCCAGGGAAGCGAAAGGATGATGTCAACCCTTAGATCCTATCAGAACAGATCGAGGTTTAGGATAGAAAGGACTTTTGGAAGGATATTCAACCAACGGCCTTTCTAAAGGCCCTGCAACGTCCTAACTAACATTTTTTTGCAGCTAGAAAAAATCGAGTGATTACAAAGGTCAACTTACCGAGTCTATGTAAAGGATTGGTATAGCCCCTGATAAGGTAAAAATGTTCTAAAAGTCGGTTGGGATACTTAAATATTTCTTTTTATACCATAAATGGTTTTTTTGACGTTGACTTTTCAAAAGTTTGTTGATATAAATTTTTCTTATCTAATTAGTCTAATAGTACAATATTTAGCAATCAAATATTACCAGTAGAAGATATGTACATTACAGCAAGAAAACTTTAAAAGCAAAGGGCGGGAACACTACTACTTTTGACCGCAGCTTTTACGTTTTTACGTTTTATGGATATGTTTTCTTTTATTTTTTTCTCCCTTAAAAAAATTCCTAAAAATATTCTGAGTATGGGGATTGAAAAATAAAGAGAGTCACTTTTTAAAAATTTTAACACAAAAACAAACTATGAATCCGTTTGCCTGTGAGTATGCGGCTTGAAAGATAAAGAGTGTCACTTTTAAAAAAATTTAACAGCTAAACAAAAAATGAATCCGTTTGCCTGTGATGCGCCCGGAAAGTTGGCCAATTTCAGCATTTTTCGAACTTTGAGGTCCTTCTGCTAAGAATCCTTGCGTCGGGGAACTTTTTTGAAAACGCAGTTGAACTTGGGAATTCGTAACGAATTCAAATTTTTCGCATCCATCGAGGTAAATTTAAAAATCATTTGTTTTGTACCACAGTGTAATCATTAAATTGTAATTTGTAGTTTTTACTCAAAAAAAATATTTATTTCGGTCCCTGGATTTAAGCCTATTAGGTTTTATTGGAAGCGTATTGTCAGTAAGAATAAAAAAAGAAATGGCCACTGGATCCAACAGCTCAATTTCTTTCACGGCACTTTCTCCCTAAGCAATTGAATTTCTGAAAGTTTTTCAATCCTTTTAGTTTTAGCAATATATTCCGATTGGTGTATCCCTTCATGTGATCGGACTTTCACAACAGATTTTTATATTTTCGTGTAGAATCGCACTGAGAGTGTGCGCAAGAAGACTGCTTTATGTAGCCGTAAATTAAATATCTGCTACGATACTTTATTATTATAATTTTATTATAATTGTCATGGAATGTAAAGTCTAAGACTTTTCAGAAGTCGATTTGTTCAGTAGCATTTGGCGTGAACGTGAAACTGAACAATTTGAAAATTTAAGTTAAGAACAACGGTGAAGCATAAAAATCATATTAATATACGCGTCAAACCCAACCAAATTCATCGCAATCAGAACATCCATTAAAAACGGCTCTAACGATTTATTATTATATCGGCAAACAAATCTTTTTGAAAACTTCTAATACTAAACAAAAATTTCTCTTGACCTCTTCATATAAGAATTTTTTGTCGCTTACCTGCTTATTTTAACGGGTATCTGACAGTCGAGATACCCAACATCAGACATGGCCAAAACAGCTTGGCTAGTGATGCTAATCCAGAATATATATACTTTGTTTTGTATTACTTTATAGAGGCAGCCAAAAGTGTTTCAAATAATTATAAACAAGAGATTCATACAATTTGCTTACAATTATACTTGCAGTTTGTTGGGACTAAATATTTAAATGTAGCACATAAACATAAACATGTATAAATAGCTAATAAATATGAGCTTTTTTAATGAAACTAAGCTTAAACTGAAGATTTACATTCACGTTTCCATATGGCAATTATTCTATAAATCAAATCTATAAATCTATAAAATCTATAAATCAAAATCAGACCAACAGACAAATGCTACACATTGAAATGGCAGAGTATCTGAGCTTCAGCAGTGTGGCAGCGCGCTTTTCCCCTTTGTTTTTATATAGGAGTGCGATGGAGCGACGGAGCGCTCAGTCGCTTTTCGTTCGTTGCCGAGTTAAGTTCACCGCGATTCCACCTCTGATCTGCGGAGTAGGCAACGGTTTGTGGCAGTTTGTTTCAAATTTCCGTGCGGCTGTAGCTGGAGCGCTGTGTAAATTAATTGCTTGCTAAATAGTTGAACAAACCAAAGTCAATAAAGCATAAAATCACGAATGGAAGAATGCCCAGTTCTGTTTAGACGCTTGTAATCTTTTGACGATTGTTTGTTTTGAGTCTTGAATCTGAGTCAAGTGTTTACTAAACGCAATTAATTCTCTTTAACAGCCCAGCGACCTCTCGTTAACTAAAAAATTCAGAAAATAGGCTGACTTGTCGCCCAGTAAAATATATATTGTTAGCCCCACAAAATCCGAACCGAAGCGGCCAGCATGCAGACAGTCATAAAGTAAGTATGGCCACCTCCTCGATATATTTCGATTCCTGCTTTTCCTGAACACCCAATCCCGAACCCAAGTGGTATTGCACAGGCGGTTTCACTAGCCATCCTATCCACTCGGCATTCAGCCACATATCTCAGGTGGTTATGTGTAAAAAGAAAGCTGCGCATGATGATTATTGAAAACACGTTTCGAGGGGCCTTCAGCTTATCATTGGGACTGGGCCCACCGAATCGGGCACACAGAAAGAAATTTTAAAATCATATTTAAAATCAAAGGGCAGCTTCTTACTTCTAATGGGCGATTTTCGCCTCTGAGATTCTGTCATTTTTTTCTTGAATCCAAAGTGCTTATGAATATTCAACCTAAAAACATAATGAAATTCAAATTATTGTGGGATTTTACTTACTCAGTGCCAAAATAGTAATATTTTTGTCTGTGGAGTGGCAATGACAAACATAAAACTAAATCCAGCTCCCGGCAAATCCAAAAACTTCGGCTGCCTTTTGCTTGACATCTCTGGGTGCATCGATGGATATTCGAAAACGAGTTTCAGTTGGCCGGGGTTCACTTTTGAGTGGGATCGGTGTTAATCGAGTTCAGTCAACCAAGTCTTTTGGAAGCTCCACATACGATACGAGCCTGAGAGACTAATTAGTGGGGAACGCGCTTTAATCAACGATTTCTAGCAATGACACTTTTAATGATCGATTTGTGCGTGTCCCTGCAATTGAATTGCAATCGCATGATCATTTCAATTTTGTGGGATGAACCCGGGAAATCTTCAATGTGTTTCCCATTTTATTATGGCCGTGGTATAGCCCGTCATTAGATGTTTTGTGCAGGGACGCGTAGCCGGAATCATTTAAGGTGCATAACTACCGGTTCCCACAGCCCACACCTCATTGTTCTTTGGAGTAGGAAACCTATTGTATACTGTACCCAATTGTTATGAAATAACCCTAAAGTTTAACTATTGTACTGCCAATGGCACTGAGTTTGTTCAATGGATGTATTTTGAAAGCAAACAAGAATATTTGCTAAAGATAAGAAATGCTACAAATCTCAGGATTGACTCAACCGTGCTGGCATTGTTTACAAGTTAATTAAAATGTTTGCTCTCTGCCAAAATATTGGGATTCCGCGTATCAGTTGTGTACATCTCGGGCCGATCACGTTTTCTACTCATATTTTTAGGGTAAATATTTATCTTTTATTATTTTTATTCGATTAAGGTGTAGTCAAATATTCGTAAACTTTGCCAATGCGAATTTTTCTAGGTCAGCATTGCGTAACCCCACTTGTTTTGCTTTCTTTAAATGCTTTGTGGCCTGATCAGTCTTATATGAGTATCTCTCCAAGTCGATATAAATCATGAGGCTTCGAATTTGGTCAAAACAACCATAAAATGTCTTGTAGACCCCCGTAAAAAGGGAGGAATACAAAATAAAGTCACACCTTTGATGGACATGACTATCCGGTTTTACTATTTGACTAATACAGAATGTCTTTATTTTTCAAAGTTTTTTTTTAAGGTTTTCGGGCCACGAATTGAACTGAACGAAGAACCAAGCGCTTTCGGAATATGAATAGTCGATTCTCTTGTTGGGCTTGGGCTTAAGTTTTTTACAGCTGGGCAGCTATTTGCTCAAATTGCATAATTAAATGCACGCAGACCTCAGTGCAACTCCAATTATGGTCAGCACAGTTTTCTTGGCCATGCGGTTGCGTTTTCTTGGCTTTTCGTTTTCTTTTCCATGCACCGCTGAAGGTAACTTCTGCGGTTTACAGATACTCCCGCCACCCTCCGGCATTAACTGACCTTTCCCCTCTTTTGTTGCCAAGAAAACTGGAGGGTTACGCAAAAAAAGCTCGATAATATGAGCTATGTATTTCTGGGGACAAGATCGCCGGTGTTTGGCCTTCAAGCGCTTCGAGTGGATTCTAACCACGATGGGTAAGCACTTTCTCCCTGTTCGAATTTTCGGTTCGACGCCCATCGAAATCTTTTGGAGAAAGCGGTATCGATCTCGCAGGTTTATTCTAATTTTCGAGAGCTGAATGGTGGTAAGAAGCTTAGGTCTTTGTATTTCTTCATGGAAAAGTTGCAGATTATTTTATTATCTTCTGGGCAAGCGGAATGACTTTAATTTTTTACGATATTCAATGGATTGGAAAATGATATTCAATGGTGATTACACAAATTATTTGAAATTGTGGTTTATGTTGTTTTGCTTTTTAAAAATCTCTTATCCTTTCAAGGGAATGTTGTAAAAACGGTCTTCCTGATCGGTTGCGATCTTAACACTTATTTCTTCAGTGCAATTCAACACGTTCTGGTAATCATATTATCCTGATCTCTTCCGCAATTCCATTCTTCAAACGAACTCAAAGTTATTATATTTGACAGTTGTTTGTTAACATTAACCCCAGTAATTTATCGTTTAAGTGGGAGTGTTTGGCCTGGTATCGGAGTAACTCTGCTCGCTTCCTCATGAGGCGCACGTGAGGCGATGAAAACCAGGCCAACGGCAGCCGTAATTCAGGCAAAAGTTCTGTGTAATTCGGGAAGATTTTGGAGTGTGTAGCTCACGTAATAGTCCGGTATTTTATTCGGCTTTCTTCCCTTTCACGTTCTCGTTCTTCTGGCTTTGATTGCTGTAAGCGGCTTATTACTCATTTGGCACATAATAAAATCAAAATAATTTGCGAGCTTGTCAGGCTGATGATTGATCGTCGCGACTTCGGCACTCTAAAGTACTTCGAGTTCTTAAGGAAATGGTACGCAATTGTTGGATGGCTTTGGGGGTTAACGAAACCCGGGAACGTGCCACAAGTCAGCTGGTAATAAGGAATTTGCTGGTAAATAATACAGTTAATATAATTGAGTTGCTGGTCTTTATTTCTTTGTTCATTTGCATTAAAAATGAGTTAATTTTGTTATTGATAAGTCAGTATTTGAGGTCAAATTGCGAGTTAAAAATTTCGCCGATACTCGTAACGCTAAATGCATATTAAATAAGTGAACTTGAGCCCATTGTTTGTCGATATCAGTGGTCAATACAATTTGGTTTTCCATTGACCATTTCCATTTTGTTTGTCATGCAAGGCGCCATTTGCAATGGCAATGCTGGCGACAGCCTTGCGACATCTGGCAACCACGGCGGTCGCCGCCATTCGGCCTTGCCAGTGGCTACACGCGGCCATTGAATTCACCCGCCCACCAGTGTGGCCCCATCTCTCTTGCATTCCCATTCCCACTCCCGTTCCCTTCATCGGGCATCCCATCCTGCGATTTGTTTGCCTTAGCTGTGGCGCCTAGCGTTTTTCCGCTCTTCCGCTTTCCTTCCGCCCGCAGCCCCATTAAAGGTAGAAAATTAAGTGGCACGGCACTGGGCAAATTGCATTGTCGCTGGCTTCTTCTTCCTGCTGCAAATTGCCCTCTTCCTGCTAATAAGTGGATTTCAAAGGTTTGTCGTCGCAGGCTGCATCTGTTGCTCCGGGACAGTCGCCTTGGCCAAGATCCATCGCCGTGCCGCAGCAAATCCACTTAGGCCAGCCAAGTTCAAGCCCACGAGATAATGAAATTTATTGGCGTTTTGCCACTGCACTGTGGTTAATTGAGCCCAGTTCCCTGAAACAGTCATATATCATAATATAATCTCCCGATTTAACATTACCCACAGATCAAAATCTTTTTTGATAAGTTAAAAATCGAAATCTCACGATCTCAGGCTTTTCTTTGAATCCTATTGATTTATTGAACATTTGTATTGATCAGTCCACAGTTTTTTTGGGACTTAAGATCCACTTACCAAATACATCTCAGTTGCAGTCCGTGACCTCTTAATGAGCGCACAAACTGAAAAGCGGACAGTGGGGCTCAGTTAAGAGGAATCGCAGATCAGACTGCTCGAAATTTTCGTTGGGCAATTAAAAGCGCGCATCAGCAATTCGGGCAAGTAAGTAACGCCTGAATCTTAGTCGCCATCGCCATCGCATCTCTCGCTCAACGAAATTAAAATGTATTAGGTAATTGTGTCTGTGGCACAAATTAACACTTGAAAGGCAATTTGTCGTAGCACTTTGTTTGGGCATTACGAAAAACCCAGCAGCAGCAAAAGCGGCGAGTGGCTACTGGGAAAATGAGGCAACCAGTTGCACGTGTCGTCGTCAGGAATCCGCAAACTGATCGAATATGTTTTGGTCGGTTTAACAACTGAAAGCGTGATGCATTCTTTAGCAGCTGGATCGCCCGATCTTACCAGCACATTAACTGTCGAACAGCAGTTTTCGGGAGTGATTAATTCGAAGAAGCACTTTTTACAAGAACCTTTTAAGAAGTAGTCAAAATATTGAAATTAATTTCCAGTTGCCGGAATTTTGGGGAATTGGGGAATAAAGGCCCTCTCTCTCAAGGAAAAGTGATATTTAAAAAGTATCCAACAAAAAATGTTGTTCTGAAATCTTCCCCTACAACTATGTAAATCCTGGATCCGCCACTGATTAAAACAGTTACACAATTAATAAAACTGATGTGCTATTTTGTAAATGCCTTTTTTATTAAGCCTTAATGTGTCTCACGATGTACTTAGACAATTGCACAGCATTTGCGAACTAGTTTTAGTTGCTGAGCTTGAGGAACCTCTGCTTATAGCTATCATCATCATTTTGCGAATGAGCCGAAGAGGCAGGAATCACTACTTTTTGAATAACGAAACTTTAAATAGGTGGCTGTCAATCAGGGCTTGGCATATTAATAAAAACAACGGCAACGGACACCGAAAACTATCAAAAACATATTAAAGGCTAAACAATAAAAGCTGAAACGTAAAAGTTGCCAAACGTCACTCACACAGCCACTCACAGATTCACGGCACACATGTGCGATTTCACGTGTGCATATTAGGCCAGTATGTTTTGTTTTTTATTTACCTTCCCAGGGAGGCGGTGACGTTCGTGTGGGGAGCCAGGGTGCCGGGGTACGAGGGTACCAGGGTACCAGGGTGCCAGTGCCACGTCAATGGCAGAGGCACGCCGCCTGCACTTGACACATTTATTGGGCAACGCAGTCCGCAGACAAAAGCGGCGCTTCAAACTGGCCGCCCTATTGACACGGGGGCCCCAGTTCCAACCCCCTTTCGCCCGCCCGGCCACTTACATAATGTTGGTAACACTTGTGTATTCACAGCCGAGAGAGTGCGCCGCGCTAGCCAAGACACCCTGGGTGTATCTTTAGCACGTCCATCGGAATCGGAATTGGAAGCGCATCATTCGAGGCGGATTCTTGCCGATCGCCGGAACTCCGAGGGTCGTGATCTCCGGCTGCGATAAAACGGGCAAAGGAGAGGCACGATCTGTCCCCAGACTCACTTAATTGGCTAGGATTGTGCTGAGCAATGATCAGTAGTCATATCTCATATTTGGCAGCTCCGAGATTACGAGCGGCTTATACAACTGGAAACTTACAAGCTTACTAATTAGTAAGATGCATTCAATCAAGTTAAATTCGTGTTTACTCCCACGTCAAAAAGTAACAGATAGGCAGGGCATCTTCCTCCCCAGGTTATGTTTTTTGTTATTTATTTCGGCATCTTAGAATTATAGTTTAGCATGGGAACCATCATTAAGACATTCTCAGATAAATTACTAAAAGTAACTTGTAACTTTATGAATTATGTGGAAAAGGTCGGAAATGCCTGTACTGCTGAAATAATTTGTGTGCAGAGTATATATGACTGACAATCTATCCACAATTATTTTTAAAAGCACAATTCGATTTCCGGACAATATTTTAGAAATCAGTATATTCAGTTCACTTGCGAAAACGAGAATATTAAGATTTAGATAGGGGCATTACTTCGCATCCGTGCTAGGAAATCCAGAATCCACTGCATTTCGATTTGAGGCCGAACTGCAGTGTCGTTCAACTTTGTAAACTCCGTTTCATTACGTGCAATTAATCGCTGGCCAAAAAATGGTTAAATCATTTACGGAACTGGTTTGCTGATTGACTTTACTTTATCTTACGAAATGTCGAAATTCTTGCCAGTTTTTGCCGGTGTGTAATTCATTAAGCGGCCAGCACTCGATAATACACTCCAGTTCTAAAATAAGAACTCTGAATAAATTAGAAGTACCATTAGGCATTTTTTTTAAATATTGAGAAATATAAAATTCGTTTGTTTGAAGATGGGTTATATTCGCTGTTCGAAGTACGTGCATAAGTAAATATGAGTTATTTCAAGAATCCCTAGAACACGCGTATTAATCATGACTTGTCTAGTCATTAAAATTTTTTGGTGCTGGCTATTCTGTGTCATTAGCGTTAGGTAAAAAGTTCAGCTACATTAAACCGGATGATTGATTTGAAGGTGGTGACTGGAGCGTATTTGTTCGGATAAACGTTTAACTACGACGGTTTCCAGTGAGTCGAGGCCTGATCGGATGCGGAGTCCGGAATCCGTGGATCTGCCCAGCCACCTCTCCTTTTCCCTATGCTGGCCTGAACGGCTTTGATCACGGCCCGTGACCTAATCGCCTATTAAACGCATCTTCGCTCTGATCCGGCGTAATATCATTTCGGCGTTATTGTGTTACAACTTTTCACAATATTTGAAGCGTGCAAAAACTCATCACTGTTTGTGTATCTATTTTTGTTTCGCTACTGCTTATGTCGATTCCGCTGAGATACATACGCGTTGACCACGGAAATGGATGGGCATTAAAAGCGTTCTGCCTGATGTTGGCGTGTGTGCGAAACTCTCTCGAATAACACCAAACACAAATACTGAAATGTCGTAACGAGTTCGAAGCCCAAAATGACTTTTCAAACTTGTGTGCTCAAAATTTAACCAGTTGAACAGCGGAATAACAACAATAATTATGGCTATAAATTGGCAATTCAACTGCCTCTGGGGGCAGAGGGGAAATCGGAAGTTGGCCAACAATTACATACAGCGTGCAGCACGTTTAGGGTCTAAGCAATCCACTGGAACAAGAAGATACAAATATTTTGTTTCATATCATTGAATTAATTTATTTATATATTATTGTATCTGACCTTATAATTTATGAGCAACATCTAGCAGCTATTAAATCTATTCTATCCTTTCTTTCTAATAGAGACCTTTTGATTGTTTTGGGTGATTTTAATCTCCCGGATATTTCTTGGTCCCCTCCTACTGACTCACTTGTCGCTCTACCTTTATCCGCCCATGACTTTGTGGATGGCCTTTTAGAATTATCGTTACAGCAAGTTAGCTTTATACGAAATTCATTACATAGACAACTAGATCTTGTGTTTTCTTCAGAGCCGTCTGAAGTCACGGTATCTAGAATTGACGCTCTTGTGGTACCAGAAGACCGATACCATCCAACTATGGAATTGACAATTTGCCTCCCCTACGTTGATACCCTCTCTCCTTTAGTCTCTCCAACTAAAATGAGAAGCTTTCGTAAATGTGACTTTAGTAAACTTAATTTAATGATTTCTCAATATAATTGGACAGAATTTTATAACTGTATGGACATTGAAAGTGCCACTGAACTGTTCTATAGCGTTCTAAACACTTTTTTTAATGAATGCGTTCCTGATAGGCTTCCTCCAAAGCCAAACAGGCCCCCTTGGTTTACAAATGCGCTTCAACGACTTAAAAATCTTAAATCAAACACTTATAAAAAGTATAAAAAATCGGGTAGGCCATCCGATTTTTCGAAATATGTGGTGGCTCGATCTGATTTTAACGTTCTTAACAGTCATTGCTATTCTATGTATTTAGATCGCTGTAAATTTGAATTTTCAAATGACCCGAAGCAGTTTTATAACTTTGTCAACGCAAAGCGTAAGTCATCAGCTTTGCCTTCATCGGTTCGATTTAATTCAATGGAGGCATCGACTGACTCTGAAATTGCTGATTTATTCTCTGACTTTTTCCAAACTACTTATAGCTCTTCTTCATGGTCAGAATCAAATTACCGTAATCCCTTAAATAGGGCAAATTGTATTTTTTCCCCTATAATTACCGAAAGTTCTCTCTTAAGAGATTTAACATCAACAACGCCAACTTATTCTCCCGGTCCTGATGGACTTCCAGGGTGTGTGCTTAAGTTTTGTGCATCAACCATCTGCAAACCTATTCTTAAACTCTTTCAATTGTCTATTTCATCATCAGTTTTTCCAACTATCTGGAAGGATTCTTTTATTATTCCACTTCACAAAAAGGGTGCGAAGGCGGATGCCCAGAATTATAGAGGTATTTCTAAATTGTCGGCTATTCCAAAAGCCTTCGAACGTATTATCACTTCTCACTTGCAACATTTATGTTCCTCGCTAATATCACCGTGTCAGCACGGTTTTGTTAAGCGAAGATCGACTATCACCAACCTACTTGAATTGTCATCAATTGTAATAAATGGATTTAACAATAAAATGCAGACTGACGTTGTATATACAGATTTCAGTAAAGCCTTTGACTCTGTTAACCACTCTCTTCTTTTATTCAAATTAGATTTGCTTGGGTTTCCATGTAATCTATTAACTTGGATTTCAAGCTATTTGAATGGGAGGACTCAGAGGGTTATATTTAAGAACGCTGTTTCAAAAACGATCCATGTGACATCTGGAGTACCTCAGGGTAGTCATTTGGGCCCTTTGCTGTTCACTTTGTTTATTAACGATCTTCCCTCTATTGTAACACATTCTCGTGTACTAATGTATGCTGATGATGTTAAGCTTTGTTTGACATATAATAATATAGAGTCTGGTTTTGGCTTACAATCAGACATTGATCATTTTCAAGTATGGTGTGAGTATAACCTCTTAAATTTGAACTGCCTAAAATGCAACGTAATGACCTTTTATAGGGTTACCCCTACCTTTATAAGTTATTCGCTTCAGAATTTGCCACTTGACCGTATATATTCAGTAAATGATTTAGGCGTTCTTCTGGACCCGAAGCTTAAATTTGACTGCCACATAATGTCGACAGTCAATAAAGCAATGAGTGTTCTTGGGTTTATAAAGCGTTGGTCAAAAGAATTTGATGACCCTTATATAACCAAATTATTATTTACCTCCCTTGTCCGTCCTATATTGGAATATTGTTCTTCGGTTTGGAGCCCACAATACCAAGTCCACATTGACCGTATAGAGTCGGTACAAAAAAAATTTCTCCTTTTTGCCCTTCGTAGTTTGAACTGGGATCAAAACGTAAGGCTACCTTCCTACCAGAGTAGATTATTATTGCTTAATTTACCGACACTTGCAAATCGTAGAAAAATGCTTGGTACTATTTTTATGCATAATCTTATAAGAGGTGATATTGATTCTGTAGAACTTGTTAGCCGCCTAACTTTTAATGTTCCCGTTAGACTAACACGTAATTATCATCCTCTTAATTTACCTCGATGTACATCAAATTTTGGTCTGCACGAGCCCTTTCGCGTTCTATGTAATAACTATAACGTTCTTTATCATTTAATTTGCACATCAACTTCTATCCCAGTATTAAAAACTAACATTTTAACTCATTTGCTTCACTCCTAACTGCATGTTTTTTTCATTATTTGTCCCGTCTTTATTGGTTTTTATGTATTCTTCCTCGCGAACTCGCATTCTTGCCCAAATTTACAAAAGGGCCCCGCGCGTAACAAGCACGTGCTTGGTGTCGTTGGGCCACTTGTTTGTACTTCTCGTAGTGCATCAACGTCCATCATATATTAATAATCATTAAACAAAATGCTGTAATAAAAATCAATTAAATTGTTAAGTTACAATAAGAACATACAAGGTTCACTAACATAAGTTCAAAAAGCTTATACATGAAATTGTACTCCTTTACTTTCTCTTAAGTATAGCGTACTTGAATCAAGAAAAAATGCTCTTGAATTGAAACAATTCATCTTGATTTAATATATTCTCGTACGCCTGTTAATTTTAAAGTGTGCTTTAATGTCTGATTTTCCATAAGTTTTCAGGGGTTGTAAGCCTACTTTATATTTAGATCCTGTTTTAAGATCATTTGATTTAATGATTTCCATTTGTTCATATAATGGCTTTATCTATTTCTTTGGTAACCAATTCCTGCCATGTACACACAAAAAAAAACTTGGTAAACTTAACCAATATAATTGTCAAACCGTCCCCAACCACAAAAATGGTTAATTCTACCAATTAAATAGTTCTTTTCACAACAACAAATACACACAATTAGCCAGGACACACACCCAAAGCAAAAACAATATACACGTAACTATTTTTTATAGTTACATAACTATCCGTATAGGTAAATTTTACAAATCAAATTTTGTTGTGTGTAGTGTGTATAAAAAATGTGCAGTGGAACGGAAAGCTGCGGTGAAACTGAGCACATCACAATATAAACTTTGTTTCTATATCTTGTTTTAACCCTGACTACTTGTATATTCCTCAGGAACCCCAACTGGTGGCGTCGTCGCACCAAGTTGGAAAGAAGTCTGCTGGTGATCAGCGGAATCCTCTTCGTGGCAGCCGCCGCCGGATTCGGACTGTGGATCAGCGATGCCCTGAAGGCGGCCAGTCCCCCGGAGAATCCGCAGGCCACTGCCCTGCACGGCGACAGCACCACCATCAACAAGGTGCCCATGGGCACGTCCTCGAAGGGCAAGGCGGGCGACGCGAGCGATGTGTGCCTCACCCAGGAGTGCATCCACACGGCGTCCACGGTGCTGCGGAAGATGAGGCCCGAGGTGGAGCCGTGCGACAACTTCTACGAGTTCGCCTGCGGCACCTACCTCGAGGAGGAGAACATCCCCGACGACAAGGTCTCGATCAGCACCTTCTCGGTGATCTCCGACAAGCTGCAGGAGCAGCTGAAGGACATCATCACCGCGGAGCGTCCCGAATCGGAGCCCAAGCACTTCCGACTACCCAACCTGCTGTACAAGGCCTGCATGAACAAGAGTGAGTAGTGCTGTATCATATCCAATCCATCATTTAGTTATTCGCTAATGAAATTCCAATGATGGTTTATGGATTTGCAAAATAACAGTTTTTGGGATTACTTAGCCACTTTAGTAATCGTTTACTTTTTTACTCAGCTCTTATCGAAACGCTTGGCGCTGAGCCTATAACTCGGGTGGCTGAGAAGCTGGGCGGTTGGCCGCTGATCAAGGGAGATTCCTGGAACGCAGACGACAGCTGGACCTGGCAGGAGCAGGTCAAGAAGTTCCGCTCCGCCGGATTCAGCATGGACTACATCATCGACTTCTCGATCGGAGTGGATCTGCAGAACAGCACCAAACGTCTTATAGATGTGAGCATGAATGAATACACATATTCATATGAGTGTTTTACAAGGGATATTTCGCTAAATTCTAGTTGGACCAGTCGGCTCTGGCCCTGAGTCGCGAGTACTTGGTGAAGGGCTTCAACGAGACTCTGGTGACAGCATACTACGAGTATATGGTGGACATTGCCGTGCTCTTCGGGGCCAACAAGGATCTGGCCAAGACGGAACTGCTCACCTCGCTGGAGTTTGAGATTGCGCTGGCCAATGTGAGTATCTGACATGGATGGTGACCGAATCCATGACTAATCCACAAGGCTCTCCCCTAGATCTCCTGGCCAAATGAGAAGCGTCGCAACTCCTCGGAACTGTACAATTTGAGGACTCCCGCCCAGCTGCAGGCCGCCTATCCCTACGTCCAATGGGTGGACTACATGAACGCCCTGCTGCCAGAGGGTCTGAGTGTGGCCGAGGACGAGATGATCAACCTGTCGGTGCCCAGCTTCTTCGAGGACCTCGGCAAGCTGCTGGCCAAGACGCCGAAGCGCGTGATCGCCAACTACATGTTCTGGCGCATCCACGGATTCTCGGTGGGATTCCTGACCGAGGAGTTCCGCAAGCGGCAGCTGCAGTACGCCACCGCCCTCTCCGGTCGTCAGGAGCAGGAGGCCCGCTGGAAGGAGTGCGTGGACATCGCCACCGGCAGGTTAGTGGGGGTCACCATCACCCCATCCCAGGGTCAAGGTCATCAAGGGTTGCCTGTATCTCGTATCTCGTATCTCGTATCTCCTATCTCTGCCCTGTTTCTGTATCTTCTTTTGATTTCTTTGTGATTTTGCAGCATGGATGAAGTATCCGAAGAAGATTTCGATAGGTACTTATTTAGAGAAATGCATTTAACGTTGTTTTGAAAAAAAAAAGAGCAACTAACCCACGCACAACAAAAAACACACACACATATCATGCACAGTCAAAAGACACACTAAACAAAACACACGCATGCTAAAAAACCGATTTGTCATATAATTTTTATCGATTAGGAACTGGGCTCTGAAATAATTGGTTAGGAATTCATAAATCTTCAGCAATTTAGAAGTAGTTCGGCACTTTACTGGGCAAGATAAATACTTGGCTCTACATAAACATATGTACTAGATAAATTCATTTTGTTTATAATAACTTGTCATTTTCAATTCGAACTTCATATGAATAGGTTCGCATAAACTGTGTATATTTTTATTATAGACAATTCCTAACATATTTCCTCTAATCATATTCAATTTTCATTAGGTAATATTTGTATATTTGTTGTAGTCATTTGCAAGGTCATTAATGGCAAAAGTGCAACAAATTAGGGTAAAAGCAATAAATTTTAGCAGCGGTATCTCATATTCGGGAAAGTCGACTTAATCATCATCTTAGAGAAACATTAAGCGAATCCCTCATTACATTTTTTGTTCAACATTGATATGCATTAAAGTGGAATATTTCAAGGTTAAGTGGTAGTCGAAGTTTTTTTGGTAAGAGGCCATAATCATTAGCTTTTGATAATTATGGACATTGGTAATCATCAGTCGATAGATGATCATCTATGCGAATGTTCACTTTGATCGAGCCCCCAACTTTGTTCACACTGTCCTCGCAGCATTTCGATCCGATCAACTCAGATCCCAATCTTCTGTCCTAATATGCATGTTCATTTTGTGTTTCACTTTCACGCCAACTCTTCAACCCACCATTTTAATAACTGCACACCTCAACAACCTCCAACAACCGACATCACATTGAATCGAAACCGCCACCACGCGCCTCTAATCAATCGGTTATCAAATCGAATCCCAGCCTTGGCATATCCGTGGGATCGCTCTACGTCCGCAAGCACTTCCACAAGGACTCGAAGGCCAACGCCCTGGAGATGGTCGACGACATCCGCAGCGTCTTCAACGACATTTTGGACGAGGTTAACTGGATGGACGCCAAGACGAAGAAGGAGGCCAAGGAGAAGCTGCACAGCATGGCCACCCACATCGGGTATCCCGACGAGATGCTCGACAACGAGAAGCTGGCCGAGTACTACGCCAAGCTGGACATCGACCCGGACAAGTACTTCGAGTCCTTCCTGGGCATGAACATCTTCGGCACGGACTACTCCTTCAACAAGCTGCGCCTGCCCGTCAACAAGACGGACTGGGTGCGCCACGCTCGTCCTGCGATCGTAAACGCCTTCTACTCCTCCCTGGAAAACAGTATTCGTAAGCCATTTTCCATCGCTGTAACAAATCCATAGAATGGTCTTCCCTGACCTGCCCCCATTTCTTATAGAATTCCCGGCCGGCATCCTGCAGGGACACTTCTTCAATGCCCAACGTCCCAAGTATATGAACTTTGGAGCCATTGGCTACGTGATTGGCCACGAGATCACCCACGGCTTTGATGATCAGGGTCGCCAGTTTGATGTGAAGGGCAATCTGCGGGACTGGTGGCAGCCGGACACCCAGAAGGCCTATCTGGCCAAGGCGAAGTGCATCATCGAGCAGTATGGCAACTACACCGAAAGGGCCACGGGCCTGAACGTAAGAGCTCCTTCTCAGGAGGGCGGACAAGACCTAAAGTTTCCTTTCTCGACAGTTGAATGGCATCAACACCCAGGGTGAGAACATCGCCGATAACGGTGGCGTCAAAGAGTCGTACATCGCCTACCGAAGATGGGTTGAGAAACACGGACCGGAGCCCAAGCTTCCCGGCTTGGACTACACCCCGGAGCAGATGTTTTGGCTGGCAGCCGGTCAGACCTGGTGTGCTAAATACCGTAAAGGTAGGAAAACCTTACGAAACATCTAATATTAGTTGTTTACAACCTTAACATGTGCAGATTTATACTAAATGTGTGTAATCCCTTTAGAATCTCTGAAGATGCGTATTACTACCGGCGTGCACTCACCATCCGAGTTCCGCGTCCTTGGGTCGCTCAGCAACATGAAGGACTTTGCCAAGGACTTCCAGTGTCCGGAGGGTTCGCCCATGAATCCGGTTCAGAAATGCGAAGTGTGGTAGGATCTGATCCGGCGTTAGTTACGTGGTATTGCGTCCGCCGTGACGCGATAGGTATAGAGTGCATGGAATGCCAGCGATCAAGCCCGATTCTAGAAGGGCTAATCTCAAGTAGAAATACAAATACAATACCAAGCGTATTTATGCTAAGTGTGCATTATGTAAAAATCGTATTTAATAAAAAATTTGTTTATATGTAAAGAATTGCCACCTTATTCTAATTTCTTCTGCTTCAATATTTCAAGCAATTTCAAAGCATTGCAAACTAATATAAAAATGGGGTATACCAAGAGGTAAAACTGAAAGAATTTTTCAAACTCTATTCCCATACATTTTTAATATGAGCATACAAATATTTTTTAAGCAAAGTACTAGCTATGATATTTAGAGTTTACACAGATAACTACTAGAAATCCTGCATAAATTAATTCAAATTGTCTTATACATACTGTACTGTCCAACCCATATCTTATCTATATGTCATTAAGATTCATTTATTGTGGATGAATTTATTATTGGTGTTAAGTGGATAAAAATGCAAAACAGCATTTTTAATGCAAAAAAAAAAAAATCCCCTATTTTGGGGCGATCCCACAAAAAAATAAATACCAAATCCTCGAAACTCCCCATTAATGGAAAAACCCAAAACGCGAACACGCAAAGCATCTCGTGGCCGCTTCAGTCGATTTTTTGTCAGCTCTACTGTACAGTACTATACTGTACAGTACTATACTGTACTCAACAATTACTGTACAGTCTACTTAGTGGGTACAGTTTCAGGCAAACTGAAATAAGTACACCTTTTTTGAGTACACCTTAAAAATGAATGCTATGATCATTCATTGATTTATATGCTGTACATCTCATAAAAAGAGATGTACAGAAAAATGTCATAGGAACAAAAGTGTTTACAGCATTGCTCTCTGTCATTCAAGCAAAAAAATTAATATTGAAGCTACAGGGAAATATTTCTAAAAAGCATCATTCAACGGTTTATATGCTGTACAGCCTCATAAAAAAAGGTGTACAGTAAAAATGTCATAGGAACAAAAGGGTTTACAGCAGTGCTCTCTGTCATTTAAGCAAAAACATTAATATTGAGCGACAGGGAAATATTTTTAAAAAGCATACCGAGGGAAAACGTAATAAAATTGGCAAAATATTTATAGTTAGGAAGTAAAAATTAAATTTAAAAATTATTTTGGCTTATGCTTTTTGTCATAATGATGAATATAATATGATGCAACTTGTCATTAGCTTGGTTTCTCGAATGACCATTTTTGACAATAAAAATAGTAGCAGCCACAGAAACCAATCAATTGTAATGATTCAATAGTCAATCGAAGATTGACAGATTGACTGATTTTGCATCACTGTGGATCGTAGTCCACGTGGTAAAGAAATTAAACAGCGATATCTTCATTAAAACCGCGATGGTCAATCCTGTTTTGAAGAACTCGCGTATTGTCAGGTTAAATAATATTCTTTAAGAATAACATGGGCAATGATCATAAAAGGCGCTAAAAAATGTTCAAGAAATACAAGGATAGAAATCGGTTTCATATTCAACCAATTTAAAACTTTTTAGTTTAATTTAATTTTTGTTATTTGATTCATTGCACTCTAGGAATACTGTACAGCAAAAATACTGTACTCACTAAAATGAGTACAGTAAAATTGTGAGTGAGTACACAAATATAAATATCATAGCATTCTACAACATTCACAAAAAAGGAGTACAACAAAACATGTACACCTTTTTAGGGTGAATTAGTTCAAAAGGCCTTATGAATGTATTTATGCAGTTATTAACTACCATACAAATTTTACCAAATGCTTGTAAATAAATTTTAAAACCCGCGCCCTATCGATATACACGAACCAATTTTTACCACACTCGATATATCGCCATGACCGCTATCGATAGGTATTCGATCTGATGGGCGAAAAACCATCGCCCGCCACCCACACTATCGATAAACCCTTTCTTGCATCCCTAAAACATACTCGCAGCGTGGCTGAGTAGAAATTTTTGCGGAAATTTCCCTTGCAAATCTTCGCCAGCAGGAATAACAATGTCGGCCCTCAATCTGACCGTTCGCGTGCACCCGGTGGTGCTCGTTCCAGGTGGTAGACGCCTTCGAGCGAAGGAACGCGGAGTCGCACCGCGTCATCGGCACGCTGCTCGGCTCCGTGGACAAGGGGGTGGTGGAGGTGACCAACTGCTTCTGTGTGCCGCACAAGGAGCACGACGACCAGGTGGAGGCGGAACTCAGCTACGCCCTGGACATGTTCGACCTCAACCGCAAGGTGAACTCCAACGAGAGCGTGGTGGGCTGGTGGGCCACCGGCAACGACGTGACGAACCACAGCTCTGTGATCCACGAGTACTACGCCCGCGAGTGCAACAACCCGGTGCATCTCACCGTGGACACCTCGCTCCAGGGTGGACGCATGGGCCTCCGCGCCTACGTCTGCATACAGCTGGGAGTGCCCGGTGGCAAGAGCGGCTGCATGTTCACACCCATTCCGGTCGAGCTGACCAGCTACGAGCCGGAGACCTTCGGACTTAAGCTGCTGCAGAAGACCGTGGGCGTGTCGCCCGCCCATCGGCCCAAGACCGTGCCGCCCATGCTGGACCTTGCCCAGATCTCGGAGGCCTCTACGAAGCTGCAGTCCCTGCTGGACCTGATCCTCAAGTACGTCGACGACGTGATCGCCCACAAGGTGACCCCGGACAACGCTGTTGGCCGCCAGCTGCTCGACCTCATCCACTCCGTGCCGCACATGACCCACGAGCAGTTCACCCAAATGTTCAACGCCAACGTGCGCAACCTCCTGCTGGTCATCACGCTCTCCCAGCTCATCAAAACACAGCTGCAGCTCAACGAGAAGCTCACCTTCCTGCCTACCGCCTAGAAAAGCGTTTGATGGTGAAGTGGGGATATCTACTAACGGCGAAATTGTAAATTCAGATTGTATTGGATTGTGTTTTCTATCAACGGGTCTGGATAATAAACTCTTCAGACTGCCAGAAAAACCAAAAATGTGTATCGTATATGGATAATCGGAAAGTATTTGTATTTATTCGGAGTGTATTGCCAGCCTTCTAAATTAATTGATTCCTTTTCTTAGAGGCCTGACACTGCAGCTTGTGAATAGCCTGTAAAGCGATTGTCAGTTACTACATATTGGGAGAAAATAATTAAAGATCGCTCCTGAATATATCCTCGATACCCTTTAAAAGCTGTTCCAATTTGTTTATCAACGTGCGCTTGAATTCCATTATTTGCTCATGACTTTTTAATGATCGGTCCGATTTGAAAAATGTCTTCTACATTTCTATAAGTATTAATAAGCACAACAAAATTGCGGCTTACATTTCTTTAAAGATGTGAGCGCCAGACAAACGACAAAGATCTTTTTAATGCGATTGTGGCAGTTAGAGTGGGCGAGGCGGTCGGCTGAATCAATATTGCGCTGCGTAGGAGCCCCTAGAATATTTATGGTGAATACCAAGTTTCTAGCTTTTGTAGTTATCGACATTTCTGCGTTCATACGGACATTCTACATTCTACATTAGAAACATTCTACACGATAGGGTTGTCTTCAGTGGCGCATCTAGGTTGTGGTTGTATGAAAACCCAACACAAATTTTTGTTGCATTCTTTTTGAATGCCAAACTTTTTTTAATTTATTACCAGAGTTGAGGAGAATTTATCCCCCAAGATAAAGACCTCTCATCTATGTAGGGAAGAGGTCTGTTGGTTGGACATTCGCTTATGAAACTTACACGTGTTAGGTACCAACTTACCCAAATAAGAATTTAAACAAAAAGGTTATTTAAACAAGAAACATTTCCCCCAAGTTTAAGGAAATGTACTGGCCAGAAAGAGACTTCGGTCGGACCGAGACCTTTTTGTATGCAAAACACGATCAAAGTGTTCCAACGTTTCAGACTGTTAAATTAATCTGATTCTTTTTTCAATTTTTTAAAAGTTACGTTTCCAATTTCATTTAATCACATTAATTTTTATGAGCCTGTTCTTAAAAGTTTTATCACTAAATAGACTACAAAAAAATGAAAAATCAATTTTTTTTGTGGAAAATTCTGAGAAAGTCGGGTGTTTAAACTTAAAGACAGTACCAATTTACTTACCTCACTCGTCCTTGTTGTATTGTTAACGGACTGCTAACGAGTCTACCTTGTATAATTGTATCATGCCCCAGATAATGACCTTTTTGGAAAAGACTGTTGCACCAAACCATTATGTGCATTTCAACTCCTTTTGAATTTTTCATCAAGAAGAAGCCTTTTTAAGGCTATCTTTCAAAACGGTCCAATATTTTTGTTAAAAACAAGAAAGGGTCCAAAATGGCCGACAATAGTTTATTTTAAATAGTACTCTGAGCTCACATCCCTGTCCAATTTTCGGAGTTTCGGACTAAACATGCTCTTGTATTAGGATTTTTTTTCTTTATTTTATAGTGCTTATGATCTCTAGCATATTTCCCATTAAAAAGAGTGAGAAACAGCCAGATTTTTCATCTTTGAAATACTTTATTTTATAACTAAGCGAAATTCAAATGTATTCTTTGATGTATTTATACAGAAAAAATATTCATATACCGATCAAGTTTAAAAGTTAATGATAAAATTCAAGAAGTGTATAGAATATACATATTTTTGATTCATATGCTTAATTACAATAAATAAGAATAACGACAATTAGAAATTAAATCATTCACGTTATATGCACATCTCATGAAGTATGTAGGTATATAATAATATGTTCTTATGTTAGTGTGTTGCGTATGGATGGGTATTTGTATATAATTTTAGGTACATTGGATACGTCGTTAGGTATTTTATGTGGGCTGAGGCGTGTAGTAAAGATAGAACACAGAAACGTTAGATTTGGAAGCGACCGAAAACTCGTACGCGAAAAGAGAAAACGACAGTATTGGTATAAAATAATGTACAATTTTTATATGTTTGTAGATATACATATATATGTGGGCAATATACAATTTCAAAATTTTAACAATGTTCATAGAACTTTTTTCGTTTTTGTTTTATACTTTTGTCTAATAATCTTCAACACACATTTAAATCGCATTTTGAAATTTTACTTCGGCTTGGCGTAAACCTTTAGAGAGCTTGGCTTTTCAAACATATGTATGTATAACGTCGGATTTTCAAACATGTAGAATATCGTATATAAAAAGTTAAAATCTGAGTCAAAAAGCAATGCAGACATCAAAAAATTTCGTACTTATATAGAAGCGATTAACACTAATCTGAAACGTTTTGCTATTGACTTTGTTTTCAACATGGATATAAGTATGTAGTGTATATGCGAATTACGTCAGTAGTTAGTATCTATATATTACTAGTACAACAACAACAATCAATGTTGCAATAGCAACAAGAACAACAACAACCCCCCATTTCCGACTTCGAATTGACTTCCGTTTCCTTGGCAAGGATTCAGCTAGACGCAGCTGAACTTGATGCCATCGTCGCTGGAGTAGCAGTTCTGGCAATGCAGCTTGTGATTCCGGACCCGGACATCGGTTCCATTGAGGCCATCTCCCAATTGGACGTGGCAGACGCAGCACTTGAAGCAGTTGATGTGGTAGAAGAGCAGCAGCGACTCGATGATCATGGCAGCGCCGCGACCTGTTGAAAATGTGCAAGATTTAACATTAGTTAAAGAGATTTATTTTAGATGCACAATAATAAAAAACCGTAGGGCGGAAAACTTTGAAAATCATTTTTCCTAAATACTCTTTTGCCAAGGTTTTAACTTCTTGAAAGCCAATTTTACAAATCTTACGTTCCGATCCCAAGATTTCTTGTCAATATTATAAAGCCATCACCATAAAATACCTTAAATATTACAATTTCGCTTAGTTATGATTTAACTATGTTAATCAAGTCTTTTAAAATTACACCCAAACAATATATTTGAGCGCTTTGTGCACTTCTCGACAATTGTCGTGCGTGCAGCCCAGATCTGTCTCAGACATGTAAGTGAAATATAGAAACTTATTGGTAAAGAATATACAAATACAAGGAGGAGGAAAGCATTTGATGATCGACAGAACTCAACCATGACACTAGTGAGTCCGAGTGTGTGTTATTCTTGTGAAGCTCGCTGTGACAACAAGCCTATAAGATGGTTTCAAAGGTGAACAATGAAGTAGTGGGGTTCGGGACATAAAGAATAACGCAACACTCACAACCAACGTAGTAGCAAAGTTTACCTAATTCGTCGCCGCAATGGGAGCACTTCTTCTTGCCACTGACGCTGAGCACCTTCTCCTGGCTGCTGCTGCCGTTCGTGATGTTGGTCTTCTGCTGTTGCTGCTGCGGCTGCTGCTGGTAGACATTGGAGTTGCCGTTGACCTGGCTATAGTTGCCGTTGCCATCGAAGCTGTTGGTAGGAGATTGTTTATAGCGATAGCACACATCCAAGCGACCATGGCTACTCACCGCTTCCGATCGCCGATGCCTTTGCTCTGGACCCGTTCCGTCAGCGTTTGGATGATGGAGTCGGGCAGCGGTTTGCCCTTCGATTTACTGGCAGGCATCGATCGACGATTGAGTTGCTCGATGCGCCGCTGCTCCGCCTCCTGGAGCAGCCAGTGGTTGTTGTTGTAGAGGGCCCCGCCGTAGTCCGGCATGGACTTGCGCTTATGCTGCTGGGCGGACAGCCAAGCCGGATCGTTGGCCTGGTGGCTCTGGTCGTAGCTCTTTCGCTGCTGCACCTGCACCCACCCGTCCGTGTACTTGGGTTTGGGGGTGGCGCTCAGGGCGAGCAGAGTGTTCCGGGACATGTTGCTCAGGTTCTGAGCCGACTGGTGATGGTAGGCGGCAGCTGCCGACGCTTGAACGGGATATCCAGGACCAGAGATCCGAGGCGGCATTGGCGCCCCGGCGATCTTCACCAGGGATCCGCCGTACGGAACCGGCGGCTGGCGCTGCCTCGAGCTAACCGCATAGTCCGGCTCCAGGCCATGGCCATTGGCGTTCATTTGCATCGCTCTCAACGGCTTGGTGGGTGGCGTGGGCGGCAACATCAGGCGGTTGGAGAACTCGTTCAGGTCCGACATGGACTTGCGGTAGTCCGTGTCCATCTGGTGATATGCATACATCGCCGCTTGTTGCTGCTGCTGCGGCACATTGGCGTAGATCTGCTGCGGATGTGGTGGCGGCATGGGCGCCTGGTGGTGCTGCGGCGGCTGGAAGGCACTCAGCATGCCGTTGCCGATGCCCAGGCCGTGGTGCAGATCCTGCAGCGAGCGCCGGTTGTTCGACATTAACATCTTTGCTCCGTGCTGCAGTTCCCGGCGTGCCAGATTCTCGCGGAGCAGAAGGTTCTCGCGCTGCCGCTTCAGTTCTTCCTGCTGTGAAGGGATAAGAGTATTTAATTTCAAAAACTGTTGAACTAAATAGTTTCTGTTGAATTTTCAAACAGGTGTTATTTGTTGTTTAAGTATTTAAAATATGTGTAAGACATTAGAACCGCGAATTCTTTAGAAGTGCAAAATGACACAAAACACCGCGAATTCAGAAGAGGTTGGCCCATAGTGTAAAAAATCATAATTTATTAACTCTATACAAATGTACATCGGAACAAAATAAGGATTTGGACCTCTCTGGATTCACCTTATAAAGCACAATATAAAAATCAAAGTCCCGGCCGAAGGACTTCAGTTTCCAGAGCCACTTTTTTTTTTCCATTAAATTTAGTATTGTATACTAGTTTTAATTTGACAAAATAAAATAAAAATCAAAGTCATTTTCATCCTTTAATTATGAATAATCTATTATGGCATTAATTTATACATCAGATCGAATCATTCGAAACCAGTTGTGAAAATGTTTCGAGAAAAAGTTTCTAGAAAACTGTTGTCTTGTGCAGGACGACTCTATTATGTATACAGAAACTTTTAATTTTGTTTTGGGTTACCAATATGTAAAGTAAAACTCACCAAACCGAATAGTAACTTAACTTTAATAAAAGTTTACTACTGTTAAAAATTTATTTGTTTTGTGTGTAATGTCTATCTTTTTGATAGACCTTTAAAGATATTACCGTTTCAACTTGTCCCTTTTACTCACCGAAAAGTGCAGCAGCTCCCGCTCCACCCGCAACACCTCGCCCTGCTCCCGGATCTTGTCCTCGATGGACTGCATTTTGGCGTTGGCCGTCGCCGTGGCCTCGCTCAGCGATTGGGTGGCCGCCGCAGCCGCCGTCGCCGATTCCGTCCAGGATTCGGCCGAGTTGCCCTTGACTGTCTGGAGAAGAGGTGTCTGGGCAGCCAGGAGGCTCTCGTTCTGGTAGATGACCTCGCCCAGCTGGTTGGTCGACGGGGGCGGAGGCAGCGGTGGGGGCGTGGCTTCGGACTGCGTGTCGTTCTCCTCAGAGGAGTTTGTGTAGTGCTCACTGCTCTGACGAGAATGGTTTTCAGAAACTCCGGAGTCGCGGCTTTCACCTTGGGAAGGAATAGGCGAAATTAGGAGATTAAATTTAAGTACTGAGTTACTTTCGCTAGAGTGACAATGTAAGTCCTATTTTGTAAAATTGGCTATAGTTTTGAGGTCTTCCAAATATAAATTACTGTTATGCAACAACTATAAATCAACTATAAATACAATTGTATTTTACTTTTTCCCCTCATTTTATTATTAGTCTGTATAACTTGTCAAAATAAGCTTTTAGTTTCTATGAGCTAAGCTTGGACATTATAGAGCGTTTTAAAATAGGTTATCAACGTTTAATCAGGTGGACATTGGTGTACAATAACGGTGTTTCAATCTTCTTTATTTCATTTGAGTTTAGGAGTTGCTCAAACCGTTTCTTATTCGTTAAAAAACCTTTTTCCCTATTTCTAATCTTATTGATCTCTTTTGATCTCCTTTTTAATGTTATAAGAATAACCAAAGCTAAATAAGATACTTTTTTTGAAATATTTTGATCGTCAGATAATTAAGGAGAACCATATTGGTTTGGCAACAGTGCGTATGAATGATAAACTTTGAAGCAAATGAGCCTAAAGTCTAAACGGAATATAGGTCCACTATGATTTCTAGTAAAAATGTAACTATTTTTGAGAAGAGTGTAAGTGCTAAACCAAATAGTACAAAGTGGTAATGACAAAAGCTAATAAGTTAAAATTGATAATTCATACAGTTCCCTTTTGACTTTATATAAATCCTATATTTTTTCACCTTTTGGTGCTCCGATACTAAATCTGATCCCAGTACAAATAAAGTAAGACGATCCGATGGAATTCAGTTCAACACCCGAATGGGGAAGCATCTCAGCAGAGCTGCGACAGCTCCGTGGGCCACGCACACTAAACGGATTATTTATACTTAACCTCGCTGGGGCAGATGGGGGCCACCTTTTACCCTCTGGCCCGGTCGGCACACCCTTCCCCGTCCAGCTAGTGATTTGCTCATTGCTATCGTCTTTCGTTTTTATGCCCTGTTGGCTTTCGGTATCGGTTTTCTCATCGCCCTCCCATCCGTTATTCTGGTACATATATGTATATCGACTAACCTGTGTCGGAACTGTCGCAGAGTCCCGCCTTGATGTACAGCTGCTTCTCCAGGCGCCTCTCCTCCTGCAGGAGCTGCGCCATGTCCGGCGGCGGGGCCACGGTGAGCTCCAGGTAGGTCTCCATGTCGTCGAGATCCCCGTCGGTCTCGATGCCCAGGAAGCTGGAGCGCTTGTTGCGCAGCTCCTTTTTGATCCGCTTGGTCGAGTTCATCCGCTTGATGGGCGGCGATGGCTGGGCGGGTTCCAGCTGTCCCTGAAGGTGCCGGCGAGTGCCGTTCGAAATGGTCTCGTAGGTGTTGTCCGACGACCAGGTGTCGGTGTTGTGTCCCAGGCTGCTGCCCAGGCCGTCTAGCTCGTCGTCGTGGCCCCCCTCGTCCACGGGAATCGGCGGCGGACTCTCGGTGGGCGGTGGCGGAGGCTTCTCCTTGGGTGGCTCCATCAGTCCCAGCGGCGCTCCCGCCGATCCCTGGCCGATCTCCAGGCCCGAGTAGAAGATCTCGATGTTCTCGTAGACGGGCACGGGTCTTAAATGCTTCGGGGCGTCGTAGTAGGGCTCCGTGGCCTTCGGCACTTGGTAGTAGGGCTCCGCATCCCCAGGTGTTGCTGGTGGCACGGGGGTTGCTGCTGATGTTGCTGCTGTGCTGTTCTCCTTTTGATTGCTGCTGCTGTTGGTTTGATTAGGGCTTTGATTATTCTCGTTATTGTTGCTGGGTTGCTTATTTGGAATGCTTCTCCTGTGACTCCTCCGCGTCGCTTGGGTCTGTGTGGTTATCGTCATCGTTGCTATCTGTTCACTATCTACTTCATGCATAGATATAGTCGAGCTGACATTCTCGTAGATGGGCTCTCGTTCCCCCTGCTTCTGCTCATCGGTTTTATTTGGCATTTCCCCACCCTCGGTGTGTGATTCCCCCTGCTCGTGGGACTCTTGTTCCGTCTCCTCCGTCTCCTCCTCATCCTCCTCCTCCTCCTCCTCACGAGTTGGCCCCTCCTGCTCTGGCTGTTCCCCCAACTCCTCCTCCTGCTGCTCCTCCTCCGGCCGTTCCTTCTCCTCCTGCTTCTGCGGATGTTGTGCCTTGTCCATTGGCTCGGTTGTCGCCTCGCGATCGATTGCTTGCAGCGCCAATTCAAGAGCTTCGTTGATCTGTGGGGCGGGATGAGGTGGGCGTGGCATGGCGAGCGAGCGAGAAAGCATCAAAAGCGTGCATGACAGAGAGAAAGAGAGAAGAATGCGCATGGGTCGCATGAATGTCAGTTAGTTCAAACAAAGGCTGGCTTGCAAATTAAGGAAAATAACTAAAAATATTGAAATTTTATTATAATCTACAGCGAAAATCAATCAAATAAATAAATTTGCGAAAAAACGAGAATTCGGATAGGGCTGGGGAGGAGGAATATACAGAATTTAAAGCTTCAGGTGAAAAGAACCCTCCAATGGAGTGGTAACAGATAACCGACTACGAGTATCTCAAATTATTGGGACTGGGACTTCCCCGTAAAGTATAAGTAAAAAGTTAGATAAGTTAAGCTAATCCATAGCTTAGCCGTTTTGAAGAATAATATACTTTGCACATTTTAGGTCACCTTATGAAGTCACAAGAATACCTGTTTCAGTTTCACCAGGAATAACTAATATTACTTCCTGATTGATTGGCCTTAACTACTCAATATATCCACCTGTCTTTCAGTCAGTATGCCAACTGAAGTATAAGTAACCAAAACGGACTGAGTTGCCTCTGCTAATTTTGGACATTCTTTAGCCCCTTCAATAAATATGTGAACATACTTGAAACGTTATCACCCCTTTCCGATTCTTATAAATTCTCACGGGATTCCAAGAACCGATTTTATATACAAGGGGAAGCACTTGAGCAAATATGGGTAATGAGCCGCTTACCCCTGGTTCTCGATCGAAACAATCTAACGAACTGGAGCGCTGCAATCGATTTGCTTCGTATCTGTGGGACATACTTTAGATACCGTCCAGTGCGAATTATTCGCACGATTATATTATTACGAGGTGCTGTAAAGATAACCCGTGACAGACATACATATACGAGTATGTATGTATGTGAATCCTAGTACAAAAGATACTGCCCCGGCTGAACCGATACCGTCGAGGGCTTAAAGTACACTAAACGTAGGCGCTGCAGCGCTGAATCGACCCAAACGATTTGTTTAGATAGAGAAACGGAGGCGATATATGGGGCGGAAAAACTGCGGAGACAGCACTCCATGGTCTGCAGAAGGTGGTTTGTTAGACGACCTCTACACCTGCCCCCTAAAGTATGCAGCGGCGTACTGAATCTGAACTGAAACCCCACTAGGCGTATGGGTGACTTTTGGCATTTTAAATAGGTGCTAAGTGGGTAGAACGCAACATGCAATGCAACTGAGAACTTGTACGAATACGGGCGAGACAACCAAACAAACGAACAAACAAACAGAAATGACGAAAAACAAACAAACAGAACGGCACAAACAGGAACACAAACAAGGGGATATGAGATAGAGAGAACCGCTTACCTCGGAAATTGTATACTTGCAACAACTTTTGCTGGCAGTAAGCATGTAAACTATGTAACTGCATTAATAGATAAGTCATATTTTACATTATATAGCCAACAAACGAGCGCAAGGCATGTAAGAGAAATATGTGAATGAATTAGATAGCATGTAGAATAAAGCCTTAAATAATTAGCCTCAACCTCTGGCATTGGGTTTGGGATTCCATGGGGATATTCGGGATTATTTATATATGGGGTAATAGGATCCATCGTTCTGTCCCCATCCATTGTTGACGACTTGGCTACTTCCAAATAAATGTATCTAGAGTCGACACTTCATTATCAAATTCAAAACACTATTATAATATAGTCACTACTACTTTCATATTTAAAGGTATTTTTACGTTCGGGATCGGATGAATACCATCGACACTTATAGAGTATTATATCTTTTGAAAGAAATCATTTTACACATAATTTACACATGTGTAATATTTGTGAGTGGCTTTGATTCCCCTTCTACTTCTACATGATGTAATATTCATTTTACTTCCGTCAAGCAGTGCAAGCAGTGGAGCAAGTTTACATCTACATATTCACTTTTTACATCTCTTTTCAATATTGGCGATTCATCAGTTTGTTTTCGATTTTAGTTTAGGTTTATTCATAAAATAGCACAACAATTATATCTCATTTGTATTTATAATATTGGTCCTCTGTTATATTATTTGGTATGCTTTGAGGTTTTTAATTAATCTTTTGTGTATAAGCGCGAATAAAGGTTCGATCCTCTTTTGTTTTTGTGTGTATGTTTGTGTATAAAATATATAACCATAAAACATATGTTTGACAATTCTTTATATAAAATCAAATTTTGTTTTTATACATAATTTTTGGGTTTAGTAAAGGTATATTATTAGATAAAGAAAAACTGTAGCTTACGTAGCTTGAGCCCATAACAAAATGTAAATAAAAATTGAATAGAATTCATAGGGAAAAACAAAAACCAAAGTAAAATAAATAGTTTCGTTAAAAATAAATTCGATTGAAATTATCATTCGTTGTTTTTCAATGTAAAATGTTCAAGTTGAATTGCATATTTTCCGAATGTCTCATTTCGATTTTTCTTGATATTAGAGAGCCATTTTAGGTCATAGGGGTAGTAAGTTCACTTGAGAGCTTTTTAAATCTTGCAAATCGGCGGAGAGATCACGTATCACTCCGAAGTCTAGGGAAGTCTAAGCTCTCCGATCTTGTAGATCTGGAGGCGGCTTCTACTCCGATTTTATCATTTCCTTAACGTTGAGGCCCCTGATGCCTCCAGCTTCATGATCTCGTCGTCCAGCAAATCGCTGATCTCCTGGGTCAGCGCCTGTTCCGTGGTGTTTTCCTCCAGTATCTCATCCGTAGTGATCTTCTTTCGGATCTCAATGTTCACGGGAGCTGGGGTTTTGGGAAGAGGAGGAGGCGCTGGCTCGTCCTCCCCTTCGCTGGCCACATAGAACTTTGAGTTATCCACCCGAACGAACTCATCCGCATTGACCACATCCACGCCGCTCTTGGTGCTAGTGAGCACCACCTTCTTCTCCAGAGTCTCGTTGAGCGTGGGATGATGTTGTGGCTCTTCATGATGCCCGAAATTTCTGCGCAGGAAATCGAATATGTTTTTGGCTTTCTTTTCCTTGACAGGCGGTGCGGGTGGCTGAGTCCGCTCCTGGGGCTTGGGCGAGCTGGGTGGTGAGATCTCCTTGACCTTGATCTCCGTTTCCACCAGGTGCGTGCGAGCTATCAGTGGCTGCTCAACGTTGCCCGCGGCAGATGGACTTGCGGTTGGGGCATAGCCCGCTCTACTGATCGAATCAGTTCCGGAAGCAGAAATACAGCAGGGCTTCGGTATGGGAATCTTTGATCGGCGACCCAGTAGGGGCGTCGATGACTTGTTTTCCACGGACTCCGGCAGCGAAGTCTTCATCATCTGACTGCTGGCTAGTCGCTCCTCTGCAATGATCTGCTCGCAGGTGTCCATCAGAGCCTTCGAATGGGCTGCCCTGGCACTGCCGATGGGTGAGCTGGGTCTGTTTGTGATTACAGAGCTTTTGCTCGATCTATCACACCGCCGCACCTCGTCCTCGCTGATGTCCTGGAAGCCAGTGGCCGGCACTGGTGCCTTCTTCACGTCGATGCTGTCGCAGAGGGGCTCCTGGGCCGGAGCCAGGCAATCGAGCAATCCCGCACACAGCGCAATGTCTTCCTGGCTGGGAATCTCCTCCAGCTCTCTCGCTGCCTGGGCCTCCTTCTTGCCATCACACTTCTTCACCAGATCCTCGGCTACATTCTGGTAACCGGTACTGGGCAGGGGTGACTTGGTCACATCGATCCTATCACAGGGCACCTCATCCACAGCAAACTGCTCCAAAAACCTACGGTCCTCCTCGGCCAGCTGAATATCTCTGGGCGCTTCTCTGTCCAGGAATTGCTGGCACAGAGCCACCTCCACCGAAGGCGAGGTGGGTCTTGATGAGGCCAACTTGAACAGACTGGACTCGTTCGGGGAACAGGCCTTCAGGGAAGGCATCTCGCTAGGCGAAGCTGTGTGCAGGTACAGTGAGTCATTGGGTGCCAGGGGATCAAGGGCTCCGTTTGCCTGGTGGTTTACTTTGCTAGGGGGCGTGTGCACAATCGCCTTGGTCTGGCCCACCACTGGAGCATAGTCGCCGGAGCTACGGTCCACCTCATCGATCTGAGCTCGTTTCAGGGGCTTCGGAGAAGCGGGTGGAGTGATCTGGGGAATGCGGCTCCTGGGCAAAGGCTTGGGCGACATTATGGGTGAGGTAATCGGTGTAGAATCGCCTTGGCTGAAGCAATTGGACAAGGCCTTCACAGTATTGGGTTTGGGCAGCTCATCGGGATGGACAATGGTCATGGGCGGAGCACACATCACCACGTCCGGCGGCGAAATCGCCTCCTTTAGTGGCTGCTCCATCCGCACAGTTCGCTTGGGAGGAGCTGGTGGCGTTGGCGGCTTGTCCAGTTGCCGGGAATTGAAAATCTCTACGCGTCCATTGATACTAAATTGCTGAGGCGAGGGCACGGAGTTCGTGGGCGAACTAATGGGATTAATCTGAGCCCTGGGACTTGAGGCCAATCTCACCGCCTTGGGCGACATGGGCGGTTTGCCCAGAGGACGTGGTATTTGGGTGGGGATCGGACTCGAGGGTGCTGGTATTGGTATTGGTATTGGTATCGGTGCTGGGGCATTACTTGGTTGATGGGTAAAGTCAAAGATCTGGCTAAACTGACCCGGCGAAGTGACCGGCTCACCGACCTCTTTCAAATCGTCGTCGTTTTGGAAGGTCTCCTTGAACATTTTAAGCAAATTGCGATGATGGACCATTTCATTGGAGGGCTTTCTACGCAAGTTACAATTGGGGGAGGAAACCGGATCGGGAGTGGACGAGGGATTGGGAGTGGGGCCAGATTTGGACACCGACACCGCTGAAGCAGCTACTACATCAACATCACAAGGACTTAACTTAGCGGATTCGATAAAACTGTTAGTAGAACTTACACTAAATTCCATGTCCCGCAATGGAGGAGCAGCCGCCTGATTGACCGCTTGCGATGAAGCTGGAGCGGCGGCCACAGGTTGGATGTTGGCCTGAACCGACGGATGAGCCGGCGACGGTGGCAATGGCGAGGGATTCAGATCGGTCAGCTCATCGAACTCCGCCTCGATTTGGTTGACCGCATTGGCCGCCTCCTCCAACTGCCGCTCCTCCAGGGCCAGTGCGGCGATGGCTGCGTTGAGTTGCTGCTGCTGCTGCTGCAGCTCGTCCGCGGTGTCCTCCTGAATGCCGCTGTCGTCGTTGGTGGCCGTCACCGGTGGTTCCTCTACAATCAGGGCCGGCGGTGCTGGCGGAGGAGCGAGCACAGTGGTTTGGTTTTGTGGGCTATGCTTCTCCTCCTGCAGCTTCTGCTGCTGCTGCTGCTGGCGCATTCGCTCCTCTTCGCCCCTCATGATCTCGAGTTGCCTGGCATCGATGAGGGCCACCAGGGGTGGCTTCCACTGCTCCTCTTTGGTAACGGACTGCTGCAGGCTGTTCAGACGCTGCTTGAGCGGCGGCACCGGCACGTCGACACTCTTACTGGAATTGAAGGCCTTCCTCTGCTGCTCCAAGCTCTGCATGCGGTCCCGAATGCTGGATATGTCGCCGGAGAGACGCCTCACATCCGATTTGGGGGCCGTGGGAGCTGCATTGCCATTTGTCAGGCGATCTCGAAGGACCAGTTTGGGGGCAGCGGAGGCAGCCCCATTGGACACTTCTGCCTTGGCCTGCTCGAAGATCTCCTTCCGCTTGGAGATGTCCACCTTGGGCACGTCCACCTTCTGCTTCTCCACGCCCTCTTGCGTGTCGCTGGGCGAGGTCACCTCAAAGCCGCTCAGGCGATCCTCGATCTTGGATCCACGCCTTGTGGGATACGCAATGGGTTCTCCGATCACCTTGCCATTGGCATTTCCGTTGCCGTTGCTGCTGGCCCTCTGGACCCTCTGCTTGTAGTCCTGGATGGCTCCCTCGTAGGTGTATTCACATGGATCCGGCGAACTAGCTGGCGCCGTACTGGACGACGTGTCGTATCCTGGCGAGGAAATGTACTCCCTTCCTGCAGCCCTGTTGGGATTGGCGACGACCGCCTGGCCAATGGCCACTCCGTTGCCGTGGTTCCCATTACTGCCGTTGCGGTTGATGTGATTCTGCTGCTCGTCCACGTTTCGGGAGGTTGCCCCGGCAGCTCCAGAGCTAGCTGCTCCAATCGCCTTGTCCAGCTCGGCGGCATGGTCGCTCTAGGGAAGGGAGATGAAGTTCGATTAAAGTTGGTTGAATAAATAATAACAAGATATGGTAGTAGGTATATTTTGCAACAAAGGACATCAGCTCTATTACACTTCAAATTAGCGAACAGTCACTATTTTTTTCATTCAGCTAGAGGAACGATCTCTTATCTTAGATATATTCCCAGATATTTAATGGACATTTTGTATTAATTTAAAGTCTTGCATTTATACGGAAAGTTAAAGTTAGGTTTCGTATTGCAAACACAAATCTGAATACTTTAAAGAAAATTGCTGATTTATAGTAAGATGATATTTGCAGATATTACGCTTATATTTGACCTATATATTTACAAAGGCATTTTCCTGAATTTTTCCAATCTTTTCCGCCCAATTCCCTAAGGTCCCAGATGTCATGAACTACCATATAATTTCCACAGTTTACAGCTAAACATTTTATGGCCTGTCGACGGACGCGTCTAATTGCCCAATCCGCAGCTCGATCTCTCGCTCAATTTCAATCTTAAGAGGAATCTCTGTTTTGGATGTCTGTGCATCGGCGATTGTTTGTGGTTCATTGTGTACTATTTATGATTATGATTTTATAGTGGTGCTTGTGCGCGCATTTGATTAATAAACTATTTGTGTTTATTAGCCCGTGTCGCATCGCTTTGCTGGCAACACTTTCCAACGAGGCTTCATTGGCCGATTGAATGCTTTAGCCTTAGCTCGGCGGCGAAATGCTTATAAATTAGATTTAATTGTTAATTTGTTGTAATTGTTTATAAACGCCGCGACAAGCACACACCATAAGTGGCTCTTAATGATGGCAAAAAAATATTAAGACGGAGAAACTAAAATAAATGGTCTGGTACTAGAAATGGAGCTAATTATGTCAATGCCACAGTGTTTAGTTTTTACATTTACCCCTATTTTAACGATAGTTTGTTTGTACGCACCATAACACTATTATTGTCATAGTCCTCGGACAGACTGCTCTTTCCGCTGGCGCTGCTCGTTCCGATTCCCAGATCACTCAGATCGTTCGTCTCGTCCTCGTTGTATACGGCCAGAGAAGCCAGCTTGGCACGCCCCCGAGGTCCGCCCCGTTCAGCCCTGAAAGGATATTTCAATCATTAAATGTATATACACAGATATGGTCAGTTTAACTGGGTTTGAAGGTCCTAAGAATTGGTACAACGATTGTTAATATTTTTAGAAACAGATATATTGATTAAAAATATTTTGAAATATTGAAAATATAGAATTTTAATTGATATTCCGTTAAAGAACAAGAAATAATTGAACACTTTACAGAAAAACAATTTATTAGGGGTGCCACAGAAACAGCTCTCCGCTGAATTCGGGCTGAATTCAAATGAACAAAAACATAAAACGTATGAATTCAGCACGAATTCAGCGCTGAACGGTTTCTGCGGCACTCCTGTATCTTTTGACAAATGTATGGTAAGTTGACATTACACTGGAGACTTTATTTGAAACATGTGATTGGAATACGATTTGAGCTATTTTTCGTTCGATAGGATACAAATTCCTTTTGGACACTTGAACACTTTTGACACTCGATCGAAACTGGGACTTGTACTTGCCTCTCCTCCATCATTTCGGTGAATGTTTTCGATTTTCGTCGCATGCGATCATGCTCCTCCAGCTCGAGTTTCTTCGTCTCCACCGCACGATCGATGATGTGCTCGACACGTTTTCGCCTTGATGATTTCCAATTGTCAAGGTTCTGTTTGTGTGTTCGCCGTTTATTATTTATTGTTTGTTGTTTGTCACCAGATCGCATTGTTGGCCGTGTTTTGTTTTGGGGCAGAAAGGTAGCGAAAGTTAGTATAGAAAATGAAAAGGGCAGACGTGTAAGTGTAAATTGTGATTGTATTATTCGCACTGTGGAAGTGGACGAGCAAAAGTTTCTTTTGATGGCAATTAAAAAGTTTTGACGCGGCTGCGGAAATACGTGACAAAGGTTAAATGTTTTCGAAGCGCGTGAACTTCGCTCAGTTTCATGTTCAGCTGGCACCGCGGAATACATATAGAGAATTTCTGATCCCATTTTGTATGAATCAGCGAGATGTGCCAGAGTTAAGATTACAACAAAATAACCTGATATGTTCATTCAGTTTATCTCGTGAATACTTCTTTCATGTCGATAATCACATCGGAGTTCTTTTGTTTCCCCGATTGGCCAACAGCTAAGAAGCTTCCGGCTGGCTTCGATCTTTATTGATCTGCAATTCAGATCGGGGAATAAAAATGTTCGCACTGGGTGATAAAACAAAAAGAAAGCAATTCAGACTCAAAGACCTCTAAAGCGGCATTTGGACTTCCTTTCCCATCGAAGTCGGTCGCCCAGTTCCAAAACGCTCTACGCATTTTAATGGATTTTCGTTTGCCTTTTTGTTTTTGGCGCACAATCGTAACGCAAAAGTTATGTCTGGGAACCTATGAAATTTCGATAAACGTGATGCCCATGGAACATTGACCAACCGTCCAAGAGGCACTTCAAATGCAGCGACTGCATCGAAATGGCAGAGTATGATATAATTAGGCGGGTACAGTCACGTCAAAGGCAGCTCTTCGCCGGGGTTATGGCGGCAGCAAATTTGCATGTAACTCACAACGTTGCCCAAAGAAAATAGAAGCGAATAAAAAAGCAGGCGGCGGAGAAAAAACTATCAACAAAATGTAATGGTAATAGTGATTATGCAATGCAATATCTTTTTGTCCGCTAACGGGCGACGTGCATTGGAAACTGGAGCGGCCATAACGAGCCATGTGCCATGTGCCATGCCCAAGTGGTTTCGCTTTATTTTATCCGTTGCGAGAAGTTGCAAGCGGCCATTGAGCAAATAGGAATACAAAAAAAAATAATCAAAAAGAGCTGATCAGTAAATACCCTTTTCAACTATTTAAACATTTCAAAAAAAATCTACATTGTCTTGATGGGTTATGCAGAAGTATATCCTTGTTCTGCAGAATTTCCAAAGTGCAGTAGCAACTTTATTATTTAGTTTTGAGATTTTCCTGGTATGTCATGTGTCAATATAGACTTACGTTCTGCCACTCCTCCGGCTCTTCCTTCTTCACCTCCTTCAGCTTCTTGACCTCCTCGGCCTTCTTCAGCTGCTCCTGCGCCGTCTGATAGAGGTTGCAGGGCTTGATCTGGACGAACTGCATCGGATTCTTCGAAGGAGCTGGGGGCGTGGGCCGCGTCACTCGCTGCTTGGTCACGTACGATGTGGGATCTGGCGAGGTTACGGTCTGCAATTAACAATAAATGCAGTAAATGCAATAAAATTTCTAATTAGCATGAATTGCCTTCAATTGAGTGGAGTTGGGTGGAGGAGAGTAATGGGGCGGGGGTTCGGGACCGAGAGTCAAAAAAATGCAAAATGCAAATGTCGGCGGACAGATGCCCAGGGAGTGGAGTCATTGATACTGCTTCCATATAAACGTGTGGGCAGTTGGCCTGTATTTCTGCTCTTAAATCCCATTAAATATTTTGCTTATTAAGCAGCCGGCAGCCTTGAGCGGTCTTTAATTGAATAAGGTATTCAGCGGCTTATATGGAAATTCTGGTTGGCTAATACTTCAGACCAAGGAAAACCTTGAGTCCTTAAGTGATTGCGTTTTGTGATTTATTTACACCTTTGAGAAAGTTTATGCCAGCTCTGAGTCAGAAATAAATTTACGAAGGGAATAAATGCAACCAATAAAGTAAATATGTTTTTTTTTTTGGCTGCAAATAAAGTATTGGGAACCTCATGCGATTTGCAATGGATATTAATATTCCAAGCCAACGAGAGAGACGCATAAATTGCAGAAAATAAGTAAAAGCTTAGTTCTCCAAATAAAAAAGTAGAAATGGAACTTAAATTCGTGCTTAGTTTAAAACTCATTACTTTATGGAGGAAATGTTTCAGTTTCTACTTTTCGTTCTATTATGCTCAAACGGACCCATTAAATATTTTATGTTCTTTTTTATTACTTTCTGCTTTCCTCTAGCGTGCTTTTACCTTTAACTGCTGGCAATGGTCTTTCAATTGCTTTTGCCCACCCACTCAAATGCAGTGGTGCAGTATTAGCATGCGGCATCCACCGAGCAAGGCAGAAGTCAAACGGAGCATGGCCATCCCTCTGTAGCCAATTGCCGTCAAATACTTCCGTCAATATGGTTGGCTCTGACTCAAATCTGGCACGTGAATGCACTGAACCCGGGCAGCCCCTAAGAACTTTCATTATCGAGAGAGGTCAACGTCCAAACCACTAAAAGAAACTTTCTTCGGTTCGGTTGGAATGCTTTGCAGAAAGTAGTATATTTAAGCTGTGCTTCGTTGTGAACCTATTTTCTAAGATAATATATTTCACCTATTAACCTGCGTAACACCTCTCAGTCTACTAAATAGGGTTGTTAAAACATCGAAAGTATCGGAAATTAAAGAAAATAAAAAATAAATTACAAAAATAATTGAACAAGAGGAATTGAAAATGTATGCTTGTATCATAAAACTTATGAGAAAAACAACAATCTTAATTTTACTGTGATTAAAAACAAACAAAATTCAATGTTAAGCCCTAACACTGGAAATACTTTCGCCTCTTAAAATATATACTTTAAAATACTTTTTATTTTCTTAAAATATACACAAAACTACATTTAAATTGGAATTATTTTTCTGAACGATAGTATCGATTGTGGGCAAAAGCCAACGATGTTTTAAACCATCGATAGTATCGATAGTGGTATCGATTTCTTCACCAACCCTTTTACTAAATACTACGAGTTAAACTTTAATATCAAGGAAAACTCACCAGCTTTTTGCCGCAACCATTGCTCTCCCCGCCATTTGTGGACGAGGTGGCCGAGGTGGACATCAGGTCTTCGCCGCCCTCCAGCATGACATCCTGATCGGTGGCCTCCATTTGGAGCTTAATGTTACTGCAACCTGTCCGCGAGTAACTGTCGTCTGCGCTTCGCTTCTCTGTAGTTTGGCTTTCCGTTGACTGTTGAGTGTGCCGACTGAGCTCTGCTCACATGGCAGCGGACACCTACGCGGGTTTCTTGGCCTCTGGTCAATGGCTCAACATGTCTCCGAGTTCGATTCAAAGGTGATGCGCCACCACCCACGCGCATCGGGCGCGGTTTCTGGAGGTGTCCAATTTCATTAGCTGCAAAACGAAAGAAACACCTTGTTTAGTATGAAACGCACGATAATATGGTGTCGGAATTCGAGTGCTGGCCTCATCTGGGAACCATTAACCCCGGTCGCAGCTCGTTGAGTGGGCAGGTGCCAACGTCATCGGCTGAGCTAGTTTCTGCCACTGCATCCGTGAAGGATCTGCAGAAGAACTCTCGAGCATTTCCTCAACTGGCAGACGACGACAGCTGAACAATGCTCGAAAAGCTGAGTGCGGAGTTCAATTAACATTCATCAAAGTGCAGCCATAAGATGCTTTATCTAATTGTGCAATTGTTTCCCCGTCCGTCCCTCCGTCTGGGTGGATGCCCCACCGGCCTGGGACCCACACGCTGGTATGCGGGTCAATCTTTTAAACTTCTGCCGCAGTCATCATCGTCATCGTGCCCCATCCACGTCGTCATCCGCGTCGTTCGTCATCCATCTGTCGGCCCACGAGCTTGAGTTGCTTTGTTTTTCCTTCATTTTTTCCTGCCCTCCATTCACTCCATGTGACCCGGTATTTTTTGATCGTTTTGCTACGCTTTTCATTCCCTCCTACTAATTAATAACTATTAGATACTCTACTGTTTTCCCCCGTCTTGTAATCGAGCTTGTTTATTAATTTTCTATGAATGCATCCCAGCATGTTTCGAGTTTTTCCTAGAAAGTGGGTTCAAAAGGTTGCGAGAGAAGCGGGCTTCTGCCGTCGGGAGGATGAGTTGCTGGGCCTGTATCTGTCATAATTATGAGGTTAATACGACAGCTGATAAGTATTAGGTATGCCAGTGGCTTCCGGACTTGTAATGAAGAACAAACAAATCGAAATTGAAGCTGATCATTAGGGGGTCTTCGCACCCCTCATAATGCTCCATTGGGTGGAATGCGTTTGTAAAGATTCTGCCATCAACTTAGATTATCAACGGTTGGTCGGATAACTCTCGATTTGTTTACGATCTCTAATCTTTCTACATCTCGCGATCTCTCTTTCGCACTCATGCATATCAAATTTGATCAGAACCATCAGTATGCCAACGTTTTTCTGCACTCCACTCTTGCAAGTGGAGAAGACAGGCACTTGAGATGGAAGACAGAAGACTCAAGACTCCAGAAGAAACTCCGCAACGGCACGAGGCTAATCAACATGAGCTGATGGTGATGTTAAGCATTCATGACGATGTCTCTGAATGCTAATTTGCATATAAAATACAGCAAGAAACAACAGCGAAGTCATTAGATATAATAACTGCAACGAAAAGCCAAGAGAAATTAAAGCAAAACCCTCAAATAGTGGCAATTAGCGGTGGGATGAGGTTTTAACCTAATGAAACTGCAGCACTTACTATACAGGGAACAAAATTGGGTTTAATTTCTCAAAAAACTGAAAAAAATAGTTGACCTTAAAAAAGATACACAGAAATGTATATACTCAAAGGTAAAAGTATGAAATAATTTTTTAAATTACTTTCCGATGAAAGCCAAACTTAGAAGATATAATACTCCATTAAAAAATGCACCATATTTTTTAGCAATGGGGAACTCAAAGGGGTAAATTTCATATTCATATATTTTTCTCCTTCCTCTTTTCTTTAAATGCTCCCTAACGACCACAACAAAAGACAAACCACTTCAATAGATAACTTTAATGAACGACGGCAGCAGAAAATTGCAATAATTTGAATTTAACGGAAAGGCAAGACTGGGATTAATCTTTTACATAAGAATCGCGCCAAACTTTCCCAAGTGTGATTTGTCGACACTGGCCTATGTCGACAAATTAGCAATAATTATTAAGCGAACAAAATGATAATACGACAAAAGTGGTTAGGAAAAGATCAACGTTAAATCTTATCTTAATGGCGCCAATCGAGGCGCAAAGCCAAGACGACGCCTATATGTCGGCTCTCGGCGGGAAATTGTATCAAGATGTTTTTGAATGGTCCCGGGTGCTGAATTAATTAATAATGGCGACTTTGATGACGATCGCGAGAAGTGGAAGAGAGTGCGAACACTAATGGGGAAGGGGAATTCTTCTGAACCAAGAGAGCGGCGCGTAAATGCCACGCAATTGTCTTCGCTGTTGTCTTAGCGGAGTCTTAGCTAATTAGCAGCAGCAGTTAGAGCCACTCCAAAGCGGCGATTGGCAACATCAAAGGAAAACCCAAGCCAACGATCCATACAAAGTGGTGTTTCAGGCAAACAAGGGCAAGGCTTTGAGGCCTTTTGAAGTAGAAATTTCATTTTATGATTAGAGACAGGCTGAATGTATAGAACCATCTTGGTGCACCGAAACGATTGTACCAGTGGGGAATTATAAATGCACAAGTCGAGAAAAAATCCAATTTACAATTTTGTATGTTACTTTACACTTAGTTACAGTAACTACATATGATTACAATGCGGATCAATCTGATATCTAGTCTGGAATGAGATAAAGCATTCACATTTTAAGAATTTCTGACTCACTTATCCGAGAGCCAAAAGAACGCCCACAAAAATCAGCATAATTATTTTGAAATGGGTTACAGAGTTATCGACTATAATGTTCCCTCTTGTTTAATTTTTAATAGTTCCGACTTTTGTAAGATCGGATTAGAAAAAGCTTTCTCTTCTCTTTTTCTCTCTTTCTCTCTTTAGATTATTTTGAATCACAATCACAACTGTAAGCTTGTGCGCATATTGTTTACCATCGTCTAATACGAGAGCTAACAGAGCTCCGTACTCAAAGACGACGATCATTGTCTGTTGTTCACTTAGAAGCGGAGGGACAAACAATAAGTAGACCGTTCTGTAACAGCAAAATATCTAATTAAATATTTATCAGGGACTTCAATCTGAAGAGGGGCAAACGAATTACCTTATCAGGCGACTAAAATCAAGATTATGGAGCACTATGCCCCAGAACAATGGCTCGGCTTGTGTTTTCCTTGGGGGAAAACAAATAATAACCGTAGTTTTCTTAGTGGCCGCTCCAGTGGCAGAGACTTCGCTAATGATCTGCTGAGCGGAGCAGCACATTTAATTGGAGCCGGCGACACTTTCGAGTAACCGCGATTCGGTAACAAAAGCAAAAGTAGACCAGCCCGAAGAGTTGACCGGCTGGAAAGTGGCATTGTAATTAATGTTTAACGTGACTTAAAATTAAAATTGGTTTTCAGCCAAACGCGGCCTCGCTCGCCTCGAAAAGTGTGAACAAGAAAAATCACAGGGTGTGTGGGGTGTGTCGGCGCTGGAAAATCATCAGTGGGTACTGGGCGGTGGAGACGAGATGGTGTCAAGCTCCGTTAGTTGCCGGCCACTGACACTAATGACATTCAAATTGTTGCGCCAAAAGAAGCCATAAAAATAAAGCAAGAAAACCCATGGAAAACAAATCAAAGCGCGACACCGAGAAAGTGCGACTGCACTGAGAGAAATGACAGCAAGTGTTCAAAGCACTCTGATGCATTGAATATTAAGGAAGTAGAGAACGCTGAATTGAACATTTTTATATTTTTGAAATGTAACTGCATTGAAACTTTTAATTTGAAAGTACTAATCAATACGATTTAAAACCCATATGACGTTTCTCTGTATTCAGGATTATTATAGGTATTAACCCAAGGATAAAAAATGCCAAACAACGTTTATCTAAAAAGTGCACCTATCGTGAGATAGGCTTTAAAATGTTGGGAAAAATACCAAATAATTATCTTGTTCAAAAATATAATAAGAAAAATTATGAAAACTATTGTAGAGCATTTAAAAACTAAATATGTAAAGGTATGGAAAAACGAACAAAGTTAAAAAAAAACAAGAGAGAACGCTATAGTCGGGTTGGTGTCCCGACTATCTAATACCCGTCACTCAGCTAAAGGGAGTGCGAACGCTGTAGTCGGGTTGGTGTCCCGACTATTTAATAAACGTAACTCAGCTAAAGGGAGTGCGAGGGAGTTGGAGATAAAACTTTGATCAGGCATAAGTTTTAAACGAATGGTCCGATTTAAAAAATTTCTTCTACATTTCGATAGGTATTGATAAACACAACAAAACTTCATTCTTACTTTTCCGAAATATTTAAATTTTTAAAATCGTATATTAGCTATTGTGGGCGTTAGAGGGGGCGTGGTACCTTTTTGAAATAAACTTGCGCTGCGTAGGAACTCCTAGAATCTGCATGCAAAATGCCAATCTTCTAGCTTTTATAGTTTCCGAGATCTCAGCGTTCATACGGACAGACAGACGGACAGACGGAGAGACGGACAGACGGACAGACGGACAGACAGACATGGCTAGATCGACTCGGCTAGTGATCCTGATCAAGAATATATATACTTTATGGGGTCGGAAAAGCTTCCTTCTAGCTGTTACATACTTTTGCACGAATACAATATACCCTTTTACTCTACGAGTAACGGGTATAAAAATTAATCCATGACTCTAGCATTTAATTAAACCTAATTTTTCCCATATCCCCAAATTCGATTACATAACTTAAAATAAAACGAAATCTGTAGTAAAAATTTATTTTGTGCCGTGCAACTTCCCGTCCCCGTTTCAATCTATGTCCGAATCCGAATTCGAGGCGTGCAATTGAAAGTGTCGCCGGCTGCTTTTGTGGGCGCTGATGTGCAGCCATCACTCACTGAGTCCAACCCACCGAACCACAGCCAAGCCACCTCCCAGCAGCACCCTCATCCCATTTCCCACCTCCACCTCCCATCGTCTTATGTCGTGGGTTGGCTCATAAATCGAGACGACGCACAGTGGCGCCTTGGGCCAAAAAACGTGCAATAAATCACTTTTTCGACTTTGTCCTAGAAAGTTGTGACCCATACCAATCGACAGGTAATTGATCCACTATTACAAATATGTAACCCTTTTTCAAATCAAAAAATTTTTGTAAAAGATATGAATTTTCAAAGTTGAACAATTTTTCACTTAAAAAAAACACACCGTTTTTAGGTAATTTTTCGCACTTCCGGGGGGTTTTTCTTAAAAACTAGGTATCGAATCGCTTTGCTTCTTTTTTCCACGGATTGGTGTGTTAGTTAAGAGTAAAAAAAGTAAAACATATTGCAGTTTGCCATGCGCATCTCTTAGTTATGAGTTATTTGCGAAACGTCCATTTTTTCCATATTTTTCAACTTTGATGGAAAATAAAAAAAAACTATTTAATACTATTTTTTTTATACTTCCGTAAAACGTTATTTGGACTTTCTTCTTGATATTACGAAAGTTGTAGCTGCGTCCGCCTGCGTCCGCGGTTTTAAGAGCCAAAAAAGGGAAAAAAGTCATGGTCCAAGAAATTGCAAATGGCGCAACCTTGTGAAAGATTTGTCCAAAACATGGTTTTAAAGTCCTGAAAATGTGATATGATGTTCAACAGCTCGATATAAGAAACTTTAGTTCTACCACTTTTGGAAAAACCCGCAAGTTTAGCGGGAAAACAGCTAAAAATAGCTAAAATACGGAAGGCCGTAACTACTAAACTACTGAAGCAACAGACTTGTGCTGTATCTCGTTTGAAAGGTATTTTAAAATGCTTTAAGCGCCTTCTATATGTAATTTGTGTAAATGTAATATTTAAAAAGATATGCACAAAACAAATTTTTTTAAAACTTTTTTTTAGCTTTTTTTTATTTTTCTGAAAAACGGTTTTAACGATTTCCTTTAAAACTTTAAACTGTATAGCCCTTGAGATTCCCTAAATTTTGGTATATATTAAGTTACTGTAAAAAATCACGTTTTAAAGTTATTTAGAAACGAAAATAGCCACTTTTGCCAGCTCAAAACAACTTACGCTGCCTAAGCATTGAACTTAGTATGTGCGAATCCAAACTGTATTTTAGGGTCATGGAATCACAACCTTGTCAGAGAGTTAGAATCTAGTAATTATAGTCCAGAAATGTTAAGTCTATTGGATTTACCAAGTTTACCAAATTGTGACCATTATTTCAAAAAACATGAAATATAAAAATTTTTATTTTTAAAAAAAAACTTTAATTTTTTTTTTTTTGTTTTTTTAGTTTTTAAAAATTAAAACATAAAAAAATAAACTAAACAAAACGTAACTTTTAAAAAAAAAAAATTTTTTTTTTAAAAATTCCAATTTTTTATTTATTTTTTTTTAATAAGTTTTAAAAATTACAACATGAAAAAAGAAACTAAAAAAAAACAAAAACTTTTTAAAAAAAGTTTTTTTTTGTCGGGAAAAAATGGATTTGTTTTTAAATTCTGACTTTGCCGATTTGTAAGTACGCCTCTGCCACGCCCACTCCCTGTCTCAAGCAATAATTTGAAAGGTGGATCAATTATCTATCATTTGCCGTTTACATCATTCAATTATCTTCACTGGTTCAAAACTTATGATTTATTACCAAAAAAAACTCAAAAGGCGCCACTGTGCGACGGCCATGCCATGCGCTTCAATGAATGCTTTTTTCTTCGTGTTACATGTAAGTATCCGCAAGATATCGGGCGCATTAGGTGACATGCCATGCCAAAGCATGTGTACACGTATTCCACGGGCATTTCAGCTGTCGATTTCACTTGCCCAGTGTTGTGCAATGATCGAGAGGTTAATAGATGCCAATCAAGGGTATTTCAGCTGTGGGTAATGGGGCTGGTGAAGGGGTTGCGGTAGATGACGATCAAGAGGTCCCATCCTAGGTCATTAGACCTTTGCGAAAACCAGGAAAGACGTGAATAAATTATATTACGAGGTAATGCATTTGTAAATACGAATCCCATAAAATTCAAAAGACATTGACCCTGCGATTGGACATTTTCTTGGTTATGGAACCAAACTATAGAATATATATCTTACTTAGTTAATGCAATTCCTTTACCAATAAGACTTTTCATAAGTTTCTTCCGAACTGAATACTAAATCAATCAATGAAACGCTAGAAACGTGACCAATACAACAATATCAGAAAGAAGTCAAGATCAAACATTTTAATTCCAAAACAAATAGCAAGAAACAACGATCCAATCAACTCGCTTCAAGTGCATTGTGTGCAAATCATTAGATATTTTTGGAGCAACATTGAAAACGAAGATCGCAAACGTAAAGGAAAAACCGAAAAATATTTCTTTAGATTCCGTGATAAACCGATTGAAATGTACAAAATGCACAGTGAAAATCTATTTATACCCTTGTGCCATAGCCACGATTCCTATTTCTCATTTGGCCCACTCATTTTTCGATTGCATTAATTGAAATATTTTTCAAGCGTGGCCAGAAAACAACAAAATGGAAAGTGAAGTGTGAAGTGAAGTCTCGAAGGGGTTTTCAGCTTTGGTCTTTGTCTGTCGCCGTTGCCTTTCCAATCACAGCAATGGCAATCTCGGTATGTTAGTACCCTGAGCATAGCTGGGCAATTATCACGCTGTCGCGATCTGATCGTAGATCTTGAAAACATGCCCAGCGCAAACTGTTCGACGATTCGACACGCAAAATTTTCAGTTCATTAACATTTCCATATCGATAAGGCCGAAATGCACTTTCGCTCCACCGAGATACAATCAGCGGCAGTTGAAATCGCACGGCTATATCTTTATCTGCATCTGGAGATCGCCATCTGAATCTGCGAGTTACTGCGCGGCAGCGCTGGTTTGTCTTAATAATAGTTATTGACTTATCATGGCACATTCTTCTGGCACTGAGTTGCAATTTGTAGCTCTTTGCCTGTGACATGCATGCCTCCATCTCTGTCTGCAGCCACCGTTGCTATTGCTATCTCTATCCGGGGGCTGAAAATTGCCAAATCAACAGGAAAATTGGCAAGAAAAAAAAACACAAGCAAATGAAAGGAAAAGCAAACAATGAACAAACTGCAGCATTTGCATTATGGCGGCAATTTGATTTCAATTTCGGAGCATTTGTATCTGTATCGCTTAGATACGTTGCATTTCAGGCCAACTGCTGTTTGCTGCCCGAAATTGCCAGCAGATTGTGTTGCCATCTGTGTTGCACATTTTGTCTTGGGCAAATTACACATTTCGAGGGGCCGCTCAAAGAACGTTTCCAATGTCAGAAAGTAACATTTCTCCACTTTTTAATCCTCGTCCTGCTGCTCGATCACTTTTCGGAATGACCCATTTTGCGTACCGCCACAACAGTAGGTTCAAATTATTTTGTTTGCGTAAAAAATGAGTTACATGCTAAACATTTACACTCGTACACACCCACCAAAAGCCAGAGCTCCGCAGCCACGAGACACGCCCCAGAAAAAAAGGTTGCCAAGAATGTTCTGTGGCTGAAATTAAAATTTCATACATGGATAGCCGTTTGGCTTTATAAATCGGGCTCGAGTCAAGGCGTGACAGAATGTTTAATTCGATACACAGAAGGGAAGAAGACACGAAGGATTTAATTTTAAAAAACGCTTTAGGTTCCATCAGACAATATTTCGGCTTAAAATTGGTTTAAAAGATTTTAAAATAAATTATATAAAACAATCCTATGTTTGCATAATCTTATTATTTTCGGTAAAAAAAAAAAATAAAAATAATTAAATTAAACACAATTAAAATAAAATTAATATAATAACAAAAGGATTAAAAATGTTGATTAAAGTCCAAACTTATTAATTAGTTCTAAAAGAGCATCCTATTTTCATTATATTTCTCGACATCATTTTGGCCGCACGCGTAGGCCCATTTTTTGCCATTGTTGTTAAGGTTTTGAGGTTAATGTTGTCGTTTGTATGGGGCAAGAGTTCGGTAGCCACACCGATACTAAAGAAAATATGTCTGCGACATGAGCTAGCAGCAATCCAACTCGCCTCCAAACCATCGATAGGTCTGCTGCACACGTGTCAAACACATGCAGCATTAAACCCACTAAACTTTATTTCTGTGCGCACCGCTGGTCATGCAACAAAACCCACCGCATTTCCATTGTTTGGACCCAGGAAATCTGCTGTTAAAACTGCAGGTTCTAAATGTGCTTTGGGGTCTAGTGCATGCATTAATGGTTGCCAGCCATTCTAAAAAATCTTTTTTGTTCTATTATAAGCTTGGAAATTATCTCAACATAAAATCTTAGCATTAGGGGAATATTGTGCGAAAAAAAAAGAAAATTCCTACACCTTTTGACTCAATCGATATATTTATGAATTCACCAAATAAAGCGAATAAAGTATTATTATTAAGCAATTACACTTTTCCGTTTTGGAACACCTAATAGCAAATGTTTTATAAAATGTCGAATTCGACTACACACAAAAAAAAAACTTTGTAAAATCAAATGTAATAATTGTCAAACAGTCCCAACCACAAAAGATAGTCAATTCTAAGTATTTACTTAGTAACTATTTAGTTACTTTCACAACAAAAAATACACACAACTAGCTAAGACACACACCTATATCCTTGACAAAATTGACAATTTTGTTAGTGTATGAAATATTTTATTTATATATAGTCCTTATATATATAGTCCTTACAAAATTTGAATTTCACAATCTAAAGGGAAGAAGTCTGCAAGTTGGAACGGTCTGTAGGTTGGGATAGACTTTCTCAGAACTTTTCAAAAATCCATTTGTTTCAAAATGTTGTTTTTCTTCGCTAAGGATATTTTTTTACAAAATACAAAAAGGCAGGCTTAAGTCAGATTTTTAGTCTTCAAAACGATTTAAAATTTGTTTTCCGTTTATTTTAAGTTTACAAAAAAAAAAGGGTAGGGGTAATGACCAAAATGCAGGGTAAAACCTCTTCCCTATTAGTGTTAAGGAAGTCTACATTTTGAAGATCCCAAGATCCAGCTAATTGTTTTTGACAGGTCTTTCTTCTTTAAGCTACAAACTATTAACTTTTAAGAAATAAAATGATCATATAAACTATGTTACACGTGCAATAAATATTATATATCGAGATTGAAACAAACATTAATAAGATGAGTCTTTCGGGAGTATTAAAACGAAACTTTTGGTATAGAATTACTATTGAACTATTTTTTTAGTGTATTAGAGTATAACCTTTTAGTACATAGATAATAGGTATAATTAGTACAATATTTAAATTGACACTTATTTTTTTACTGGTAATGACAAAGTACAACGGATATGGAATCATTGGACAAGCGGATGGCTTAGTTGTGTCACAACAAGTACTCAATAGTTGCACTCGACACGATGGGAAATGGATCAATCGTTTTACCTGTAATCCTTGCATTATTTATTACCATTGAAATTGAATTCATTGTAAGTAATTCTTTAAAAAAAACGGTAGACCAAAATAAAAACAAATGTGCTTCTAGATTCAGGTTTACCAACTTTGTTTGTGACTCAGTGGATGAGTCTTGGATTTCGGTGCACAAATGTCGTTTAAAGGCTATTTGAAGGGACAGAACCACACTGAGTTTCAATGGAACAGTGAATAAACTAGTCACTAACCTTCGAGTACATGCTCAAATTTTCAAGCGGGGCAATGCGTTTATGCCGTGGCTCTACAATATCACCATCGATGGCTGTCGATTCTTGCGGAAGCCATATGAAGCGCCGGTAGTACTTGTTTTTAATCTATTTAAACAATATTCCAACTTTAATTTCACATGCCCCTATAAGGTATGTTATTCGTATTACTTGCAATCTTAGAAAAAGTTTTTAAAAACTATATATTTTACAGGGACCAGTATACATAATGGGGTTTCATCTCATAGGAGCGCAGATTCCAGTGCCGCTTCCTTCTGGGGAGTACTTAATATTAATAAAGTGGTACACTAATAAGGTTTTTATAATTTCTACAGGAATATATTTTTCGTTTGAAGAGAATTTATCATAGTTTAACAATTTTTTCTTTTACATAAACTACGAATAAAGCAATCTGTTCATTTAAGTTTCCAGAAATGTATTTACTATGAAGAGATGCGAAGGAGCTAAGGTCTCACAAAAATCAACGTAAAACTAATGGATACAAAATATTTTGGGGGGTAATAGATAAACATTGGAAAATTGAAATGGAGACATGAATTCTGTATTTCTGCTGATTCAGCAAATAAATAAGATAACTGATCACTGATGGAATGTTTTTGTGGCGGAAAACTTCGATAAGAATAACCAAATTATTAATGCATTTATTACTGACTAGCTGTACCCGGAGCGACTTCGTTCGCTTAAAATTAGTTTGGAGTACAGTTGTCAGGACTTTCTTATTGGTGCGTTTTTTGGAAAACCTTTGTGTAAACAACCTTTATAGAAGATCCTTCAGGAGCGAGAATCAGAAGGCTTGTGGCAGAGCTATATAATAAATGAATGTGATCTAAGTAAAAGTAGTGAATTTTTATACTTTCTATCAGTTACAATGTTATCAATGCAATTTTAATTTGCGCACAAATTTGTATACGTGTTTGTAAATTGAAATTTGTTGTTTTCAAATTTTTTGTTTTGAATGAAACGAAAACATTTGTACACACACGAATAGATTGGCCACCAATACAAAAGTAGCGAAGTAACTTATTGTTTTCCTATTCCACATTTGATCGATAATTATTAAATTTAAGCTCGTCAAATTTTGCATTGGCTGAAAGGAAATGAATAATTTTACTTGTATTTAAGCACATTATCGACTTTCAAGTAGAAACATAAACACACATTGTGTGTATGTATTGTATTGTACATGTATTGTACAAATAAAAACATATCCAAATATGCATATGTACATACATACGTATTTGGTCAAAAGTTCGAATCTTAAGATTAATAATTAACTTGGAAACATTTTGGCTTTGTTTACAGAATTCGTAGTAATTTTTTATCTTCTTCCATGGTGGAAATTAAATAAGGCTCTCTTACTTGCTACAAAATCCAAAATACTTTTTGAAAAATAAAACCTAAGCATTTGATCCACAGAACTGACAATTGATCGAAAATCATATTGATCGGAGCAGCAGTATACGTTTTTAAAATCCAAAACAAATTTAAAGTAAAATTGCCCTTTTCCCCTCCCCTTTTCCACACAGCACTACCCCTCCCCCTCATCAGTTTTTTTGGCTGTTGCTCTCTCGGCCGTCGCTCTCTTGGCATCCGTTCTCTGGGTTTCGCTCTCTCGGCTGGCTCCCACAGATTGCAACGCAATAACTTACAAAATCGGAATAAATTCGTTAAAAATACTTAAAAAAATGTTAAAAACTTGAAAAATTAAACTTAAGCATTTGGGCCTTAGAATAACTAATGGTCCAAAAATCATTTTGATCGGAGCAGCGGTTTAGATTTTGAAAATCGAAAAGTTAATTTTGGATGTAGCCCCCAAATTATGGGGGATATCGAAATTTCTTTTAGATTTCCAATTAGGCCTTTTCAAAACCTAAAATTCTGCAATATCCAAATTGCGAAATTCCAACCACTTTAGAAGTTAGGCATTAAAAAATCTCTTTTTTTCCTCAAAATATGGATGTTGGAGCTGTTTGGGGCCTCTGGGGGACATATTGGACCTTAGCGGGCGCCTACGCCCCCAATGCTATACTGTGAAAAAATTTGGCTGCTCTAGCTCTTACGGTTTGGGCTGTGGTCGTATCCCCTTAAAAATCGGTCTTTCATTTTATAATCTTTAGGGATGAATGTGATCTAAGTAAAAGTAGTGAATTTTTATACTTTCTATCAGTTACAATGTTATCAATGCAATTTTAATTTGCGCACAAATTTGTATACGTGTTTGTAAATTGAAATTTGTTGTTTTCAAATTTTTTGTTTTGAATGAAACGAAAACATTTGTACACACACGAATAGATTGGCCACCAATACAAAAGTAGCGAAGTAACTTATTGTTTTCCTATTCCACATTTGATCGATAATTATTAAATTTAAGCTCGTCAAATTTTGCATTGGCTGAAAGGAAATGAATAATTTTACTTGTATTTAAGCACATTATCGACTTTCAAGTAGAAACATAAACACACATTGTGTGTATGTATTGTATTGTACATGTATTGTACAAATAAAAACATATCCAAATATGCATATGTACATACATACGTATTTGGTCAAAAGTTCGAATCTTAAGATTAATAATTAACTTGGAAACATTTTGGCTTTGTTTACAGAATTCGTAGTAATTTTTTATCTTCTTCCATGGTGGAAATTAAATAAGGCTCTCTTACTTGCTACAAAATCCAAAATACTTTTTGAAAAATAAAACCTAAGCATTTGATCCACAGAACTGACAATTGATCGAAAATCATATTGATCGGAGCAGCAGTATACGTTTTTAAAATCCAAAACAAATTTAAAGTAAAATTGCCCTTTTCCCCTCCCCTTTTCCGCACAGCACTACCCCTCCCCCTCATCAGTTTTTTTGGCTGTTGCTCTCTCGGCCGTCGCTCTCTTGGCATCCGTTCTCTGGGTTTCGCTCTCTCGGCTGGCTCCCACAGATTGCAACGCAATAACTTACAAAATCGGAATAAATTCGTTAAAAATACTTAAAAAAATGTTAAAAACTTGAAAAATTAAACTTAAGCATTTGGGCCTTAGAATAACTAATGGTCCAAAAATCATTTTGATCGGAGCAGCGGTTTAGATTTTGAAAATCGAAAAGTTAATTTTGGATGTAGCCCCCAAATTATGGGGGATATCGAAATTTCTTTTAGATTTCCAATTAGGCCTTTTCAAAACCTAAAATTCTGCAATATCCAAATTGCGAAATTCCAACCACTTTAGAAGTTAGGCATTAAAAAATCTCTTTTTTTTCCTCAAAATATGGATGTTGGAGCTGTTTGGGGCCTCTGGGGGACATATTGGACCTTAGCGGGCGCCTACGCCCCCAATGCTATACTGTGAAAAAATTTGGCTGCTCTAGCTCTTACGGTTTGGGCTGTGGTCGTATCCCCTTAAAAATCGGTCTTTCATTTTATAATCTTTAGGGATGAATGTGATCTAAGTAAAAGTAGTGAATTTTTATACTTTCTATCAGTTACAATGTTATCAATGCAATTTTAATTTGCGCACAAATTTGTATACGTGTTTGTAAATTGAAATTTGTTGTTTTCAAATTTTTTGTTTTGAATGAAACGAAAACATTTGTACACACACGAATAGATTGGCCACCAATACAAAAGTAGCGAAGTAACTTATTGTTTTCCTATTCCACATTTGATCGATAATTATTAAATTTAAGCTCGTCAAATTTTGCATTGGCTGAAAGGAAATGAATAATTTTACTTGTATTTAAGCACATTATCGACTTTCAAGTAGAAACATAAACACACATTGTGTGTATGTATTGTATTGTACATGTATTGTACAAATAAAAACATATCCAAATATGCATATGTACATACATACGTATTTGGTCAAAAGTTCGAATCTTAAGATTAATAATTAACTTGGAAACATTTTGGCTTTGTTTACAGAATTCGTAGTAATTTTTTATCTTCTTCCATGGTGGAAATTAAATAAGGCTCTCTTACTTGCTACAAAATCCAAAATACTTTTTGAAAAATAAAACCTAAGCATTTGATCCACAGAACTGACAATTGATCGAAAATCATATTGATCGGAGCAGCAGTATACGTTTTTAAAATCCAAAACAAATTTAAAGTAAAATTGCCCTTTTCCCCCTCCCCTTTTCCACACAGCACTACCCCTCCCCCTCATCAGTTTTTTTGGCTGTTGCTCTCTCGGCCGTCGCTCTCTTGGCATCCGTTCTCTGGGTTTCGCTCTCTCGGCTGGCTCCCACAGATTGCAACGCAATAACTTACAAAATCGGAATAAATTCGTTAAAAATACTTAAAAAAATGTTAAAAACTTGAAAAATTAAACTTAAGCATTTGGGCCTTAGAATAACTAATGGTCCAAAAATCATTTTGATCGGAGCAGCGGTTTAGATTTTGAAAATCGAAAAGTTAATTTTGGATGTAGCCCCCAAATTATGGGGGATATCGAAATTTCTTTTAGATTTCCAATTAGGCCTTTTCAAAACCTAAAATTCTGCAATATCCAAATTGCGAAATTCCAACCACTTTAGAAGTTAGGCATTAAAAAATCTCTTTTTTTTCCTCAAAATATGGATGTTGGAGCTGTTTGGGGCCTCTGGGGGACATATTGGACCTTAGCGGGCGCCTACGCCCCCAATGCTATACTGTGAAAAAATTTGGCTGCTCTAGCTCTTACGGTTTGGGCTGTGGTCGTATCCCCTTAAAAATCGGTCTTTCATTTTATAATCTTTAGGGATTACTGATTACGCGGCCAAAAGCCAATCAAAGTGCATTCATTTTATAAATAAGAAATTGATTGACTCTCTTTGATTACATGATGATCTGCCTCTGATAATTGTAAAATAATTGCAAGCAAAGGAAGTAATATTGAAGGGGAAATTAGGCAGTAAAGTAGCTTTATTTTATGCACAGCTTAAATATTATTCTACATCAAAATAAAGTGCGATGCGGACTCAGATGATCGTTCTGGCTCTTTTCGGAGTATTTTTGCCCTATAACATACGCTTAAACGTAAGTCCACACCTTGGAAAACCACCCAGTGAGGAGAATACTAATCGGAATTTTAAGGATGCGGTCGTTTTTAAGTTCACCAACTTATTTTGCGAGAGTTACAATACATCCTGGTTCGTGTTCCACAACTGTCGCTTGAAGGCTGTGGGTAGAAACAAGGTTCTACTCAATTTGAACGGCACTGTTTTGCATCCTGCCTACGATGTACATATTCACGGCAAGATTTTAAAGAGGGCGAATGGCTATAAACCTTGGTTGTTTGACGAAAAGTTCGATGCTTGTCGATTTATGCGACATCGCTCCGTTCCGATTGCCACTATTGTACTGGGGCTTTTTAAGGAATTTTCAAATATAAACCACACATGTCCCTACATGGTAAGATTTTTCACCTTTTCCATTCAAAAGTGTTAACCGAAACTATTATAGGGTCCACAAATAATTAAGGACTTTTATCTGAAGCCCGAACTCCTACGTCTTCCCTTCCCCACTGGCGATTACATGTTGACTTTGCGTTGGTTTTTTGATATGAAAATGCAATTTGACACCAATGTCAGTTTTACATTTGTCGAAGATATTCTCAAAAAAAGTTAGAAAGTTATTTGTGAGTGCGTTATTGGTAATACTACATTATAGTTATTTGGTAGCTCTGTAAAAATTTTTAAAATAGTTTAGGGGTGTTTGTTTTTTATCACGTTAAAAAGGAAATAAACTGAAATTTCGTCGGATAACGGCTTTGTGTTATAGTTGTTCCACAACGACAACATTAATGTTGGTGAGTCTATACTTAAAATGTTAAAATAACTGTTGTATTGTATATGATCTTTAACCAGAAAGCGAGAAAGAAAGTTAAATTCCGCAATCTGAAGTTTATTTAAAAACTAATCCCCAAAGTATTACAAAAACTATACATAAAAACTGAGAACTAGTTTGTTTAGAAACGGACAGAGGGATATGACTAGAACGAATCGTCTTGTGGTGCCTTGATCAGCACCATTTTATGGGATTGGAAATGTTACTTTCACTGCTTTGCAAACTTCTGACTAAAATTATAATACCCATTGCAAGGTTATACAAATTTAGGTTTTTTTTTTGATTACTTAGACTATACAAATTTGTTGTGACCACCTATAATTTCTAATTGAAAAATAATTACATCGTTAAATATGAAAACTACTATATCGATTAGTAGTTTTATAATGTCATTAAATACTATTTTAAACTAATGCCGAATCGGTTTAGTACAATGTTGTCAAAGCTAGTTAAAAGTCTTCTCTGCGCAGGGCTGCTCATTAATACCCTAGTCTTAAATGTAAAAAGTGCTTAAGTCAAGTTTTAATGCAGTCTCTAATAAACCTATTCTTCCTACAGGACGCAGTAATCTTCAAGTTTACAAATTTTGTTTGCCTGAGCCACAATCAGTCATGGTTTGTGTTCCATTATTGTCGTCTTAAGGCCGTCAGTCGTAATAGGGTCCTCCTCAACGTAAATGGGACTGTTCTACACCCGGCCTATGACATAAGTATTCATGCCCAGATTTTTAAAAAGGCAAGCGGGTTTAAGCCTTGGCTAATTAATGCAACAGTCGATGGGTGTCGGTATATGCGGAAAAACTACAACCCCATTTTAGGAATAATCTTTGATCTGTTCCAAGATTTCTCCAACATAAATCACTCATGTCCATTTGTTGTAAGTATAAAACTGTTTTTATATTTTAAACTGTCATTTTACCATCACAGGGTCTACAATATGTAAAGGATTTTTATCTGAGGCCAGAAAGATTGAGGTTGCCATTTCCAACAGGAGAATACATGTTATCGCTGCAGTGGTCCTTCGACAAGAAACCCCAATTCGATACAAATGTCAGTTTTTCATATATGGAAGATCTTTTAAATAGAAATTAAGATTTATGACGAAGTATTTACAAAATAAATGTATTCAGTGTTCAAAAACTTTTAGAACAACAAGAACATGGGCGCACCAATATTTGTGGCCCTAAGATCAACCGTGTCCATTTTTATATCCTAGCAGAGTCAACACAAAAAAAAAAATGTTGACGATCGCACATTCAACATACAAAAGTTTTG